>JACGDI010005232.1:655129-682770 GCA_014898725.1 Jacaranda copaia | reverse complement strand
CAGTGCTTGACGCAAGTCAATCTTATGAATTATTGATTGAGAAGGCTCCGCATATATTATCCGCATGTCCACATTATTTTGTTTATATTTTGAAAATGAAATATTATCTTTTAAAACATGAAAAATTTTGGTACACTGTTTGAAAATTTTTGTTTTTCAAAAATATTTTCTAAAATTATATTTTATTAAACATGTTCCTTTTTTTTTAAAGAAAATAAACTTATTCAAGAATGATTTGAAGACATCCTTGTATTTTTTATGTTTTATTTATATTTAAAAATATTTATTAAATATAATGGCATAAAATTTTGTACTATCTATATATATTTTATTGAATATATAACATGACATAATAATATTTCAAAACAATGAAAAGAATAAAGCTAAAGAAAGAAAATATAATATCTTAGAGGAAAAAAGAGAGAGAAAAAAGCATAGTATGGAGAAGAGAGAAAAGTGATCCATACTCTTGTGGTTCTTATTTATTTAATATACAAAAAATTAAATATATAAATTAACTAAATTAAATTAAACGACTAAAATTAAATGTATACTTTTTTAATTTAAAAATATTGAGTTAACTTTTTTAAAATATGACCAAAAAATGAAATATTAACAAATTACTCTAGCTTTCAATTCTTAGGTAGTTTTAGTATTTTGATTGACAATAAGAAAATTTGAGAAAGATAAAAATTTAGTTAGGTCAAAATAAAATTCAAAAATTAAATCTAGTAAACTAGACCTAACCATAGACCCAATGGGTCTTGGGTTTGATAGGGCGGGGTTTAGTTTATGATCTATTATTTGGATATTTTAGAGTATGGGTTTAATTGAGTTTATGAATTGAGTAGAATAAAATAAATATAGGGTCTAATTATTTGGATATGTTAGGATATGAATTTGGATAGAGCAATACCCTATCTATTAACAGCCTAGCTTGGAAGTTATGAATTCAAAAGAATTCCTGTTAATTAATTGTGGCAATATCTATAAACCCAATCAAATCTTTCAATAATTTCTGATAGAGATATGGACAAAAGGTGCTTACAATATTTTAATAAATTAGTGGGTCTTCAAACTTCTCATTTCCCGTTGCAGTTCAATATCAATCTTCTATGTTTGGTTCTAAGAATTATGTTTAAACTCAAAACCAAAAGATAAATAAAAACTAGAAGATAAGAAAAATTATCCTAAGGTATCTTATTCTGTACAGTGCCATTGGATGCTGATGAAAGAACTCCTAATTTGGGAAGTTAGTGTTGTCACAGTGCCTCCAGAAAGAGGCCTCTGGAGTCTGGCCGGCTCCAACTGTAACCCTTATCTCCTTGTCTTGTTTATTAATTTCATGTGATCGGCTAGCCTTTTAATTTATTCATGAACCTGAAACACAACAGGAGGGGGAAAAAAAGTGAACAAAGACACAAAAATTTAACCAAAAAAAAAATACATAATGCACAAAACACACCAAACAAGTTTTTCTTCGAATGAATCCACTCTAAAAACTAGCAAAACTGAAAGGGCGCGTTCGAGGTAAAACAAAACTTACCTTTTTGCTAGTCCTCGAACAGAATAAAGAGAAGAACATTATGGTAAAGGCTCACCGTATCAACAACAAAATTATCCTAAAGAAGTTCTCATTCATGCAATGCTTGTCCATAACCATTTTTGAAGGTGTTTTAACTTTTAAATAGTTTGAAAGTAATGATCAAGCAAGGCCTTGGCACACAACTCATTTCTCAATTTAAGCATATCATTCCATCACAGGTGTGAGTGCCAAGTGTGTGTGAACAGTTCCCAACTTAGTAGAGTTTGTGGCCTCAGCTTAAAACACTCCCTCAAATTAAATGCTAGGTTTTGGACCACATAGGTCTACTTTACATTTTCTTCTCCCCTAATGTAAGGTCAAATAGAGAATGAATCATTAGGACTTTATGAGCTTGTAATGTAAATTTTGTGTTGATCGGAAGGTGAATTGGGAAGAAATAGCTTTTATTTTCAACCAAAGCACTTATAAAAGTTGATGTGAGAAAAAGATATAGAAAATCAATTCACCAATCCGCTTATTTTCATCCATTTCCCCTTCTTTTATTCTCGTATTTGATTCTTTTTCGTTTTGCATACCATGCTTAGATAAGCTTTATTGTATTTTACCTTGCCTAAGTTACATGCTCATTTCCTTTTCGTGTTCTTTTACTTCTCTCTTCCTCTCTTTTGTTTTTCAAACAAAACGCTAGCCTCTTTTTGCTTTATTGCTTTAGTCTCCCTTATAGCACCATTGCAATATGCTTAATGAGAAAGTGTGTCAGTGCTAAAATGAGATGAAAAGGAACATATAAAGAAAGGGCTATGGTTTCTAGAAGCATAAACAAGCGAAAGTGAGAGATTAATTAAGGCTCAAAACAAAGTACTAGGGATAAATGCGGACTATCAAAGGCTCAAACGATCCAAAATGGCCCAAATTATCTTCCTGTCATATCATCCCCTAGAATTTTGGCTCATGATTGACATAAACCGATTCTAGTGAGCACTCCCTGGAAAATGTTCTTAATAATACACTCTCACTCAAACTCACTCATTCTCTTAGTAAGAGACTTGGTGTGCAAAAATAGAAGAATCACACATGATTGCGGAGGAAGTAGCATGAATTTTTAAGACACAATTGATACCAATCGAGAGCTATCAAATAAACACAATAAAATCCAAAATAATGAAATCAATTTCATCATAAATTTGGGCAAAAAAGGTAATGCATAGTCCCAAGAAATGGGATAACCAACAAACACCAAAACAAGAAAAAGGGCACACAACTCCAACACTAAAACTAAACTAGATAGGCATGGCCCAGTTCATGCCATCAATGAAAATAAAGCAAGAAAAGAAGGAAATAAGATTGCTAGTGATAAAATACAACAATTGCTCAAGTAAGGAATCTTTACAACAGTATTTATTATAGATTAAATGATACCAAAAAAATATGGAGAAGTAGGAGGAACCACAAGGCACCACTCAAGTTGTGTAACAACACTCTTCACTCTAGAAATCTATCTAAGAATTTAGAGTAACATCAAGATAATTTCTCTTCTTAGAAAAAAGTCAAAGGCTCAAAATATAATTTGTGTTCTTCAAAATAGTCTGCAAAAACAATTATAAAAGGTTGCCTTATAAAGCTTGAGACAACTTTCCAATTGCATAGGAGGACTTTCAAAGTAAGACACACTCATCACAACCCAGAAAATGGAAAAAACTAATAAATTCAGCTAAGAAATATAAAATAAAAGCATGAAGGACTTAATAACCAAGAAACAAAGGGAAAAAATTCATTAAAATTGGTTTGAACCTGAGTACCTATTGATATTCCTGAAAGTAGCTATAACAACACATAATTTGGTAGTTCTCAATAATTTCATCATAACTCCATAGAAATATACTTTTCAAGAATCGTTGTTGCATTAGAAACTAGACACCCGTGACTTTCCTATCATATATAGCTCACCACCTAGTTCATCGCAATGAAAGCAATTAACTCCAATAAATTGACCAAAAATTTATTATTGCACCATGAAAGTTGATTCGAAGTGCACCAATTGATATAACATCCATAGGCATGATTTTTTTAAACAAATGGTCACTTTTCTCACAAGAACTTGTATCTTCATCCCATAATTCATCTTGAATTATTTTGTTGTCATTAAAATAAATAGTCCTAAAAATAAAATAAAATAAAAAACAATGAAGTTGAAAATTTCTGTGTATATGTACGACGTGAAAAGAAAGCTAAAAGATATACATTATACCATCCCTTCTGCTAAACTTAAATGGGACATTATCCGGAATATATAAACATGAATGCAAAAGGGAAGATAAATGAAGAACAAAGTTGGTCCATTCCCTAGCATGAACAGTGAGCTGAAAAGCGAGTCTTAAGCGACTCTCTCTCTTTACAAACCCTTTGTTATTCTACCCACAGCATTGGAACAGATAAACCACTGGAAATTGGGCCCAATTAGAACATTTCCGAAAAATAAAAAATCAAAGATAGTATGTAGGAGGCATACATATAATTTAATCATTAGGACTAAAGTCCTGACCCTGAACAGAATGAATTTCAAAACAAACTAGTAACTTCATAAAATCTCCAAGATCAAAGATTGAATAAATAAACACAAAAAAGCTAACTCAAGTTCAATTTATTTTGAGGAAAGATGATGACACTAAGATCTATTAAGATAGCTCTCGTCTCAAGAACCATTGGCTTTAATCCTTATTGAAAGCAAGTTCCACAGCCTTATCGAGGTTGCGTCCTAAGTTTGTTAGAAGAAAATCTAGAAGTATAGAAAGCATTCCATAGCCTCATCGAGGTTGCGTCCTAAGTTTGTTCGAAGAAAATCTAAAAGTATAGAAAGCATAAATAAAAGACTTAGTGAAATGCCCAAATATGTGCAACATGAATTTACAAATGTAACATATTCAAAAGAATGTGTGTTAGCAATTTTAAAAAAATATTAAGAAAAATAGTTCAATAAATAGTTAAAAGATAGGTAGTTATACAGTAAGAAATATAAAGATTAACATTATCAAGATTTTAGTATTTAAATGTCAATGATTGATTCAATTCTAAAGCCTGGCAACATTAAGACTATCACCATAATAGTCCTCGTAACTCAGGGAAAAGGGCACTACCTTACCAAATAGTCTTAGCCAAACTCCTTGAGAAATCCCATGAGAACATGGATTAATTTCCTGCATTGACTAGGACCATAAATTTAGTGGTTCCGCTACTTTTGCTTATTGAATAAACTTGTAGCTAACCTCAAGAAATACCGTTTCAAACCTAATTAATCCCATGAAACAATTTTTTTCCCTTAGAATAAAAGTCCTATCAGCACGAGAGACAGAGTGAAGATATTTATGTTTATTGGACTATTGACAATTTGTTTGTAGATTTGTCCAAATTTATTCTGTAATTGCCTTATGTACCTCAAAGGACATAGAATTAGCTTGATTTTAAAACAATTCTCTCTATTTTATCCTTAAAAAGATCAAGGCATTAGATCTTTCAACCCTCAAAACAAAGTTCATCGTTGACGCTTGAAATTTGAAATACATATATATATTCTAAAACAGATTTTAATGACAATTTCATGCCTTTTCTTGAATTTATTTATATATAGATATATTTAATGTTAAACTCACATAATGAAAAGAGCACTGCTTGGCAAAACTTAGGACTATAAAAGAATCATCTAAAAGTGGGACCAATAATATGCTACATTTGCTTCTAAAAGAACAATATTTTAGTTCATGATTAGGTTCGATCATATTTTTCTCAAAGTGAATGCATAAAACACATTATGGATTATAGACCTTTGTCGCAATAGTACTCTCCTGCTTTTAGATCCTAATAAACTTTTATTATGAGGTCATAACAAGAACCCAACTACCTATAGTTTCTAAACCACATTGGACATGATTTTTTCAGGTCTCCAAAATTCTAGAGTCATTGATGTAATTAGTAGTCTTAACATGGAACTAATAATATAAACTTAATTTCATTGAAGAGCACAATAAACATGGAACGTCTTCTCAAAATAATACTTATAATTATCATCTAAATTAGAGAAATGGATAAACTATTAGTTTTGTAAGGACTATGAGAAAATATTTTAATTTATCATATATTAGTATCTACTTCACTAATATCCTGATGAACTTTGGATTAAGATATCATCTAGTCATTATTGTTGTGGTTGATTGAGGCATCATAAGATGTGAATCTTTTTCTTTTTATTTTTTATGCAAATGAGCGAGGTATGGAGCACAAGTCTACTTAGCAATCTAATATAAAAATAACTAAGGAGTCACAAAACTTAAGAAGAAAAGAAAACTACTAAGTTCTAAAATATCTTCTGGTTTAAACCTCATGATACATCATCACATAAGGGGCTATTGATATACACCAAAAGTGTTCAATTGCATTTGACCTGGCTATCCCAATAACAATCCTTCACACCCTTGACACCAAGTAATCTTAATCAATACCTCCAATGGTTGAACCAAAATTATCTAGTCAATTCTTAAGTATTTTATGCCCAAATTCCACAATTTGAAGATCTTATCCTAGCATAACCTAAGGTAAATCCTAGGCTCTGATACCACTCTGCCACACCCTTAAACCAAACCATAAGTTTAATCTCAAGGAGTGAAATGAAATTCCAAATAAATCATCGAACTAGGTCATGACCTCTCCTTTTCTTAAAACAATCTAGTCCTCAAATTCTCATCTCAAATTTGAATGGGTTCAAAATGCCTTTGCTTTCTATCTTATTATTCCAAAAATAACTATTTTGTTAATTTTTATTTTTTTTAATCCGATCAGTTTTACATATTCTTTCCTATTGTCTCAAGTTACCTCCTCTCCATTGTAAAGTTAAAATCAAAATTCTCATTATAGGAACTTATATGTGCTTTAGGTACTATAACCTTCCTAACCACATTTTTTTCTCTTTATAGGTATTTTACTTTTTGAGACCTAGTTATAAGTTCTATCCATATATGCTCTCTTGAGTTTCTCTAACTATCTCGTTTTGAGTATTTTGCATTTTACTATATATCCTAGGTTGATTACTACGTACCATAACTCATGATTGAATTTTTCTATTCTTGCAATACCCATACTTATCTTGCACTTGTTTTCACCATCGATTAAGTATTTTACTTTTCTCTTCCAATCTAAAGTTGTGGCCATCATTTTATAAATAAGGTATACTAATGCAATATAATCCCCATGAAGTCCTCCTTTCTCTACCTTGGATGCTGTCTTTATCTCATTAAAGCAATCACCATCATGATGGGTCCTATGTTATGGTCAAGATAATCTATTCCTATGGCTTAAGTTTTTTTAATGTATGTGAGATCATTCACTCATGACCGAATATCTTTCTCAAGGCATAGGTGTATTTAACATTTTCTTTAGTTTTCCAATGAAGGGTAAGAACAAGTACCAAGAGTAATCCATCTCTTCAATTCTCAATATTCCCTACACATCTCCATTTATTCAAATCACCAACTTTTCTGAGTTAAGTCAATCAACGGATTCACTACCTCAAAAAAACTCTTAAATGCACCTGTGGCATTGATGGGCAAAATCTAAAGAATTTTATGCTTTCCATATATTCCTTGGCCATCTTTGATTTATTATAACCTAGACTTTAGTAAGATTGCCCTATCGGCCCTTATGAGGTTACACACCTTTGGATATACCTTTATCCCAATTGATACTCTAATTATTAACTTGACATATAATTTGTATCCCCACAAATATCCGCAACACCTAGTGTAAATATATATATATATATATATATAATATGGCTCCTTAACTAATCCAGAGTATATTAAATGTCCTTGATAATTATAAATTGATCTAACAAATTAAAACATTCTATGTAGGGAAAATTGCAAAAATAGGATCGCTGAAATGCTTAGTTAGCAAACAAGGACTAAAATTGTAGAAGGTATTAAAGTAGGATTGAAAATATTACAAATCCAAAAAAAGGACTTCGGTCAGTTAAGTCATATCAGTGCTGGAAATTACACACGTGGTGTCTGTTGGTGCTGAAGTGGACCACATTTGGGTATTTTAATCCTATATCATCTAATGATATTTTACCTCATCAATAGCCATGTCAATTAAACTAGACACATCATATAAGACATGCCACATCATCTAAATAGAGGATACATATTTCTTTCCAAGTGAGTAACACTAGTTTTTGGGGTTGCTCTTCTTTTTCCTCAAGCTAAAGCCCTAACTATGCTATTTACCCATCATGTTGTATCGTTCGACCCTTGTGCCGCTCACAACTTGTATGTTCTTTATTTTCTCTATAAAATAAAATTGGTCTATCTTAATCAATACTAAGTTAGTTGAATATTGCGGAGTAATTTTCACTTATTCAAAGAGCTTATAAGATTAATCATCAAAAGCGCATTATTTACATTTAATCATACAACCATATAGCATAGAGCGCACCCCAATTTGATTGTCGTATGCACCGAGCATGGGGTTTTGGCTGCGATAAAGGAGGTGGCACAATCTAAACTCATCGAAGTTCGAATGCAAGTGGCAAGCTAAAGGAAAATTTATTTGGGATGGAGAAATGTTATAGAAATAATATCCTTTATGAGAGGGATTTATGCTCTCTAATTCATCAGAAACATAGGCCAAACTTATCATATCATAAAAAAGTGACCTTTTGTTTTTAATTTGCACCTACATAAATTTCACGATAGTTGGACATATAGAAAGCAATAAAGGAAAGCATAGATATTGATGATAATATGGCAAGATTTTGGGTCATGGGTTTTGTATAAAGGTCCATCTAGATTAAGTTTTCTTGTTCATCTTCATGTTATGATCATGGATAAGAAAGATTAACGTAGGTTTTCTAAGAAATAATATTTTCATCAGTTAAAGATGCTCCATACATTTGTTGATTGTGTTTATTTGTTTGGTTTTTTTGGATTTCTTTGTTTATATTCCAAGTATAGAGATCGAAAAAAAGTTTGCTGAGAAGAAGAAGAGCAAGGATAGGGATTGTTTGTTTTACTATTCACTTTAATTGACATGGCAATTGATGAGGCAAAAGATCATTAGATGATGTAGGATTAAAATGGCTAGATGTATGTTGCCTTAGCTCCATCCAATGCCATGTATGCAATTTCCAGCTCTAACATGACTTTCTAGTGACTTGAGTCCTTTTTTTTTAAATCTTTAATATTTTCGGCCATACTTTAATACCACCTATGATTTTAGTCCTCTTTTGCCAAATAGACATTTCTATGGTCCTATTTTCATAATTTTTCATCATGTATGTCATATCTATAAATGTTGCGAGCATTCATCAATTCAAATGACATTATTTCAATTTATGGTACCCATGTCATAAATAAGAGCTAATTATCAATGTATAATTTCCTCAAATTTCTAATTTATAGTATCCTTAATTTAGCTCAACCTTAAATAAACTATAGACCTTGAGAATATGCCAAGTAGCTTATGTGGGGTAAGGTATTCTAGTCCCATATTCAAAGAGGCTTGTCTAGTTTGTATCATTATCCCACAAGTCTTTATCAATGATACATCATTGTTCTAAATGAAAAGTGCTGCACCTAATCTCAGCTTTTTCCATATATCCTGTTGACCCAATATTCAAAGGATTCTCTCTTATTTTCTCAATTGATGTCCTTATGTTCTCATTACTAATCCTGCCATAACTTTTGACAATGAATTCCAAGAAATTAATCAATGTGTTTTCCATATGGTTTTCTATGATACTTTTAAAGCTATTGGCTTGGCCTCATTTTTAATCAAACTACAATGATATCATTTTGCTACAATTAGATTCTACCCCATGCCTTCCCATTTCAAAATTTATTCATGAGATTGATATGAGAAACTAGTGTCACCATCTATCTTTTCCTGTATATTTTCAGTTAGAGCATTCTCAGCATGGTATTCCAGCAAGTTAGTTTGGTTAATTGGTAGTTGTCTGCTATTAATTAATCTATCAGTGGTTATGTATGTGGTTGAAAATCCTCTTGTGATGCCATTTTTTGCATATTGAAGTTTTTAGCTTTGAGGAATAAGTCAACTTTGGTTAGTCTAGGGTGTTGTCTAAAGTGTTTCCAAATAACATCAAGTTACTACCTTATCTCAAAAAATATAGGACACCAAAATGTAGTGTGAGATTTCTAAAGTTCAATTAGTACATACAATTTTATTTACACTTGAGCTTTACGTGCAATTTCTTTGGTATATGTACAAATGAGTTTGGCTTTAAAACATATTATGATTTTCAATCGATCTAACTAATTGCTAATTTGTGGTGAGAGAAGCTAGCTAATTTGGTGTACCATCAATAAGATCATTTATTCAATCATGTTTGATATATAACATGTTATAATGAGTCACTTGGATGTACTCATTCAAGCTTTAAATATTATTTTATTTTCCATAATTTATGATCCAAGGCTCCCCTTGTCAATGTTCAATTAAAGTTTCTTATTTCCAAACATTTGTTCTTTATTTCTCATTTACATGTCTTTTATCCTTAAATTTCAATAATGGGTTATATCTCATTGGCATAATAGTCTCCATCCTTCATCAGTATCTTTTTTTCCAAGGTTCCGGTGCTAGTTTTTTTATCTCGTCATTCCTATTTATTCCTCCATGAGTAATGAATTATATACTTGTCGACCATTCTAGTACCAATCATTTACTTTTTGATATTAAGCAATATCCTATAAGTTCACATCCTAGCTAGATTTTCATGTCAGATTTAATTTCTATTAATCTAAATATTCCTTATTCTTGGCCCTCATTTCGTATGGGAGATAAATAATAACACCTAATTTTGGCATGCTAAAATTAAGGGCTATTTGAATAGATTAACATACCTATTTGAAAATAAGAGATTGTGGTTTAGATTATAAAAACCACAATCTGGTATTCTTGTTTGATTTGATAGATTATGGAAGACTATTTTAATAAATTTCATTATTGCCCTCAAAATGAGAGGCAAGCAGTAATTTGGAGTTTAAACAAGAAAGACAAGCCCATCAACTTATATCTTAATTGACTTAGTGAAATTTTAATCTCTAGCCCAACTGTGCGATAACAATTGGTGTTAATAGCATGAATAGAGCAAGATCAATGTGGGCTTTGAGCCAATGTCGACACAGGCCGTCACTGTAATCTCTTGTACCGAGCAAGTTATTAGTAAAGATTAGAGGGACTAATCACCATAATTTCCTATATCAAACACAGCCCAAAGATATTTGAATTATCAATGTGCTACTTTCCTCTAGATCGCTATATTATTTAACCACAACATGTTCATATATCCATAGTAATGATCTAAAAAGATCTTCTACTCATTAAATCCAACTCTATCTAGAGTAGTCATCTACTTACTAATTAAAGCTCTCTAAAACTTGTTTGTACCCAATACATGTCCACCAACGTATTTATTCTTCATAAATATAAAAGTCACATGCTCGATATCCTAAGAGTAATGAATCATACATTGGTTGGTCACTCAATCATAACTCCACACATCTTTTGGATTAAACATTATCCCACAAGTTCATATCTTATTCAAATTTCAGAGTTAGGCTTAATCTCTATTAACTAAAATTTTTATATTTTGAGGATCATATCCTAGCGTAGCTCAGGTTTCCAAGCTCAAGCTTTGATACCACTTCTGTAATGCCCCATCCAAGAGGTGTTTGCTCGAGCTGAGGTCCTACTTATTCTGAACCATTAGCTTTCTGGATAAAAGAAAATAAACCTTTCAAAACCTAAGATATTTAATATCCATAAGCAACATCCACTAATAGTCTAACCTTTTACCAGAATATCATAGATCATACTTAGCATTGCAAACTTATTTATCATATCTATATCAGTAACTTAATAGATCACAATTTGTATGTTTTCACATTCATCAAATTTATTATCTCATATAATGCGTGGTTTGGACTTTCATCATTACTTGTTCTTATCTGGGATAAAGAACAGAAAAATTAATATAATAGATGTAAGTTCAAATGACTTAGTAAACTATTCGAGTAGTAACAATAGAGTGTCAACTATCTGAACATTCTATGTAAGAAATAGGAAAGGCGTTGTGAATACCAAAAATTATCTAAAACGATCAAGCCAATTAGTAACATTATAATTGATTTTATTGGTGTGTTGAAATTATAAATTCACTTGATAAAATATAATAGAACCTTTTACAACGAAGCTGAAATTTTTCTTGCAAATGGTTTAAATCCATACAATCTATTTTTACAATAGAGAAGATTTCTTTCAAGATTCAAAGATGATCCATCTCGCCAACATCCTACACCAGTGATGAGACTTTATAAAATTTGTTGTCTTTATGCAGAGGACTTAAATCTCAAGTATGACCAACAGGTCAACATGATTTTTGAACAATCAATCGATTTTCATCAATTACTCAAGTTTCAAGACATAATATCAAGCCTATCTAACAATTTCACAATTTAGCTACTAGGGGGTCTTCAACCTTGTCCTCTACTTTTCAAAGATGAAAATCATTATCTCTTTAAAATTCCAAGTGATCAACTCAAATAAACAAAAAAACAAGTTGGCATGACCAACTTCATGCTTGTCTAATACTCACATAGTAAACCACCACCTAGCATGAGGCCAAACTTCCCTAAAAGAGGTACTAGTCGAAAGTTTATAACTGATGGCGCGATGCCACTTGCTAAAACAATTCTAAAGCTAGCTCTAGGCATAATTCAGCTTCATGTGGCGCCCTTATAAGTAACAACTTCCCAAAAGCCTCTTCAAAGGTAATATAATCAAACATATTCCAATAGCAAGCTTAAACATGATACTAATTCGCCAAGATGGTCGAACAAACAAGCAAGCAATATCAGAATTATTCTACAGTTGGTATTCCATAATCAATATAATAATCATGGCAATGATAGAAACGCATAGTTCAAAATATTTACCAGATTTTGTAACACAATTTCCAATTTTAGGTAAAAAATTGTAAATTATGATCGAAACAATAAATAGCAATTAGAGTAAAGTTGGTGACGTGCAGGTAAGATTTGCAATCCATTTGCCTTTTCAAAACTCATATGATTATTCCATAAAGTAAATCGTATTAGTTATACAATTAGAAACTCAACAATATAAAGTATTTTAAGAACTCAAATAGTGATAGCTCAAATACCATAAAGCATAAGAGAGTAGTTCAATTTGACTTTCAAGTTCAATGCTAGAGTTGGAGAATAATAAAAAGTAGGATGAACAACAAATTACTTACTCTTAAAATAGAAAGATCAAACTACAATAATATATTTACTAGCTTATATATTCTTTTCCTAATAAAGAAATTTTTCACTGTCAAGTATAAATTCACCTAGTAAACGCAGAGGGATTTTCTAAATTATGTGGATACTCTAGTCTTTGTCTCCTAGCCAATCCAACGTTCAACATTAGCTAAGCTAGATTAACACACCACAAAATATCTTAGCTATAAAGTCAACATATCTAGTAGTTCTACTTAGTATCTCATTCTGGGTGTACTCTTTTAATCCTCTCTTTACATTAAGTTGCTCAAGACAATTAAATACGACAATTATGAAATAATAGATTGTCATCAAATGGATCGCTAACATTGTCATCATTAATTTATAACGTTGTCAAGCTTAACTTAAGGTTGATAATGAATATTCAATAGTCCATTTGAATCCACCTAGTTCAGCTCTAGCAAATGTCTTAGTTATCAGAGTCCAAATTCATAGTTAATTGACTTTTCTTATTTCATCAATCCAAACTCTTTGATTAGTTTTCATTTAAATGTCCATATTATCTAGTTGTCTAAACTTGGATCTAGTCATACTCTATTCTTGATATCATATTATCAGGTTTTGTTGCAAAGGCTAATTAAAGTAATATTTATTCATTTCTTAGCTCAAGCAAAATTAAACTTTAATAAATTTTGAATTATATTATGGTTAAGTCTTAAATAAAAAAATTTTCATTTAAGATTAGAAAATTAATCGAATTTAAATTTGATTGATAAAATTTACTTTTATTGGATCGAATTGAAATCTAATCTTAAGCTAAAATTAGTTCGGATTAATTCATAATCAGTATTTGGACCTAGTATTCAAACATCATCGAAGTGCCTACACTGCCAAAAGGCACCCCTTAAGGAGGCAAACCAAACACGTTAATCAATTTAGAATTTCAACATTATTTGCCTAGTCAATTTAGCTGTAAACCACCATGAAACACTAACTCACCACCATCAACCGTCCATCTCCAATACCCTACCAACACCAGTTAAATTGCTAAATTAAACCTATCAAAACCTTGCCCATGTTATTCCAAATGAAACCTCTCAATACATTTCATCAACCACCACTTGTGGTTAGGCTGATTGGTCGCCGAAACCACGAACCCAATGCAGCAACCCCCTTCGTTGAACCTCTGTCTCCTGCCCAAAAAACTTGAGTTAGAGCCACCAAAATGCTCTTCTTGCCGAACCCATCTAAACCCACCTATTGATTTTCTACTTTGTTCACCAGAACTATGAGTCCTGTCACCAAAAACCCACAACCGTGGCCTCTCCTTTTTGTTTTTCACTGTTCTCATTGGATTTTCTAGAAGTTAAAGATATGGTTGAGCTCTACTTGTTGAGGATAACAATCCTATGGTGTTAGTTTCTGGTATGATCAAAGTTTGAAGGTTGGTTTGCTTTAAAATGTGCTAGGTCTCTATTTGAGAATTCAAGAAACTTAAAGGTTTTGGCTCAAATAGAAAGTTATTTTCCAAAATTTCAGTTCGACCCTAGACCATCCTCACCGCTTTCAATACGGCCTTTTAGCTTTTCAACTGCCTTAATTTTGGACCCAAGTCATCAACTGGCCCATAATTCTTTTCCTTTCGCACATCGACTCCCATAAAGTATAAAAGTTTGGCAGTTGGGCCCAATTTCAATATTTTTTTGACCCTTCAAATTCTCAATATCCCCCTTAGACCCTAATTAATCTCAATTAATGTTTAATTAGATTAATTTCATGATTTTATTGTTTTTCTATTAAAATTTTGATCAATTAAGTTCTTAATTCATCTAAATTCCATATCTAAGAACTCGGGGTGTTACAGGACCTTGAATAAATTGATTACAAAGATTCATAGCTAACCAAAATAATCAAAATAAAAAATGCCCTATATTTAACTATAGGTCTATTAAAAGAAAAACTAATTGCTAACATGAAAATAATGCTAATAATTATTGCAAGAAAATTAAAAATACAAGGAGTGTGAGCAAAGGACTCAAAGAATGTCCATGTGTGCGCAACATGTATTTATAACATGCTTTGATTAGAGTTCATAAAACATAGTATAATGAAAGAAAATGAGTTCACAATTTACAAATTTTAGGAAAAATGAGCAAATAACAGTTCAGTGATATACAGTTATAACAGGATATAAAATAATTAACATGTTATGGTCAACATGTAATTAAGTATCAATGATCAATTCAATAGTTGTTGAAGACAGTCAACCTTATAACTCCCACCATGATATTTCTTATTACTCTGAGTAAGATGCAATCTTACCAAACAGGGCTAAGCCAATCCTAGGAAAATCCTATGGCACTTCAAATCTTGGAAAAATCATTACTATAAAGAAAATTTTGTATGCAATCGAATATACTTTTTTATAAAAATATATTTAAAACTTTGAAAAAAAAAAAAAGAAAGATAGATTTTATTGCATGCTTGTTAATTGAAAGAAAATTTTAATTTTTAATGCATTATGGAATATCTTTTTTCTAATACTATGAAAAGTGGGTGAACAACAGTATCATTTGCTTTATATATAGCATATATATCCTGTAGGGTTTAAAAAACTATACTATCTAATTATTCATATAAGATTTATGGCCCTCGTAGAACTTATTAATAGGATGAAAGACCATCCCTAACGTTTTAATTCCCAAAATACTAGTTGACATAATAGTAATATTCAATTTAATTAATATCCCAATTTGATCTTGAAGTCCAATCCAAAACTCATCCAAGAAATTAATACAAAAACCTATGAAAATTTAAAACTAATACTAACAAAAAGTTTCTATAACATTACCCTGAAGTGGGAGGGAACTTAGTAAAATTGCACTATATTTTTGATAATATATATTTCTATCCTATTTAAATGTTTTAAGGGTGGATTAATCCTCAAAATCTAATATGTATCATTAGCCTAGTATATACATACTCACAAAACTAATCAATAACTTCTCCTTTCATACATATTTTGATTATTCGTGATTAGCTCAATTCTTGGGGCTTTGGAAATTAATAAAGAGTCCTAAAACTTCTATGATGATATTCCAAACTAGATCAGCTAATATAAGTACGAAAAGGTGAGTTCTAGAGGTAACAGTGGTTAACAAAATCTAACAACTTCGATTTTTAGAAATTTTTTTGATGTGATACATTATTATATTTTGGTTATTACTTTTGCTACACACCTCAGATGAAGGTAATTAAATCAGTAAATAGCAAAAACCCCATAATGTATACAATCCTATACAAATTGGCCTCCCAACCTTTGCAAATGTACGGAATGATTATCCAACTTTTGCTAAATGTGCTCGAATACCTCATCATTTCATTTTTTAGTAAAATATTTCACTGGAAATGCTAAAATACTTTGAGTATATTGAGCTTTACCTCCTCAACTTAAACAAAATGTACATTTAACAACCTAATCATTCTAAAATATTGCACTTTTATCATTATTTTTTTTTATTTTTGTTGAATAAACTAAATATTTTATAAACCATAATGTCAAACACTAGTCACTTGTCAATATATAAAAAGTTAATTTCAAAATAATTTTATAATTATATTTTACTTAATTATATGCATGAGATGGTTAAAACCAATTAATTTTATAATTATACCCTAGTTGATTTTTATATCAATGTAACATTAGAGTAGAGTAATACATTAGGGAGATAATGTCAACACTTAGATCTGCATTATTTGTAGCCAACATTGATTTGACTAACATCATTTATCTTATGCTTATTCAAATTAAAAACACTAAACCCCTTACACTCTTGAAGCAAATAAGCATAAATTTGTAAGTATACCATAACAATAATTTGATAATAGAACTCTTAAAATAATTATTATTTGGTAATAGAACCCTAAAAATAATTTTTAATTATCTTACACACATCAATTTTGGAAAATTTTAACTGTTAACTTGGTTTATGAATTTCAAATAATTTAGATTGACTAAACTGATAATATATTTACAATTGAGTATTATATGATAACAATATTTTTCCTAATATTTCACTTTATTCCACCAAAATAAGAATTTAACATTTTAAAGTACTTTAAAATAAGGATAACATTTTAAAGTACTTTAGGTGGTTAAATGTAAATTTTTTAAACATTAGGGGACAAAGTTGATTAATCATTCTTCACACTTGCAATGGTTGGGGAAAAGTGCAAATGACCCCATATGTTGCGGCTGTTTGCTATTTATTTTAATTAAAAATCCTTTATAAATCTAAGAGATATTATAATTCATGTGTTGCCAACATTTTCAAATTCATTTAGGAACGAAGAGAAAAATATATTACAAAGCTCTTTTCATGTAGAACAAATGGATAACTTTCCGAAAAAGAATTCCTAGTATAACGTATCATCATATTCATAACTTAAATGAAAAAACTTGTAGGTTTTAAAATTTTATTAGTTTATTGTGGAAAAATTTAAATTATTTTTACAAACAATTATAATTTAAAATACTTCCATTATCATAGGCAGCAAATCCCTAAAATTCAAGATAGTCCAAACCTATTAAACTCTTTGGCAGTTATATTTGATGATTTTTCAAGAAAACAAAAAACACATATATGCCCTAAGCTTCTAATATTTTATAGCAATATTTAAAACACATCAAAGTTTCATTATAAAAACTTTCAATTGAAAAAAAAAAAAAACTTTCGTTTCAATGAAGAAATGAATTTTTAAAAAGAAACTATCTAGACTTGACTCTTAGCAAATAATTTTCAGGATTTTTATAAAATACAAGAAAAATGATAGAGATATGAAATTTTACATATGTTACAAAGACATTGAATTTTATCCAAAAATATTTTGAGATAAAAGTACCATAATTTGTTCCACAAACTTATGTAAAACTTTTAAGTCTAAAATTTGAAAATAAAAAATTAGCAGCAAACTTCAACTATGCAAATTTCATTTGCATACAAAATACAAACATTATGAAACATAACTTAATCAAAGTTTATGTTTAATTATAATTTAAATATGGAATCATACTTACTAAAAATAATGAACAATAGTCAGGAGTGTTGAGATTTCTTGATGATCCTTTTCTTGGCCTATCATTTAGGATTTCTTCAATGGATAGGAAAGAATTGAGGACTTTCTATGGAAATATTTTACCAAAAATTTGAAGGCTTTATGTGTATTATAGAGACAAAAAGTAACTTGAATTTATTATGGACAAGAAGGCTTAATAAATTAGGTGTTCTGCAAGAATTAGAATTTCTGAAAATTGTATCCTTATCTACATATTTGCTTGTTTACTATTATTATTTCATCTTTTTTCCAACTTTGAATAAGAATCTAAGGTAATCCTAATCAACAAGATTTAATTTTTTTTTAAATAATTAACTAATTTTAATTCATTAATATTTATAATAATAAGAAAAATATGTGACACTATAGTTATTAGTTTAACTACCAAAATACAAGAACCTACTTGCAAAATTCTCAAAACATGTTCCTCAAATCATTTGTAAGTGCTTTTAGGTATAAACTTATCTTTTGCATTTTAGCAAATTAAGGAGTGCATGCTTGTGTTGGTGTAAATTAAACAATTGAACATAAGCTAGAATAATAAGAATAGAAAACAGAAATAACATATAACAAGCAGTAGCAAACAAATTGAAATTACCATAAGGAATCACAAATTTAACTAATACTGAAAAGGGAAGATCCTACTTGTTAAGTTGAACTAGAATGCAAAACCGAGGCCTATGGAAGCACAATTTCCTTAAAACTTTCCCCCAACTAATGCTCGAAGGACTCCAACAAAACAACCTTCCAAGATATAACGATTCTTCCACAGCCAAAGGTAGTAGTCTAATTGGCTGTGACACAGAACCTTCTAACTTGAGACTCTTTATTCTGATGGACACTACTATGTAGTATGTATGCTAGAATGCTTATGAATGTGTGCATATCCCCTTTCTAACTAGTCTTATTTATCAGTGTTACAAGGCTACTTAAAGTGACATAGTTTCATTAGGCCACATTGCTTGTCCATGAAGGGTAATTAATTAGGCAACCTAAATCGCTAAGAGTGAAGAGATACTATTTAAAGGGCAATTAACTAAGCAACTTAAGAGGCCAAGAAATGAAGAGGTACACCAATCAATTCAAGGGTTATTCTATAGAGGTGTGACTTTTGAACTGAAAATTTAAATTTTGTCCAAAGTAAATTGATCTGACTACAGCCATTCTCACACTAGCACTATACACCCCTAAATTTAACATTTTAGAAAATAAAATTTTAAAAATCAAAATATTTATTTGAAAAAAATTTTAGGGCCCAAAATGCAAATAGAAAAGGACTTGATTGAAAGACATTTAAAAGTTTTAGAGGTTAAATTGAAAATATTTTGGTCAAATGGGTTAATTAGAGGTACTACTTGTCCTGGAACTCAATTGCAAATTGAAATAAGGCAACACAAGGAATACTTTGGTAGCTTCAATTTTGAGATTCAACCTCTGATGAAGGGGAAATCACGATGGAGGTGGGTTGGTAGACGTGGTGGCACTGTGCAATTTTTTGGCCAATTGGCTAGCCAAACAGCTTTCAATTAGAAAATTATTTTAGGGCTTTTGATTGGGGAGACAAAATGCATATTTTGGTGTGTCTAGCTTGCAATTACAACGATGGCGCACAGCAACAAACTGATAGTCGATGGTGGTGCTCTGGCAACTGACCACTAGTTTCACCAACTTGATTATTCAAGTGCATGTGGCCCTCTTTTGAATAGTGATTTGGCATTAAACTTGATCGATTTGGGTACAACCTTAATTAGTTCGTTAATCAATTCATAATTTAATCTAATTGAATTATTAAGCTAATTTCTAATGTACATACAAGTTATTTGGAAAAAAATTGTAATTACAGATTGAAAAGATTGGAAAAGAATTTGATTGTAACTAATGTATGGATTCATATTTGATAATAAAAGATTAATAATTATTGATTGATGCATTTACAAAGTCAAAAATGTGGAATGATAATAAGACTTGAACATTAAGAATATAAATGTTAAAATGAATACAGGCTAAATTTAACTAGTTATGGACGGAGAATATCAACCTAAGTATTAATAATGAAACTAAGTACTAGCCCTGAACTGATAAAATATGAATTGGTGAGATTTGATTGAACTGGCATGCTTAGAAAAACAAATGGTAAGCTAAGTTCAAGGTAAAACCCTTGATTTCTTAAATGAGTTAAATGGCTAGCAAATTTAGTAATATAAATTAGATGATTGAGGGATATAGATATATAACTAAGTATTCTGATACGAAGAGAAGATAGAACGATAATCGAGAAGATAAGTGGGCTAAAATAATTAAAATATGTAATTAACCATAATTATTGTTAGTATATGTTATATCATGGTATCAATATTTATATGATATTTTGAATGAAAATATGTGAAAAGGATTTGAGGGTTTCTGGCGAGTAGAGGACTTTTATTGTGGGCACTAAGTATTGAGGTGAGAGCTAAGCCTATATTTTTCTAGGAAGTGATTGATCCATAATGCTTGTATTCTTATGTCTATCTATTGGATTTGACCATATTTGTTTTGGTGCCTAGAACATCTATTATGATATCTTTTCTTGTCCTGTATACCTTACAACATTGTCAGCTTTCCTTATATAGGTTAATGTTTTGGCCTTGCCAACCAATTTCATTGGTATTCCTGCTTAAATCATTTTATATATCATTTATATAGCCTTGCTGACCAATATTTTACCTGTTGCACCCTTGAACTATGCCTCTAAAATTTGTATTTTAGAAAATAAAAATTTAGAAATCAAAATATTAAGTTTGACAAATTTTGGGGCTCAAAAAATAAATCAAAAGGACTTAATTGAAATAATTTTATAAAGTTTGGGGTTAATTTACAATTTATAGAGACTTAATTGGATGACATTTTCAAATTTGGGGTTTGAATAGAAGGCCCTAAGTTAACTAGGGTTCAACCATAATTTTCATAAAGTTGCAGCCTTGATTGCATGGTTTTATTTCTTTTTGGGCTCAAAAATTGAAATATGAAATTTGACCCCTATAAATATCCCATTTTTGCATTTCACCCCATTTCAATTTCATCTTCAATTTTATTATTATTATTTATAAAAAAATTAGGGGTCAAAATATAAATAACAAAAGACTTAATTGAAGAATGTTTGAAAGTTTTAGGGTCCAAATTAGGATTATTCTTGGTCAACTAAGCTAATGTAGGCACTCACATTTAGAGGGACTTAATTGAAAGTTGAAATAAAATATTGGGGGTCAATTTGCAATTATAGGATAATACTTTTCCTCTCAACACAAGAAACTTGTAGATACCAAAATCTTATGGAACTAATGGGTGGGATGGCCGAAAATATAAAAAATAGGTCACAACAGTGAGTTGAAGGTGCGGCGTCACCAACAATGGAAGCCCAAGTTGAATAGTAGGTTTTGTAGCTTTAAGCTCGAGGCGTTGTTGGGTATCCTCAATTTTCAATTTATGGCAAAATTAAGCAAAATGAGCAATGGCAGAGGTGGCAGAGCCACACGATTGGGATAAAAATTGATAGTTAATTCGTTAGTGAATTTAAAACTTAACTTAGCTATTCCACTGTACTCGTTGAGAAGCACTGATTGGTGGTGGTGGTCAGAGACTTTAGCAGCGGCACATGGTGGCCCTAAAACAAAATCCTCATCTCGTTGTGATGGTTGTATGTATGGTATTGGTTTGTGGTAATTGAGCTCCAATAATAAGATTCAGGGAAAATTGTTGGAATTGGTTTTTTACTGATTAAATTATTTTGTTTTCAATTTATTTACCAAATCTTGTATTGTTAATGATGAAAGAACATGAATTGGGATTGAGAAGTAAATGCAAGAATGGATAAATATAATGCTTAGTGGACTTGGATTTGTATTATGATATGTAAATCTTGATTAATTAAGCTAAACTAGGCAATTAAAACCCTAATTTTATGTATATGAGACTTAATTGTTAAAGATTGAATTAAAAATGGTTAGATTTTACTGTTATAATCTTAATCGATGTTGTGTAATGTTCCAAGGACAAATGGCATAATAGAAATTTGGAATTGATTTATTAATTAAAAAATATAACCTTCGTAGGTATTAAAATGTCTATGGCATAATTAGTGTGTTACTTTATGATTTTTATAATTGAGCTTTAAAACATTGTATTAACAATAAAACAACCAATACTACAATATAAATGGCCAAATTATCATTTAAAATGTTAACACAAGCATTTTGATGTTAAGCACTTTCATTTGAATAGGCGATGAAGAGCCGGGATCTGATGGGCAATAAGACAGGATTAACCTTCTCATTGAAAGTTAAGGTAAGGGTTAAACTATCTTTCTTCTGGGAAGTGAATGTTTCTCAACTATAAGAGCTTCTTGTGTTTATCTATTGAAATTGATTGTATTTGTTCCAGTGCTCAAAACCCTTATTATGTGGCCTATTATTGTCCCATATTCTCTATAGCCTTATTGGCTTCTCTTTATCGCTTTGATTTTGGGTCTTGATGACCAAATCTCATTTGCACTTTTATTTAAATCATTTTGTGAACTATTTATATGGCCTTACTAGCCAATATTTTTACTAATAGCACTATTTAACTATTTCACAAATATGTTAACGATATTTATTTGAAATCATTTATCTATTAGCACTATGTTTGAGTCTCCTGAGGACACTCTTGAGATGTGATCAGCTGTAGGGATGCCAAGAGATGGGATGGGCCTGGGGCTAGGTTGGAAAAGATGATTGGATGGCATAGGCCGATGCTGACTAGTCTCCCAACTAGTACCTACTTAAGATCCTAACTTTCAGAGAATTGGAGGTAGTTGTCTAGTAAGTGGCGGGATCTGGCATGTGGACCGTTCTTGCCACTTACCAAGCCAAGTGCATGGGTATCAAGCTGAGTGCTTGGGTAGCAAAGTACTAAGGAAAATCTATTATGTTTATTTATACCCTATGTTACTCTTTGTTATTGATTGTTACTATCTATTACCATTTGTTACCGTTGCTAATATTTGTATTTAGTAGAGCAATAAGGATGAAATTGCCAACAATTTATGAAATTTAGTATCACATGTTATGTTATAGTATTGCTTCTAATTGTAAGATCTTGCCTGTTATTGAATCTATTTTGAACTACTACTCTCAAAACTTCCTCCTAATTATGTCTTTAAAACTTACCCCCTTTTGTTATTCTTTATTCTCTTCCTAGACAAGACTAGATAAAGATTGAGGGCTTGAAGATTGCTTGAGGAAAGATTAATTTTGTAATAGATTAGGTGTTATAATTGTATATATAGATTACACTTAACCAAGATGCTTAAACTTTGAAATGTTATATGAATGCTTAAGTTTGACTATATGACTTTTAGAATGTACCTATTAAACTCTTTGTAGTGATTTTCTAGATTTAGAGTTATGCTGCTATCTTTGACACTCATTAAATTTTGGCTTTTTGGGTTTTCCTTTGAATTATGATTTAAGTTTGGATTGGTGGCACCCTAGTTTAGAGATCACCTTGGGTAGAGCACCACAAAGGTGGTATCAAAGCCTAGGTTTGTTGATGACCTAAGTAACTGAATATCATTAGGATTCAAAACTAGCTTCTGGGTTAGAAGATTAGTTAAGATATGAAGTCTTGGGTATAGTGTTTGTACTAGGAGGTAAGAGATTATCCTTAAGACAGTCGACTAGTTCGTAATCTTCACTTTTGAAAATTGGGCACTGAACTATAGATTGAAATTGAATCTCATGTACTCTATATGTGTTGAAAAGTTTTTATGTGATTAAGGAAATGAACTTGATTAGTATGGTATTAATGAAATAAATTTATATACTACAAGATGATAGATAAGCACAGGGAAGGGAAAAAACATATGAAAAAGAAAAGCAAGAAATCTCTTGAAAAGAGGATTAAAGTTTTAGAGTAGGAAAAAACAAGTTTACTAGTGCTATATCAATGCCATGAGGTGCGACCTTTTGACATGCATGAGGTATTGAGAGAAAGAATAATGGAGACATATGACTTAAAAACCATAGTGCAGGTTAGAAGTGACACTGTGGAAAAACTTATGGAAGAAATAGAATGAGAAAGTGAATGGATAAAAATAGCTAAAGGGCAAGTCGAGAGACTCTGTATGGTGCAGGCCTAAATGGAGGAAACCTTTTAGACATTATAGTTGGACCATCGAAAGATTTTGAATATGACACATGTGATCATAGATGAGGTCAGAATGATACTAGTATATTATGGAAATTCCATAGGCTAGATCATAGGTGTTGGGATAGCATCAGAGGCCGAACCCTCCGAAGTTCATCCCTTCATAGAGCTAGGACATAAATAGGGTATCCGTATTGAAGAGGTAATTGAAAGGAACCTTAAGGAGTTACTAGTTGAAAAACCTAATAAAGATCTTATACAAAAGCCCTCAGTTGAGATACCACCACTGATTCAATATGGAAGATGAATTTTAGGAATTTGAAGACAAAAATGATGATATGGATATAAAACTGAATAGGAACGATCTGAAGAATGAAGATGAAAATACAGAATCTAACATTATTAATATGGAAGATTATGGTTAAAGGTCCTTGTAGGTGTAGTTGTACCTATAAATATATTTGTATGTTATAGTATTAGCTTTTGATCTCTAAATTAGATAGAAAAGGCTAAGGTTAGCTAGACTTATGGGGTAATACCCTAACACAAGCCTCATCATTTTGTCTATGACTAGGCATATAGTTATCTTAGCAAATTTTAGAATTTTGACCTCGTATATATATTGATGTAACAATTGCTAATGCTAACTTAGAATGTTAATGAAGTTTTGTCGTTGATCTTTGAATGAATAGAATTCTATTACAATGAATTTACTTAACATTGGTAAACACTTTTACTTAAGTTTAAAAGATTTGAAAGTCTTGGTGATAACTTTAAATCTTATTGTATAACTTGATAATTGCATATTAAAAAATATCTTAAATCTAATCAAACTCATAAGAATGGCACACATGTAGGTTCTTATATGTTTGCTCTAACTCGAGCAGGGCAGTAAGGAAGATTATCCTGTAGACAGGCTAATGTATAGAATGTTCCTAGGCAAAAAGCACAGCCCTTTGACAACTACTGCTAAACGAAGAAGTCACACAAACCCTTTTGGCTAATCAATCAACAAATCCTATGAATCAAAGGGGGCAACGATTTATGTAATTTAGTTATCGATAGAGTCAAGATGGTGGAGCAGAAAACATTAAAAATTTTACAGAAGATTGGGTGTAGAGCAGTTTCTTTACTTCCAACCTTTGAAATTCTTAAGGAAACTCGATGACAGGAAAGCTGAAGAGTGGATTAAAGATTTAGAAAATATATTTAAAATTTGCATTATCCAAACGAGCAGAAAATTTGATATTCTTCAATTTTATTGGAGGTCTTGTGCACAACTGGTGAAAAATGATAGAGTATAGATAGATTATAGAAAGAATTCATTGAACTTAGGAGAACTTTACTAGGGAATTCATGGACAAGTAAGTATCATTGGTGACCAAGAACACAAGGGAGAGAGAATTCATGGATTTGATAAAGGGAACATTATTAGTCTGTCAGTATGAGGCCACTTTTAGCCAATTAATCAAGTATGCACCTTATATACTTACAGATGAAGACCAACAAACCAGCAAATATTTGGAAGGATTATAGACAAAACTCAATAGGGCATTGCCATATATGAACTATCAAGTTCTAATTGGGCAATGATTAAAGCATTGTAGTTGGAGTTAGAATTTTAGTAAATTCAAAAAATTGAAGAAAAGGGCTAAAAGAAAGAATAGTCCTTAGACAATAGAGTAACCCCAAGAAGAAACACCTGAAATTACAATTTACGGGTGCCAATTAATGAACACAGTAGGCCTATGGGGCTGTAGATCTAGCTCAAGGAGTGCCACTAAAGAAATATGAGTTTTGTGGAGGACTAGGCCATGAGGAGCCAAAATGTTGGAGATAGCTAAGAAAATATGTAGGTTGAAGTAGCAATTAACACCTTGTTAAAGATTGTCCCAACAAAAATAATTCAGCATTCGTAGGAAAAGGGAAGTAGGTGGTAGGAACTAGTGGAAAATTGAAGGTTCAAGCTCGTGCGTATGCTTCAACTGGAGAGGAAGTGCTAGATCTTAATGAAATAGTTGAAGGTATGATTTCTATTTTTAGAATTAATGGTGATGCTTTGTATGATCCTAGAGCTACATATTCCTTTATATCTACATCTTTCTCTTATAAATTGAATATGCAACTTGAAACTAATGTTATCAAATATAGATATAGATGCCCTTAGGAATAAGGTTAGTAACAGATACTACGTATTGAGTTTGCCCAGATATGATTGGGGTGAAAGTAAGATAGACACTAGAATCTATAATCAAAACTTCAAACATAAAATAACTAGTGCCTACAAGTAATACAATGATCTAATCATGTCTTGGATTCATATTTAGATGAGGATTACCTTGATAAGTAAATTCAGAATGAAATAAGTGAATTCTTCACCAGTTCTAGATTTTGTCTGCTTGCGGCACAATGAAAGTATTGCTATTATCACCCTATGAAATCATCTCCAAAAATTCGGAAAACATTGCAAAAGATATCCAACACCTTGGAGAATCTGCAGTCAAAAATTTAGATTGATTAGCTATCTGGATCGTCATGGAAAAATTTGTAAAAGTTGGACCTCGTGCAAAGCACTCTCAAAAAACAGAGCTAGGCACACGTCTTACCTCTATTGAAATAGTCCACACACCAATGAAACTTTATTAATTCTTTAATTCATAAGATGGAGTAGAACCAGAGAATTAGGAATAAAGGAGGCCAAAAATTGATAAGAAGACAAAGAAAAAGCTAAGCCTTCAACTCATGAAATGCTAGCTTGCACAAGGGGTTGTTTTTTGAGGGAAAAGTGAAAAATCTAATTCTTCATACCTCTTGCACACACCTTTCTCTCTCTGGCCAACTCCCACACTATATTTATATATAGATCTGGATTTATGTAATGCTAAGGTGACATCATACATTCCTTGAGGGGACGGGGGGTAGCCAATTGCTTAGGGGGCAAGGGAATCCAAATTTCATTTGAATCTCATTTTCATCATAATTACATTTGAAATCTCATTTCAAATTAATTAAGATTTCATCTCAAATCTCATTTGAATCTTCCCTCCAAAAATGCATTCCTCCTAATTAATCAAATTAAACTCTTTAATTTAATTATTTATGCTTTGACTTGACTCTTTTAGTCAAACTAGCTTAACTCTTTAAGCTTAATTGTTAACTTAACTATTTAAGTTAACTTGACCAATTGATGGTCATGTTGGAACCAAATAATTAATTACTTAATTATTGGTTTAATTTAACTCTTTAAATTAGTTGATCAATTTACCACTTAAATCAATCAAGCTAAAATTGACCTTCAAACTTAGCACCAAAATTCAGTCTATTAAGATAGAGAGATTCCTTTTCTAACTCCTTAGAAAATTCTCTCTATTAATGAGAAAGCTAATTAGATTTTGTGCATGATGCAATAGGTTCTACCATTCATTCGATATGGGCTCACAATGCCTTGTAACTTGAATATCTTATATTCATTCTAGTTTAAAACTCCTTTTAAACTAGTCGACTTA
>JACGDI010005232.1:528072-655029 GCA_014898725.1 Jacaranda copaia | reverse complement strand
AACCCTTGGATTTATGCATCATTAGTGCAAGTTTATCCAGATCTTAGATGCCCCCATCTTATAAGATCCTATGACTTAGAAGTTTTAAGATCACGACCATGTGAGACTTATTCTATGGTCACCAAACCAAGTCCCACAATCTAAGGTGAACTAAGAGCTTTATCTAAATGTAAATGATGTATAATAAAGCATATGATGAAGGTAACCATGTAGAAAATATCATTTAATCAATATTGTTATACATGGTAATAGTTTGTACAAGGCCAATCTCATTAGCATGTAGGGCACTGTTCTAATAATCTCCCATTTGCCCTAAAGCTAATGCTTCATAGCCTTAAGATCCATCTTCTCAAGATGTCCTTCAAAGACCTTTTACTATAAAGGTTTTGTCAATGGATCTACTATATTAACTTCCAAAACAACTCTTTACACTCGGATGTTGCCTCTATTATTGATCTCTTGGATCAAATGATATTGCCTCAATATGTGCTTGGATATCTTATGAGATCTTGACTCTTTAGTTTGCGCTACCGCTGTATTGTTGTCACATAAAACAACAACTAGCTCAGCAATGCTAGACACTACATTCAACTCTTGAATGATGTTTTTCATCCAAACACCTTCCTTTGTGGCTTCTAAAGCCGCAATATATTCTGTCTCTTTGGTCGAGTCAACCGTGGTGTCTTGTTTAGAATTTTTTGAACTTACCACGCCACCATTGTGGTAAAATATTAATCAAGAAATGAATTTGAGGTCATCTACATCAAATTGGAAACTAGAATTTAAAAACCCTTCAAGTTTCAATTCTTTATTACCATACACCAAAAACAAGTCCTTAGTTCTTCTCAAGTACACAAGGATTGTTTTTATAGCTATCTAGTGACTCTCACTAGGGTTAGATTGGAACCTACTCGTAACACTTAGCAAGTGTGCTATATCCAATCTAGTATATTGAATTGCATACATTATGCCCCATATTGCCAAGGCATAGGATATTTGGGACATTCTTCATTTCTTCTCCTTTATCTTAGGGGCCATAGACTTGGAGAGACGAATGTCGTGTCCCATTACAAGGAACCCCCTCTTGGATTTTTCCATACTAAATCTATTTAGTATCTTGTCAATGTATGGGGTTTGAGAAAGCCCCAATATTCTCCTCGATCTGTCTCTATAGATACATATTCCTAATACGTAGGATGCTTATCCCAAATCCTTCATGAAGAATTGTGTAGATAACCATGCTTTAGTGCACTCTAACATTCCTGCCTCATTCCCAATGAAAAGGATGTCATCGACATAAAGTATAATAAACTATACTGAACTCCCACTAGCTTTCTTGTACACACATGGCTCATACACATTTTTGTTAAAGCCAAATGATTTGAGTGTTTTGTCAAAACATATATTCCAACTTTGGGATGCTTGTTTGAGTCCATAAATGGACCTTTGGAGCTTGCAAACCTTTTGCTCACTCCTTTTAGATGTAAAACCTTATGGTTGCTCCATATAAATTTCTTCTTCAATGTCACCATTGAAGAAAGCAATTTTCACATCTATTTGCCATATCTCATAGTCATAATAAGTAACTATGGCTAGTAAGATTCGAATGGACTTAGGCACAACAAACCTTTGGAGCTTGCAAACCTTTTGTTCACTCCCTTTAGATATAAAAACTTGTGGTTGCTCCATATAAATTTCTTCTTCAATGTCACAATCGAGGAAAGCAATTTCACATCTATTTGCCATATTCATAGTCATAATATGCAGCTATGGCAAGTAAGATCCAAATTAACTTAGGCATAGTGACCAATGAAAAGGTTTCCTCAAAATTGATACAGGGTCTTTGAGTATAACCTTTTACCACTAATCGCATCTTAAAAGTCACTACTTCTCTATCTATCCCAAGCTTTCACTTATAGATCCACTTGCAACCAATAGGAACTATTCTTTTTAGTGGATCTACCAAAGTCCATACTTTGTTTGAGTACTTGGAGTCTATTTCGGATCTCATGGCATAAAGCTAACGTCCTAAATCTATATCTAACATAGCTTCCTCATAATTCTAAGGATCCTCATTCGATTGACCTATCTCATGAAGAAATCCAAACTTTTTGGGTTGTTTCTTAATCCTGTCTGACCTTTTTAGAGGTTACGTACTAGGTTTTGCAATTCTACTGTTTCCATCACTTATGGGATTTCTTGATCATCTTGAACTTCATCAAACTCAATAACAATTACCTTTTCTATGCAATAAAAATTTCTTTCCAAAACGTGGGCATTCCTCGAGACAAACACCTTTTGTTCTGAGGGATCATATAAGTAATAGCCCATAGACTCTCTTAGTTTTCCCACAAACTTGCACAAAGTGGATCTACTATCCAATTTATCCCCCATTATACATCTCACGTCGGTGGGAGATCCCCAAACTTTTAGATAAGGGTAAGAATGTGCTTTTCCATACCATATCTCATATGGTATTTTTGGCATTAAGCCATTTCTAAAGCTTATCCCCAAAAGGATATAGGTATATTAGAAAAACTAATCATGGAATGTACTATATCTAACAAGGTACAGTTTCTTTTCTCGGCTACTCCATTAAGTTGGAGTATGCCAGGTAGAGTCCAATAAGGGAGAATCCCATTCTCTTTAAGATAATCCAAGAACTCAGTACATAAGTATTCCCTCCCTTGATCTAATCAAAGCGCTTTAATACTATGTCTTTTATGCTTTTCTATTTCATTCTTATATTCTTTGAACTTTTTAAAGGCCTCAAATTTATATTTCATAAGATACACATGCCTGAAATGACTATGGTCATCGGTGAAAGTGATAAAGTAAGAATATCCACCTTTCCCACTACCTTTTAGTGGTCCCCAAACATTCATATGGATTAAATCCAAAAGACTTATAGATCACTCTGTCTGTCCTACAAAGGGAGCCTTGGTCATTTTTCCTTTTAAACAAGATTCACAAGTGAGAAGGTCCTCAATGCCACTAACTTTTAGTGTTTTGAGAGCTTCTAACTTTTTCATTCTATTCTTAGAGATATGGTTAAGTTTTGCATGCCACAGGATGGCATCTTCTTGGATATCTAGCTTTCTTTTGTTTGTTTAAGCATGCATTGAAGAAGTGGGAAAATTAAGCATGTATAATCCATTAGCTAATTACCTTGTGCAACTAAGGAACCTTTCCTTAATGCTATCAACTTTCCATTTGATATTGAAAAATCAAATCCTTCATTATCCAAAATAGGAATTGAAACAATGTTCTTAACAAGATTAGGTACATAGTAAATCGAATTAAGAACAATACAAGAGTTTCCTAAGTCTAGTGTTACTATACCTTGGACCTCAGCCACAACTCTTGCTCTATTTCCAAGGTGGAGGATCATATCCCCTTCACATAGACACCTTCTTTTTTTATCCTCTGTAAAGAATTATAGAGATAAGAACCACAAACGATATCAAATACCCATAAGGAAATATTAGTCGTCAAGTGCACCTCAAAGAAAAACATGCCCTTCTCAAGAGTAGCTAGGTAAGCTTTGCAGTTTCTTTTCCAATAACTATTTTCACCATAATGAAAATAATTTGCTTTGGTTTTAGCCTTTTTCTTAACTTTCTCGAAACTCTTCTCAAGTTGCTTCTGTTTTGAGGAAGAACTCTTCTTCCTTTTACCTCATTTTCTAGGGCCTCTAAAACCCTTTGACTTGGAGGAGGATGCCATCATAAGAGGTTTTTTTTTTTCCATCATTGCCTCCGCGGTCACTAACATGTTCTCTAATTCATTGATTGTAACTATTTGCTTGGACATATTAAAGTTCACAACAAATTAGTCAAATAAGGTTGGCGATGATTAAAGGATTAAATCTATGTAAAAGTAATTATCCATGGTCACATCAAGTTGTCTAAACTTTTTGATGAGTCCAATTATCTTAAGCCTGTAATCATGGACACTAGCCCCTTCACTCATCTTTATCTTTAAGAGCTCCTTAGACAAAGTGAACCTTTCATGTCTTGTTGAACACCATACAACTTTTATAGGTATGTGTAGATCTTAGAAGTATGTTTCATGTGCTCATGAGTCTTTTGGAGCTCATTAGTCACGGATGCCAACATGGGCATGTAACTTGTGGATCATTGTCCACAAATTTTATGAACAGTTAGCAAACCTCATCAATTACATCATCACCCAAAGTATCCAGTAGACTTTGATCAAGAACATATGTCCTCTTATCGGAGTTAAGAATTATCTTCAGGTTTCTCAACCAATCTTGGATATTAGGCCTAATGAGTTTATTGGTTTCCAAAATGCTTAAGATTGGATTTTTAGCCATTTTTTTGTTGACGATTTCAAAAATCTACATGAGGCGAAAAAAGAGAATTAGCATGTGATTGAGTTTGATATTAAAACATGTTCATGGTCTTTCAAACAGTTTTCTCTCTCACTATTTTATCAAATCCTTCATCCCTAAGTAGAATTCAGGAAATCATACTTTCTAGTGAGAATTAAGATCTTAATGACTTGCCAATAGACCCCTATGATCAAGTGCCATCCACAAGCAATCGAAAGGTAAGCAACTTTTGCTAATTGCATCTCATGCAACTGTTGATGTATTTTGCCTCACTTTTCATATAGACCCACGTGATCGTATAACATCTATACTACTAAGTGTTAAGCCAAACCCACCAATCAAACTTTGTTTCAAGACAGCCTCACAGCCTCTCCATGACTAAGCGCCAATGCGTGAGGGTTCCCAAGTCAAAGGTACATCTCATGCTAAGTGTATGCTCACAGCTTTCCTCATACTATTAGTGAAAAGCTTAGATTAATTAAAACTCTTTTAATTTTTATCCATTTTGACTTAATATTGAAAATACTTAGAAATTCTAAGTGGAGGTTTTTGCTTGCAAAGATCTCATCATTTTATCTTCTTATTTAGGTTCTCTATATCCTAATCATGTATCTCTTACATCAATAGGATATGGAAAGCCTAAACAAGAAAATAGCCTAGCACACTCCTAGGGTGGGATGACCATGTGCTTAACCAAGTGATGCACTTAAAGACAAAGGTCATTACTTCAATTGATTTTAAGTGGGTTGAATTAAACAAAACTATTACATTAGTGTATCCTATACATTTATGACTCTTCAATTGGCCTCTATGCCCCCATTGGACTCCTTGCTCCATGCAACATTTACATGAAATGGAAATCCTCACCCATAGAAGTTCTACTCTCATAACTTTTGTAAGATAAAACAAGAGGCATGCAAGCCCCATTTAATACAACCCATTCCAACAACTTTGAAACAAATAAAGTCAATTTAAAAGGCTCATGATCATTTCCATTCATCCATCACTCATTCAACAATTGAATAAACAATAAATAAATCTAAAATTAACAATTAATTCCATCAATTTATTGCTCATCTCATAAATAAATAATTGAACCAAGCATAACACTTATGCCATCATTTGGAGATCAACTTTAACCAATTTTCAAAAGCATTCAAATATGTCAAAAATAATTTTGAGGCATAGCACAACACTTGTGCAACCAATGTGTGTAGTGCAAAAACTTATTGAGCATTAAAGGAGTTGAGAAAACAACTCAAAGCTCACCAAATTCACCTAAAATCGAATCGCCTGGCAGCCCTTGGTGGACAGCTGGACAGCCCGTGTGCACAGCATCCAGATGCTGCCCGACCAGTGCCCAAGGAGTTGCCAACAATATTGGCTTTCAGTGTTCTAAGTTTGCCAAGTGTGTTCTCCACTCAATTTTTATGCACAAAAAATTTTAGCACAAATTCTCAACATCATAACACACATTTTAAATCAATTTCCAAATTCAGAACACCTTGTAAAACTTGAAATAAAAGTGCTCAAACATGCTTTCAAAAATTGGAAAAAGTAAGAATTAAATTCTTCAAGTAATTTCCAACATAATTCCAATCAAATTGGATCTAAAATAAACAAAAACTCTTTCAATCATAAGCCAACATTCTATATCAACATATAACATCAATTAATGCTAAAACACTTTTCAACATTAATCATTATGAATTAAAACATACTAACTACACGAATTAACACTTAAATCACATAATAGCATGCTTGTAATTCATCAATCAAGTAGCCACAAACAAATCAACCAAATTCCCAAATCCATCAATTGAATCGAGAATATGGAGACAAAGATCAATCCATCACATGAATCAATCAACCAAGCAAAATCCAAATCTAAGCATGATTATAACTAGTTCCTACAAGCACTACAGGGATCTAATCATGTCTTGGATATTGATTTAGATAGAGGATTACCCTATCAGTTCCAGATTCAGTTTACTTGTGGCACAGCGAAAATATTGTGATGATCGCCCTACCAAATCACATCCAAAAATTCAGAAAAAATTAATGAAGATATAAAAAACCTTGTAGAATATCCAATAAAAAGTTAGATTGATTAGCCATCTAGATCATCCTAGAGAAATTCGCAAAGTTAGGCTTCGCACAAAGAGCTCTCTAGAAACTAAGCAAAGCACACATCTTGCCTCTATTGAAATAGTCCACACACCAATGAGACTTCATTAATTCTCTAATTCATAAACTAAAATAGAACTAGAGAATTGGGAATGGAGAAGGCCAAAAATTGGTAAGAGGAGAAAGAAAAAGTTAAGTCTTCAACTCATGGAATGTTAGCCTGCAAAAGGGAATATTTTTGGAGGGAAAAATGAAGAATCTAATTCTTCACACCTTTTGCACACCCATTTCTCTCTCTAGTTGACTCCCACACTATATCCATATATAGATTTGGATTTTTGTGATGCCAATGTGGCATCACACATTCCAAGAGGGGAGGCAATTGCTTAAGTGGCAAAGGAATCTAAATTTTATTTAAATTTCAATTGCGTCTCAATTATGTTTAGAATCTCATTTCAAATTAATTAAGATGCCATCTCAAATCTTATTTGAGTTTTCCCTCCGAAAATTCCTTTATCCTAATTAATCAAATTAAACTCTTTAATTTAATTGTTTATACTTTGACTTAACTTTTTAAGTCAAACTAGCTTAACTTGTTAAGCTTAATTGTTAACTTCACTCTTTAAGTTAACTTGATCAATTGATGATCATATTGGCACCAAATAATTAAATTCTTAATTATTGATCTAATTTAACTCCTTAAATTAATTGATCAATTTAACACTTAAATCAATCAAGCCAAAATTGACCTTCAAACTTTGCACCAAAATTTGGTCCATTAGGATAGAGTGATCCCTTTTCTAACTCCTTAGAAAATTCTCTCCATTAATTAGGAAGCTAATTAGATTTTATGTGTGACTTAATAAGTTCTAACATTCATTGGACATGGGCTCACGATGCCTTATAACCTTTGAATATCTTATATTCATTCTAGTTTAAAACTCCTTTTAAACTGGTCTACTCAATTCAATTAATCTCATTAATTGAAGAGTACCCAATCTCTATGGTCAATGTCCAACCTCAAACTAATGGAGCCCAAATAATTGGTTGAAATGAATATTCTGGAGAACCATCATTGCTTTATGCGTGGCATGAAAATACGGTCCTTCTATCTTCTATCTCCTAAAAAAGGCCTAAGGTAAGATATTTGTCAGCTCTCTATTAGTCTCGATACTATGTATCTACTCTCAATGTTTGAATCCATTTTGTGAACTGACCTTTGGAAAACTTTTTTTACAAATTATCACACCACCTTGTGCAACGATTTCTTGGAATTGATCATTATAGAACATATAGGAGATGTACTCGTCTTTCACAATAGCGAGGAGCCACTATCTTAGATCTCACAAACCTCTATGCCAAGTAGCTCATACCCAATCTCAACCTGTAAGGCCTACTAAGTGGTCAAGAATAAGTCAAAGTATAAGGACTGGGCATAATGTTACCATGGATCCTCATGTTAGAGAACTAATAATATACACAAGCGTAAGTAAAAGAACTAGCCACTCGACTTGCTACTTCAACTATCTAGTGAATTCTCTAGTAGGTCTTTAGTGTCTTGTTCTCTAATAAACACCCACTGACATGCACACATATCTCATATAGTTACTCATTGAATGGAGCAATCTCTAACCCTTAGATTGATACATCATTAGTGCAAGTCTATTCAGATCTTAGATGCCCCGTCTCATAAAATCCTATGACTTGAAAGTTTTAATATCACAACTGTATGAGACTTATTCCATGGTCACCAAACCAAGTCCCATAGTCTATAATGATCTGGGGGCTTTATCCAAATGTAAGTGAAGTATAAGAAAGCATAAGATAAAGGTGGCCATGTGGAGAATATTGTTCAATCAAGATTACTTTACAAGGTAATAGTTTGTACAAGGCCAATCTCATGATTTGTAAAAGACTATTCCAACATGAGGATGGTGAAGACCCAATCGATCTTATAGCCAATCTATTCAGGAATATGATTTGATACATGGAATGGATTAGCTATACCAATATCAAGCACAAGTAAATTGTTACACTAAGTGCATCACTCTCAAATATAAAATTTCAATATTGCGACATCATTCCACACATACTACTTCCCCGATACTAATTATATCATAGAAGATAGAAAAAATCTAAAGGAAGAATGACAAGGATTCTTAGCATACCTTATCAATATACCCCAAGACATAGCCAAAATCCGAAAAGTGGAAATAGTGGCTAATTATCTAGAAGTATTTTTGGAAGAGTTGAACTTATTGCCATCTGACAGAGAGATAGAGTTTGTAATTCACACTCTTTCTAGTGTTGTACCTTTTTCTAAAACTCCCTATCGAATGGCACCTGCAAAACTTAAGGAGCTAAAGGATCAACTCTAGGAACTATTGGAGAAGAAATTCATACAGCTCAGCACATCTCTTTGGGGAGCCCCAGTGTTGTTTGTTAAGAAAAAAATGAATCCTTGAGGATGTACATTGACTGTAAGGAGTTGAACAAAGTCACTATTAAGAATAGATATTCCTTGCCGCATGTGCAATAATTGTTTAACTTTTTACTAAGATCAATGGTCTTCTTGAAATTAGATTTGAGATAAGGGTATTATCAGCTAAAAATTAAGGAAGAAGATATTATGAAGACTGCGTTTAATTCTTAATTTGGCCATTTAGAATTTGTAGTAATACCATTTGATCTAACCAAAACCCTAGCAACATTTATGGATTTAATGCACTGGATTTTTCAACCATGTTTGGACTAATTTGTGGTTACATTCATTGAATACATTTTGATATATTGAAGATGAGAGAAGAGCATACAAAGCACTTATACAAGTTTTGAGAACTCTAAGAGAACATAAGTTGTATGTAAAGTTAAACAAAAACAAAATTTGGATAGAGAAAGTGACATTTCTGGGACACATCATATCCTAACATGGGATAGAGATTAATCCCTCTAAGATAGAGGAAATAGTCAATTAGAAGTGACCAAAAAATATAATAGAAGTTCATAGCATTTTAGGACTTATCGATTACTATCAAAGGTTTGTACAAGATCTTTTTGAGATAGCTGGCCCATTAACTAAGTTGACCCAAAATGATCAATCATTTGACTGGAATGAGGATTATGAGAGGAGTTTCTAGGAGTTGAAGAATAGATTGACTTTAACTCTAGTTTTAGCCCTTCTAGAAAGATTAAAAAGTTTTGTTCTGTATATGGACACTTCTGAAGAAGGCCTTAGATGTGTGCTGTTGCAGAAAGGGTGAGTTATCACCTATGCATCTAGAAAACTAAAACCACATAAGGAGAATTACACAACTCATGACTTAGAGCTACCTATAGTGATTTTTGCATTGACAAAGTAGAGACATTATCTTTATGTGGCCATATTTGAAGTCTACACAGACCATAAAAGTCTCAAATATTTGCATTTGCAGAAAGATCTGAACATGAGGTAATGACGATAGATGGAATTTCTTGAACATTATAACTTTTCTATCATTTATCATTTGGGAAAGGTGAATGTAATTGCAAATGCTTTGAGCAGAAAGGCTAGAATAGCCCACATACTAGGAACTGGAACATCAAAAAGTTCAAGGGTAGATGTTGTATTAAGAATGAGGCAATGAACTTAGATTACGAGTGTAAATGTGCAACTAGAGTTGTATGATGAAATAAGTCGAGCACAAGCTAATGATAGTTGGATATTGAAATAAAAAGAAGTAGTTGAGAGTTTTAAAGAATTTGAATTCAGTACTGATAGTTATGGTACTCTTTTATTTCATTAGAGAATATGTGTGCCTAAAGAAATAAAAGAAGGATTGTTGGAAAAGGTGCACAATGTAAGTATATGATACATCTAAGAGGCACAAAGATGTATCAGGATTTGTAAAAGCAATTCTAGTAAAAGGAATAAAAAGAGATATTGTAGAACATGTGTAGAAATGTTTAACCTGCTAGTTAGTAAAAGTAGAGCATCAGCGACCATCAGGGTTGCTACAACCACTTTTGATCCCTAATCAGAAATGGGAGCAAGTTACTATGGATTTTGTAATAGGTCAACCAATGGCTTGTGGAGGGTATGGCAGCATCTAGGTAATAGTAGACTAATTAACCAAGTCTACATACTTTCTACCAATCAGAACACATTACAAGGTTAAGAAATTAGTAGAGTTATATATTAAGGAAATAGTCAAATTATATAGAGTTATCCTAACCAGTATTATTCTAGACCGAGATTTGAAGTTCACTTTAAAATTTTGGAAAAGTTTACAATGACGTCTGGGAACAAGGTTATGATTCAGCTCAACTACTCATCCACAATCTAATGGTCTCAGAAAAGGGAAATTAAGATATTAGAGGATATGTTGTAGGCCTGTATTTTTGATTTCATGGGGAGTTGGAATTGACACCTTCCTTTGATAGAATTTGTTTACAGTAACAACTACTAGTCTACTAGCCAAATGGCACTATATGAAGTGTATGGTAGAAAGTGTCAATCCCCGATACATTTGGACCTTGAAGAACATAGAAGCAACACCAATAAACCCTTAGGAACTTCAAGGCTAAAATTAATTCAGGAAACTATTGAGAAGGTACAGATAATCAAACAAAGAATGAAAACAGCTCAAGATTAGTGGAAAAGTTATGTGGATAAGCAAAGAAAAGATTTAAAATTCCAAGTTGGTGACCAAATGTTTCTTATAGTATTCTTGAAAAAAAATGTTTAAAGGATTGGAAAACTTGGAAAGCTTAGCCCGAGTTATGTTGGTCCTTATTAGATATACAAAAGAATAGGACCAGTAACTTACCGATTAGTGCTACCCTAAGGTTTGATATGAATAGATGATGTTTTTCATGTATCGCAACTTTGAAAGTATGATTCTAATCCCTCCCACATCATTTCACATAAAGACATACAATTGGAAAGTGACCTGACTTATGAAGAGCAATCGATTCATATTTTGGATCAGAGAATTTGAGAGCCTAGGAATTAGAGTATTCCTTAAGTAAAGATATTATGGTGCAATCAGTACATATAATAGGTGACTTGGGAACAAAAAGATCTCATGCACCAACAGTATCCCAAATTTTCCAATGGTCAAGTGAGAATCTATGAACTAGATTCTTTTAAGAGGGGGTCTATAATACCCCTAAAAATACAATTGATGAAATTTTATTATTATTATTTAAAACAAAAAGTTTGGGGGTTCAAAATATAAATAGGAAACAACTTAATTAAAGAGAATTTCAAAATTTTAGGGGTTAAAATAGGATTATTCTTGGTCAACTAGGCTAATGTAGGGCAATCACATTTAGGGGGAGTTAATTGAAAGTTGAAATAAAATATTGAGGGTTAATTTGTAATTGTTGGATAATGCTCTCTAAATATCAAATTCCACCTACCCACCCACCCCCCAATTTTCTTCTATTCCCACATGCAACTCACCTTCTTCATCTCTAGCAAACTCCTCTCTAGCATTGACAAAGCCTAACAATATATATACCAAACTCTTTCTCTCAACACAAGAAGCCTATTGATACCAAAATCTCACAAAACCAATAGCAAGACGGTCGAGAATTGAACCTAAAAAATAGGCTGTGAGAGCAAGGTACGAGTATGACATCATCGGTGGCGAAAACTCAAGTTGAGTAGTTAGTTTTGTAGCTTTCAACTTAAGGAGTAGCTAGGTATCCACAATTTTCAATTTCATCAAACAATGATGGTGGAATTAAGTAAAATAGGCAATGTTGGAGGGAGCGGAGCTGTGTGATAGAGGTTAAAAGTTGACAGTTAATTCATTGGTGAATTTAAAAATTAACCTCAATATTTCATCGTACTCGCTGAGACGCGTCGATTGGTGGTGGTGGTGGTGGTTAGTCCTGCCAACAACGGCACACGACGAATAACGACAGCAATGTATTTCAACCCCAAGATAGAATCCTCATCTCGTTATGGTGGTCGTATGTGTGGTATTAGTTTGTGGTAATTTAGCTTTGATAATAAGATTCTAGGTAAATAGTTGGAACTGGGGTTATCACTAATTAAATTATATTATTCTCAATTTATATACCAAATCTTGTATCATTAAAGATGAAAGAACATAAATTAGGATTGAGCAGTAAATGTGTGGATGGATATATAATGCTTAGTGGACTTAGATTTGTATTATAATATGTAAATCTTGACTTATTAAGCTAAACTAGGTAATTAAAACCCTAATTTTATGTATATGAGACTTAATTGTTAAACATTGAATTAACAATAATTATACTTGATGTTATAATCTTAATTGACTTTGTGTAACGTTCCAAGGACAAATGTCATAATAGTAATCTAAAATTGACTCATTAACCAAAATAAATATGACCCTCGTAGGTATTAAAATGTTAATAGCATAATTAGCATGTTACTTTACAATATTCTTAGAATCGAGTTTTAAAATATTGTAATAATAGTAAAATAACCAATACTAGAATATGAATGGCCTAATTATCACTTAAAATATCAACATAATCATTTTGATGTTAAGTACGTTCATTTGAATAGGTGACAAAGATCCTGGACCAACGAGGATAGCCTTCTCATTGAAAGTTAAGGTAGAGGTTAAGCCATTGTTTTTATGGGAAGTGGATGTTTCTCGACTATAAAAGTTTTCTATGTTTATCTATTGAAATTGATTGTATTTGTTCTGGTGCCTAGAACTCTTATTGTGTTACCTATCGTTGTCTCGTATCCCCTATGGCCTTGTCAACTTTCCTTTATCGTGTTGATTTTAGGTCTTGCTGAACAAATCTCATTTGTACTCATGTTTAAATCATTATGTGTACTATTTATATAGCTTTATCAACTAATAATTTTACCGACAACACCATTGAACTATTTCATGGATATGTTAATGATGGTTATTAGAATACATTTTATCTATTAGCACTATGTTTGAATCTCCTGAGAATGCTCCTAAGATGTAGTTGCCCGTAGGGATGCCACAAAATGGGATGGTCTCGGGGCCAGATTCAAAACGATAACTGGGCAGCATAGGCCAACGGTAACTGGTTTCCCAACTAGTACCCATCTAAGATCCTAACTTGCAAATAGTTGGAAATAGCTATCTAATAAGTGGTAAAATATGGCATGTAGACCGGCCATGCCACTTACCGAGCCAAGTGCTTGGATAGCAGAGTAATAGGGAAAATCTGCTATGATTATTTGTACTCCATGTTACCATTTTTTATTAATTGTTACAGTCTATTACCATTCCTAATGTTGTATTCAGTGATGCGATAAGAACAACGTTGCCAATAGTTGATGAAATTTGGTAGCACATGTGTTATGTTATAGTATTGCTTCTAATTGTGAGATCTTGTTTGTTATTGAATCTATTTTGAACTACGACTCCTTCAACAATTTCTCTTTGATTGTCTGTCTTAATTGCCCCTTACCAAGTCTTTAGGACTTATCCCCTTTTGCTATTCTTTATTCTCTTCCCAGATAAGACTGAATGAAGACTAAGGGCTTGAGGTTTGCCCGTGAAAAGACTTATTTTGTAATCAATCAAGTGTTATAATTATATATGTAGATTATGCCTAATTGAGACACTTAAACTTGGAAATATTATGTGAATGTTTAAGTTTGACTATATAACTTTTGGTATGTACCTATTAAACTATTTGTAGTGATCTTTAGGATTTATAGTTAAGATGCTATCTTTGAAACTCATTAAATTTTAGTTTTTTGTGTTGTCCCTTGAATTATGATTTAAGTTTGGACTGATGGCATCCTAGCTTAGGGATCACCCTAGGTGGGGTGGCAATTGGACGCTACACTTTTCTTAGATTTCACAAAAAAATAATCTGAAATTTTCCTACCAGATTAAGAGGCAAGTTTAAATAATTTCACTTTAGAAATTTATTTATTCATTGAAATGAAAGCATTTTAAAATTGATAAATTTTATTATGAGCTTTTATGTGTTTTTAATGTTACTCTAAAATCTTACTAGTTCAAGCCCTATAATTATTTTAGTACTAAATTTGAAAATTTTGCTACCCATAATAATAGAAGTATTTCAATCTATAAATTTCTTATAAAATTAACTTGACCATGTCTAGAATAAACCAGTAAAATATTAGAGCCCAAGAGTGTTTGATTTAGTTATGAAGTATGATGATTTGCCCAGAAAGTGTTTATCTAAGTATGAAATAACATAAAGATTAAACTGTCTGTTTGTTATACATAAGAAGAGCTCTTTAATGTTTTTTTCACTTACTTACCAAATGAATTTGAAAAAGCTCAGAGCAATTGAATTATAGATTCAATTTTTTAGGTTTCTATAGAATTTAAATCATCTTCTCCAATGTATGTATAAAAAGTTATATATAACCAAAATACAATAATATGTCACATTAGAATTTTAAAATTGATGTTCTTTTTTGTTCAGCGTTACTTCTTCTTGAACCCAAATTCCTCTTATATTAGCCAATCTAGACTAAGTCATCAATATAAAAGTTTTAGTCTTATTTTTTAGCTTTTCAATATCATAAGAATCAAGTCAAATGGATATCTACAAAGAAAGTTAGAAGTGAGTTACCAAAATATTTACAGAAGGAGAAATTCTTGATTAGTTTTATGAGTATGCATATACTAGGCTATTGATATGCATTAACTACTAAGAATAAACCAAATCCTAAAGTATTTTAGTTGGATCACAATGTGTTTATTCTTGAGAATATAGTACTGTGTTAGTCTACTTACTAAGTTCTTTCCTACTTCACTTTACTGTTACATATTTTTTTTCTATTTGTGTTGGTTTTAGATTTTGATAGAATGTTTTCTTGATTTCATAAATGAAATTCCTTTAGACTTCATGAATCAATTGGAATATTAATAAAGTTAAATATTACTTTTGTGTCAGTAGGTGATTTGGGACTTAACACGTTAAGGTCATTACTTAGTCTTATTCACAAGTAGTTTGAGTACTCTAAGCCTCGATATCTAATATTAACTTTTTCAAATCTAGAAAGATATATGTCATAAATTTAAAGTAAACATTAATTTTTTTTCTAATTTTTCACTATATTAAATGAAGTATACTCCACTGTGTATCAAAACTCCAATTTTTTCTATTTAACAGTTATGCAAGAAAATCTTTTTTCTTTATTTAAAACTTTAGTAGATTTTTTGAAAGAGGTATATTTTGTTGCTTACAACATTTTTAACTTTGAGCATATCTAAAAACAATGTTTTTCAACTGACAATTAAAGGCAATGATCAATACTTATGAATGAACTTTTATTATTATTATTGTTACAATTGATATTAGTTGGATCCAACTTGTTTAGATGAGCAAGGAGTTTTATATGACAATAATAGCCTTTCCAATTATACCTCAAACACTCATGGACTAACCACCCTAATGGACAACAAAGTCATTTGTGATTGAGATAGGTTGCAGGATTTTTTTAAAAACATATGCTGCGCACTATTAGGTAAGATTACACTTTAGCTATAGCAATAAAGATATCATGGTAAGAGTCATAAGGTTGACTGGCTTCAACAACTACTAGATTGATTGCTAGTATTTAAATTTTAAAACCGTAACATGTTAACTGTTTTACTTCTTGTTTTATAATTATCTATCACTCAACTATCAATTACTAGTTCCTCTAAAACTTTTATAAATTTTCATATATTTTCTTTAGTTATGTTGTGTTTTATGAATTCTAGTCAAAATATTTTATGAGCTTACGTTGCACATACATAGGCATTCTAAGTCCTTTACTCATACTCTTTCTACTCTCAAAATGTTCTTCTAGCAGGCTTAGAACTTAGCCACAATAAAGTTGTGGATCCACTTTCAATGAGACTAGTGTTGAAAGTTCTGAAGGTAAGAGTTACTGCAATACTTGTTAGTATCATCACCAATTTTGGCAATTATTTTTTTAAAAATAAATTGACTCTTAGTTAGAGACAAAGTGTCAGTTATTTGAATTTGTAATTTTGAAGATTTATTTGGTTTATTTAAGGTTATAACTTTGCATTAGTGATTTATTTGGAATTGAATTTCATATCTTAAGATTAGACTGTATGGTTTGATTTTGAGGTGTGATAAAACCATTACATCTTCATTAAACTACTTGATTTGTCAAATTGAAATAGTTTTTCAAAAATAAAAATTAAGTATATAAATCATTATACATAACAATAGGATTTGTGACTAAAACCCAATTAACTTGTACTCAGTTCATAAAATTTAAAATTTTTAATTAAATTAAAAAATTCTCATTAATTGCTGATTGTTAAATTTTGCATTAGTAAAAAATGTACTAATTATTCCATTTAAATATTCTTGAGTTTTCAAACTTTTGAGCAAATTTAATAATTCTTTATTTATTGCTAATTTGAAATATGATTGGTGTCGAATCCAACAAAAATAAATTCCTACTCTAAAAATATAATTTGCTATAAGTGGTGAGTAGGATCGTATTTGTGGCACCCCGGAGGTCCCAAAGCCACCACACCGCAACACTAGCCCTTTCTAGGAGATTTTCCTCTCAAAAGCTAGTGCTAAGCATAAACTAACAAATTAAAGTGGCATGTTATATTAAAATAAAAAACTTATGTAAGTATTTCTTTGTACACTAGTCTAAAATTTTCCTCTAATTATAAACAAGTACACATATACTAGTACCAGAGGTATGGCACTAAAGTCGTCGTGGCTATAAGTCATATTATGCATATACATAAACTTATCGAACTAGGCACAATGAGATTCAAACAAAAGATTATTTCTTTCTTTTTTGTTTCCAAGGTTCCTCTCCTATAGTGACCAATCCAGCCTCATCTATATCAAGTGAAATATAAGGGAGCATTTGAATGAATCAATGAGGAAAGTTAGAGAAAGTTACCTATATAGAGTTTATTCTATAGTGGAAAATGATAGAGTGAGAATTTAAGTAGGAAATTGACATGTCAAGTTAATTAGATTTTTGTAACAAGCTTCTATGAGAAATAGTTCTTAAGTCAATGAGATGCTTAAATTAAATTGCTTATAAGAAACCTTTATCATATCATAGGTATCATGATCATACCAAACCTTTCATGTTACACTATCACTATCCTATACTAGTGAGGAGAATTCATATTTCACATTTAGACTTAAGTGTACAAGATTCTAGAGGTAGCCCTCGCCACACCGCCGCACCCAGCACTTAGTTCCTTACACTTTATTTCATGAAGAATAAAATCAAATTTTATCAATTAAGGTACAAAATAGAGCTAAAAGATGTCTAGTACTGTAATCTAGAGATGCTATGGTGATAGATTCAAGAGATGGCCCCCACCGCACATTCTCTGTCAACTAGTGTAGCACGTTGCTCTGCCCGACACATATTTTACAGTACTAACCGATTAAGATATTCAAAATGGTCAAGAATGCGATAAATATAGCAAAAGGTGTCAACCTCGGGATTCTAGAGGTGGCCCCCACTGTACACCCCCTATTAACAAGTGTGGCACTTACTTCCCGATTTGACAAGTAAGAGAAAAAAGATTTATAATTATTAGAAAACACAAATCGTTTTTAATTTTAACTTATTTGGCGTAAAAGACTTGTCATAAATTTTCTTCTATTCATCTAACAATCTTCTTAAGATGTTTTGGAAGTACTTTACTTATTCGAGTAGCATAATTTTGATTATAAAGAAGTAACAAAATGAATGCCAAAATCTTGTAATTACTAATTAAGAATAATTCAAGATTTCAAACTGCTTGAGTTTACCAAACAGATCAAACAAGTATCATCACCATAAGTGAGGCATTTCAAAAAGTTCAAGAAGGTAATATGATTTAAGGAAGTAATAATTAACCAGTAACAGATGAAAATTTGAAAGGAATAAAACACTTCATATATCAATGATCGAGGGTGTTCTTGAAACTAAGAAATAGGTATATGATTCCAGAAAAATAATAATAGACAACCAGATGAGATTATGAAGGGACAAAAAACTCACATATCAATATTAAAAGTGTTTGGGCCAAACAAAATATAGGTAATGGAATAAAACTTGAAAAGGGATTGAAATCCTCAGTGATTCCTATGATCACGATTTTCCAACAACTTGTATGCCTACATACCTAAATTCAAAATTTAGTTATTATGGATTGTTCTTTTAGTGACAATATTCTAAGAGAATAAAATAACAGTCAGTTTACTTAAAGTACTATATCCTATTTTAATTATTATGTTTATTATTTAATAATTCAAATGACTACTATAGTGCCCTCTCGTAGGATAACACCAAAGTTGAGACACCACTCCAGGTCATTTCTTAATCATTTAAAAATAAAATCGATAAGCCCATGAAATGTTTCACAAATTTCCAACAACAACAACATCACAACATTACAGCATGATTTAGTCTAAATGCGGAAGTTATATCAGAGTGCTAGGTACCATATCAAAAAGTTCAACAATTTCAAACCAAAATATTGACCACAACTATACATGTTGCTAATTTTTAACTCAATTTATCATATCATAATCTCCCCACATCAAGACTTGATGTCCAAGTGATCCTAGAAGCATGTTCAAGCACTCATCCCACTACCAAATATATCCTCCAACTAATCATCAAATCTTGTTTGGGAAAAACAAGAAATACATAGGAGATTTAGTGTTAAGGACTCAATGAAAGATTACATAATAGAGGTTGGAGAGAATGAAGAACTATAATAATAAATAATAAGGTTTTTGGATAACAATCCAGATGATCAAATCGTAACAATCAAGAATCAATCTTTAAACTCGAAAGAGCATGAAAATATAAATATTTAGCATACCTGTTGGCATCCTTCCTTATTGCTCCTCGATCAATACAAGATAATAATCAATAACATAAAGAACTTTCCTTTATCTCTTCATTTGCTCAACCACACAACTCGGTGTGTAATAGCTAACATATCTGCATGGTTGACTGCATGTTAGATCCTGTCACTCAAAATTTGCTACCTCTAGCTACCTATAAGTCAGGATCTTAGATGGGTACTAGTTGGAAAACCTATCACCGTCGGTCCATTTCGCCCAGCCGTCTTTCCAAACCTAACCCCAAGCCCATTCCTTTCCGTAGTGTCTCTCTAGGTGATCACTTCTCAAGGGCATCCCCATGGGTGGCACGAAATAATGCCAACAGATAATAATTCACTTTCAAGCAATAACAAGGTCGATACTCAATAATGGCTAGTAAAGCCTATTCCAATAACAAGATATATTAACAATTAGAAGAACTATTAATACGATTAGGTCTACCAAACCATTTCAATATAAATTTTTCATTCATCAAGATCAAAAAGGGGTGAGTTGGCAAAGCTAGGGTATGAGGGACAAAATCTAACAACATGAAGAGAGTTCTAGGCACCGAAATAATAAAAATATATTCGATGTCCAAGAATAACCCTCACAGTGGTGTCCAAATCAAATATCAAATAATAGAACGAAATTGATATCAAATAATAACCCTTACAACGGTCTGTAAATCAAATAGTAAATAATGTTTTAAATTTTCAACAAATAAACTATGAAATAGGAAACAAAGATCCACTCAGAGGCATATAATAATCATAGATAGATAGAAAGGTGCCAGAAAGGCAGACATCACAAGGGTTTCCAAAAAGCACGAGTTGGCTTATACAAACAATAACCTAAAGTGGGAGAACCTCATCTCTTGTAGTTCTAGCAAAATAATTAAAGCCCGTAATCTACTAATCAACAAAACCCACTTTGTCATCACCTAACCAAAATAATATATTCACAATCAAAATTCATATTCAACGCTAATAGTCTACTACAATTTACGTCATTACTATTTCAAAATCACTGGCCTATTGATTTTCATGACAATAAAGACCCAATAGGTACTATCTACACAAGGCCTTAATTAAATCAATTATTCAAGAATTAGGCACAATGGTTTATATCGGTCCCAAAATGGCATGATATCTCGTTCTTATTTACAAAGTCATGATCATATCATATCATTATCCTAATTCACATAATATAATCCAATTCCCTACATAATTAATCATAAGTAAATGCCACTTAATCTTGTTTTACATAATCCAAAATTGGCATCTAACATAACATGCCCAAGTCTATTATGCTTACATATATATCCTGCATGTCTCAATTCTTTATCTCAAATCATAATTTTGGTTTAATTAACTAGTTTTTTCATTATAAGTTAGCCTAACAATTTACTCAGATTAAATCAGGAATTAATTTAATAAATTAAATAAAGATTTACCCATAATTTGATCAACAAAAACTCAGATTCACAAACTACGAACAACACCACAATCATCGCATCGAGAAGAAGAAACTACCTATCTACCACTGTCATGTCGCCAAAGCCAAAAAATGCAACACCACCATAGAAATGTTCCTCTCAATGAGAGGTTTTCAATTTTGCCTTCAATTTTGAATTTCAAGGTTCACAGCTACTGGAATAGGCTAAAATAGTCATGAATTCTCTTCTCACCACCACTCTCCGATGACCATGCCACCGTTATCGAAATCACCATATAAGACCACTGTTGTGATCCTTGAGCTGAGGGCTATCCAACTATCCATCCAAAGCTCAATTTCAGCCTGCCAATTATTGACAACTAAAAGACTTGCAAGGTAGGTTTCTCCTACTTATTTTCGATGGTACTCATCGCCGTATGTGTATATGGGGGATATGGCTAAGGGAGAATGTAATAGTGTGTGGTGTAGTTTAGTAGTAGCTTTGCTAATGGAGGTGGTCGCCCAAGTAAGGTGATGATGCGGTCGAAGGAGAGGAATGGAGGAGAAGAATCAATAGTAGAAGAGAAAAAAAAAAGAAACATACCAAGTTTTAAAATGTAATTTTTTTGAAATTGCAATTCAATCCGCTAAGTATTTAAGTTATGCAATTAAGTCCCCTAAGTATTTTAGTTATGCAATTAAGTATAAGATTCTAGAAGAAATAAAGTTGAAACCCTAGTTGACTTTGGGTCTTCCATTCAAGCCCCAAAATTTTAAACTTTAGTTCAATCAAATATTCAAAAATTACGAACTAGCCCCAATAAATTTTAATAAAATAAGGAATACTTTAATTTCACAAATTTAAAAATAATAAAATTTAATTTCTATAAATCATAAAATTTTGGGGTGTTACAAACTCCCCCTTTAAGAGAATCTGGTCCCCAAATTCTCACTTGAAAATTGAAAGAGTTTGGGATGCTGCTGATGCATGAGATCTTCTTTTTCTTGTTTCCTAACATATTGATTCTTAATAAGATACATGGTTGCTTCATTATTCTATGGTGGGCTAGTAGTCTCCTAATCCATGGTTCTGTTATCCATTATCACTTAAAGTTTTCCTTTGATTCTTATAATTACACCTATAAGAAGTGATTAAACTATCCTAAATTTTTTTTTGATTATCTCGTGACGTCGCTAAGTGCTTAAATGCTCATTGCCACATATTATTTCTATACTTAAAAGGTTCTTTATCTTACTGCAATAAGTTTATCATGAATTTTCCTATCTCCAAATCCATTAGAAGAGGAGCAATAAAATTTAACATCATCATACCTCATTTTATATTCAAATGTTCTTCGACTTCATCTCGGTAGAATAAAACATGCCATTATTTAAGAGATCACCAAAAGCATTTTAACAACGAACGATAAACAATATTTTGAGTTCGTACTTACATAATTTTTTACACCAAGGGAGAATCAAATTTAAACTTAGCATACCAGACTTCATAATAAGTCCTACATTCCCAATAGATAGCTACAAGTTCACATAACCAAACATGCTAGATATAATCACAAGCAATATATCTACTACTCCTTAGACTCCAGTTGGGATATAAACCAAAATGGGCAGAAAGAAGACTTTCCTCTGCTCCTCAAAGGCTCAAATAGAACTTTCAATCATTTGTTTCCCTTTTTCTTTTTGAGTCCTTAAAGCTGTCTATTTGTAGCTAAGACATTCTTTGACAATATGTTGATCACTACCATACCTCATGCACATTCCTAGCCTTTTCCAACGATTAGATTCCTCATGATTTAACAGGCAAAAAAATCCACAAATCTTTTCTGATGTCCCAGATTGGATTGTCCACCATTTCTGACTTAAACCACCTCTCTTGCTAACAGCAACTCCAATCTCAAAAGTTGTTTCTATCTTGTCTTTACCTCTATCTATATATACCTTAAGAGGTTTCTGTTCCACTTGTAAGGCCCTCTTTAAAGCTTCCTTGAAGTTAGACTGCTTATATGGGTCGGTCGTATCTTAGATCTTAATCCTTTAACAAACCTCTCGATTCTACACTTCTCATTTCTCAATACCTATGGGGCATACGGAATCAACCTACTGAATCTTGCCTCATATTGCCAAATGTCATATCTGCATGAGTAAGACCTTCAAATTCTTTTTTTTTAGCATCCATTATTTCTTGTGGTATATAAATTGCCACACAAAGTTGTCTTAAGTATGAGGTACCTTCTTATATTCCCTTTGTTGGCTTACTAAAGTCCACCATTGACTTGTAGCTCCTTCCAAAAGATAGATAGCAAATATAAATTTGAGGTCATCTAGGTAACATAACATTCAAAAAATATCATCTATCTCCCTAGTCCAACCTTTGGCTTTTTGATGATCCAATTCACCTATAAACTTTGGAGGGTGAAACAATAGAAAATGCGTTATAGTCCTAAACTTTGGAAGTTCTTTGTCTCTCTCTAGGTTCTCAATTTGACCTTTCTATTGGTGCAATTATTGGAATTACTACCACTTTACATTCATTTGCTCTCTAACTTTTCTTCTTACTATTGATGGCACATGTGGACATCATGTTTCTCCCTCAACACTTGTAGGACATCTTCGTTCTGAGGTGTTTTCCTCTAGACTTTCTTGGTAAGGAGAATACATTATAAGCAATTATTGTGACATTATTCAATAAGTTGTAAACTCTATAGTTGCAGATTACACCTATCTATAATATTTAAATGAGGTGTTTATCAATTAGTATCCATTTATTGTTAGCTCTTTATGCACAAATATATATATACATAATTTCTTAAATTTTGAAAGTAAAGAAGATAAAAGTAAGTTTAACAAATTTTTTATAGCTCATAATAGAAAGAAAGAAAATCTGCTAACAAATAATTAAAAAATAAATTCATTGATATATTAGGTTACCATCAGCAAAGTTACGTCAGTGTACACATGTCTAGAGTTTCCAAAATAGCTATGCTAATTACATGCCCGATCATACACAAATGATAAGGTGTAAGAAGAGATAAAAGAAAATATCAACTAATGCTGCGCACTTTAACAGTCAAAAGCTATTACTGACTATTACCCCATACACATACATACAATGTATCTACGACCACCACGTAATCTAACTTTAGTTTTCCTTGTTGGGGATATCGAACTCAGCATCCTTGCTATTGTCCATCCACTACTAGAAATCATCCTCCATCCAAAGCTATGGTTACCCTTATCATCATCAATCTCACAATAACTATATCATTCTAGTTATATCGTACAAATTTATCCACTATTAATCTATTTGTATAACCTTTCAAATCATCTAATGTGACTTTGCTTAGGAAAATCTTCAACTTAAAATTCTAAAATCTCACAAGTATATCCAAATGTGAGCTATTTCTCCAAATTTCACCATTTTCAAAATTTAAAGTGTCCCATGCTTAACATTTTTATATTACTGGATCTACTCTAGTTATCTTGTCCCAAAATCTTATCCTTTCATCATTGATTATTTCTTAAATTTTGTAGCCCATGATCTCAATTTCCCATCTCCATACCATTTGTCAACATAATCAGACCATTCGAGCCATAACTATATATGTGTTAAGCACTCTTTTTCTTAAAAGCATTCTATCTATCATATTTATCTTTCTGTCATGTTGACCTTTGCCTTTAGACACGCTATCAAGTTTTGATTCCTCTCATAAACAAAATGCCATTCAGTCTTAATAATCATGTATTTTCTTAAGTATACTGCCACTTACATAATCCTTTTCCTACATTCTGTAAGAAATTAATAGGAATTTGTTCATCCCAAGGTCATTAGCTTCTGGTACTATGTACTTTCTCAGGATAATCCTTACTCATCATTTAACTTCTTCTTTGGATATTTCTCTATCTAGCTTGTATGATATGAAGTTTTTGTACTTGAGCCTCTATTATTCTAACCCGTTCTCTTTCTTATTCAATATCTTCTCCAGTAGATAGATCCTAGACCCGATATTGATTTTGAATGGCTAACACTACTTGACTTGGCATACGCAACTCATGCTGATCATATAACCTCTCATCAAGTGTTGATGTATCCTTAGCAAGCTCATTCTCTCTTGTGCTAAACTTTAATCCTTTCCTCTAGGGACTTATTACTCCATTCCTATGATTGTCGGCCATGCCACAATACAAGAGTCACAAAATCTATTTCGATAACACTAGACTATTTAAATTCATTTCCTAATTTCATGCACCTACATAAAACCTTTCAATATACATCAAATATTCAGAGTTCAAATCCTAACCAACCTAAATAGAAGTTTACTTATGATTCCCAATTATATTCAATGCCTAGGTCATCGTCAAAACCTAGGCTCTAGTAAGTCCATCATTTCTAGTCACAATAGTCTTAATAGTGTTAACCTAGGTCTTCAAAATCTAAGCTCTGATAGAAGAGATGTATTGAAACAAATTTCTACTCATTCCTATCTTAAACAATTCCAAAGTCAAGCGTGACACCTATTATTCCTAAACTTCATATCGAGAATCACATGCTAATGTTATTCAGGCTCTTCTTAACCCAATATTCATATCTAAATCAATCCCCAATTCAAGTTTAATCTCTGGTAAGTCCATTAATTCAATCACTACAATCATTCCTCTATTAACCTAGATCATCAAAACCTAAGCTCTGATACCACCTACAACAACCCCTCTCAAAATAGCACCTAAACTGACGCACCACTCCAATTCATTTCTTAAGCATGTGATAATACAATTGATAAGCCCATGAAATTTTTCACAAATTTCCAACAACAACAACAACATCACAACTTTGCAAAATGCTTTATTATAAATGCGGACACTATATCAGAGTGCTAGGTACCATATCAAAAAGTTCAATAACATTCAAACCAAAATATCAACCACAACCATACATGTTGCAAATCTTTAACTTAATTTATCATATCATAATCTCCCCAAGTCAAAACCTGATGTCCAGGCGATCCTAGAAGCATGTTCAAGCACTCATCCCACTACCAAATATATCCTTCATACCATTGTTAAATCTTGTTTGGGAAAAATAAGAAATATATAGGAAGGTGAGTCTTGAGGACTTAGTAAGGGATTACATAATAGAGGTTGGAGAAAATGAAAAACCGCAATAATAAATAACAAGGTCTTTGGTTAACAATCCAGATGATCAAATCGTGACAATCAAGAATCAATCTTTAAACTCAAAAAAGCACGAACATATAAACATTTAGCAAACCTATTGGCATCTTTCCTTATTGCTCCTCGATCAATACAAGATAACAATCAATAACACGAAATTGAAACCAAGAACTTTCCCTTATCTCTCCATTTACTCGAGCACACAACTTGGCGTGTAATGGCTAACTTATATGCATGGTCGACCACAAGCTAGATCCTACTACTCAGAGTTTGCTACCTTTAGCTACTTGTAAGTCAAGATCTCAGGTGGGTAATAGCTGTAAGACTTATCACCATCGGTCCATTTTGCTTGGCCATCTTTCTTGACCTAGCACTAAGCCCATTCTTCCTAATGGCATCCCTTTGGATGATCACTTCCTAAAGGCGTCCCCATTGATGGAATGAAATAATGCCAATAGATTGTAATTCGCTTTCAAGCAATTAATAATAATCATGATATTCAATAATGGCCGGCAAGGCCTATTCTAATAATAAGATACATGAACAATTAGGAGAACTATTAATACTATTAGGTCTACCAAATTATTTCAATATAATATTTTTATTCATCAAGATTAAAAAGAGGTGAGCTGGCAAGGCTAGGGTACGAAGGACCAAATCTAACAACATAAAGAGATTTTCGTGCATCAAAATAACAAAAATAAATTTGATGTCAAAAAATAACCCTCACAAGGGTGTTCAAATCAAATATCAAATAATGAAATCAATATCAAACAATAACCCTCACAGCGGTCCACAAATCAAATAACAAATAACATTTTGAATTTTCAACAAATAGAGTACATAATAGAAAGAGAAAACCCATACAGGGACGTATCACAATCATAGATAGATAGAAAGATGCCAGAAAGGCAAACCTCACAGGGTTTCCAACAAGCACGAGTAGGCTTATACAAGTAATAACCCAGAGTATGAGAACCTCACCTTTTGTAGTTTCAACAAAACAATCAAAGCCCGCAATCTACTAATTGACAGAACCTACTTTGCTGTCACCTAACCAAAATAATATATTCACAATCAAAATTAATATTCAACTTTAATAGTCTACTAAAATTTACATCGTTATTATTTCAAAATTACTAACCTATTATTTTCACAACAATAAGGACTGAATAGGTATTCTCTACACAAGGCCTTAATTAAATCAATTATTCTAGAATTAGGCACGATGGTCTATATCGGTCCCAAAAATGGCATGATATCTCATTCTTATTTACAAAGTCATGATCAAATCATATTATCATCCTAATTCACACAATATAATCCAATTCTCTACATAATTAATCCTAAGAAAATGCCACTTAATCTTACATTACATAATCCTTATTATCCTTATTAAATCTAAAATTTGCACCTAGCACAACATGTCCGAGTCTATGATGCTTACATATATATCTTGCATGTCTCAATTCTTAGTCTCAAATCATAATTTTAGTTTAATTAACTAGTTTTTTCATCATAGGATACCCTAACAATTTACTCAGACTAAATCAGAAATCAATTTAATAAATTAATCAAAGTTTTACACACAATTTGATCAGTGAAAATTCGAATTCATGAACCAGGAACACCGCTGCAATTGTTGCATCAAGGAGAAAAAACTGTCTTTCTATCACCACTAAAAATACATCACCATCGCATAAATGTTTCTCTTAATGAAACCTTTCCAATTTTGGCTTTGATTTTGAGTTTTGAGGTTCATAGCCATCAAAATTGGCTAAAATAGTTGCAAATTCTCTTCTCACCACCACTCTCTCGTCACTGTGCTGCTGTTATCAAAACTGCCATGCAACACCACCATTGTGATCCTTGAACTGAGGGATACCCAACTGTCTATCCAAAGCTCAATTTTAGCCTCTCAATCATCGGCAACTAAGAGACCCGTGATGTGGGTTTCTTTTACTCATTGTCAGTGGTCCTCATTGCCATGTGGGGAGGTGTAGCTGAGGGTGAAGGTGGCAGTATGTGGTATAGTTTAATGGTAGCTTGGCCAAGGGTGGTGGTCACCGGAGAGAGGTGATGATGCAGTTGAAGGAAAGAAATGGAGGAGAAGAATGAATAGTAATGGAGAAAAAAATACCTGCCAAGTTTTAAAATGTACTTTTTTTTGAAATTACAATTCAGTCCCCCAAGTATTTAAGTTATGCAATTGAGTTTAAGATTTTATAAGAAACCTTAGTTGACTTAGGGTCTTCCATGCAAGCCCTAAAATTTTAAACTTTAGTTCAATTAAGTTTTTCAAAATTACGAATTAGCCCCAATAAATTTTAATAAAATAATAATAAAATAAAGAATAGTTTAATTTCAAAATTTTGAAAATAATAAAATTTAATTTCTATAAATCATGAAATTTCGAGGTGTTACAACTGTCTTTGAGTATGTATATATATACATCTATATATCATATTGATTTTTTCTACTCATTAATTTTCAAATGAATCAAATATATCTTATCACTTTTCATCACATTGTTCCAAGAATTACAAAAAAAAAAAAAAAAAAAAAATCATGGTATCAAAATAAAAAATTATAACTCACTTATATCTAAATCAAAAATACAATTATCAAACATAACCTCAAGATCTAACATTCGTTCACACCCAACCATCTTCAACGAAAAGAAAATGATCAATTTATCAACATCATAATATTCCCATAATTCTCCAACAAAATCTAACCATTTCTAGAACCTATATCTTATATAGTTAGCCAATACAGTTTCCATCAAAACTAAGTTTTAGCCAAATCCAAATGAGTTTAATGGTGATTTTTACCTTAAAATAAGTTAAAACTCAATGAACTTTCGAAACATGACTTTAATTAGATGATGAAACTAGCTAATTTTTTCTAACTTCTGGTAAAAATTGAACTCTGATTCCTAATCGCGTCTGGTGGTAAGTTGTGATTCCTACATAATTCAGACTAGAATGTTGCTTTAATTTCAATAACTCTTACCTCTAATCCTATCTACACTCGAAGGGTTTTCTATCCATGGTTTAGTTTTTCTTTTTTTCATTTGAGTGACGGAATCTCTAGTTAGAAGCAAAATAACATCACCTCTTGTTTTGTCAGCCTCTACCTACTTGTGGTAGTGTTGATTTTGGTAGCAATTCAATTAAGGTTTCAGCACAATTTCTAAAATCCCTCTCCACCAAGATAATCTACACAAATAGAGCTTTCTAATAGTATCCTTGCATGGTTGATCGGGTAATAGGAAGGTTGGTTTTTTTTAATTTTGAAAGTTTAAGTTTGGTATTAGTTTTTTTTTTCGACACGTTTCTTCTTTAACTAAAGGGTTTCTTCTTATTTGGAAATAAATTCTAAAGCTAGGACTAAAATTCTAGGTAGATTTTCCTAAGTGTTGTGATCCTTAATAAGCTAGAAAGGTTTTAGCTATCAGGTGATGATTAACAGCTGAGGGTTTAAGGGGATGATAATTGAGTTTTAGAAACTCTGCAGAGAGAGTGTATTCTTTATGTGGGAAAAAATGGTAGCAAGTTACCCCCTATTTATAGAAATGACATTCTTGTTATTTGCTTAGTCAAGCCCTTAGATCTTTACCATATTCTAATTTTGACCCCAAGATTTTTATTATAATTTAGTCCTTGATTTCTTGTATAACACCGGGTGTATGACAATTTCTAGTATAGGTGTTTTCTTGATTAACTCACTTAATCTAAAATGTTATTAACTCAATCTAAATAGATAATTTTTGTAAGATAGCCTAAAAGTTTTAAACTTGGATTTCCTATATTCACTAAATAAGCTTAATAATTTATTTATTATTATATTATTATTTCTAGGAAGAAAATTATTTATGAGAAGAGACAGGATGCTACAATCCCTATTCTGTAGAGGAATTTGGCCCCCCAAATTCTAAGTTCTGAACAAATAGGGGTATCGATTCCTCGTATCTTTCTCAAGTTCCCAAGTTACTTTCTCAACATCATGGCTTCTTCATAAGACTTTGACCGTTAGGATCCTTTTAGATCTTAATTCTCAGTATTTGTGATCTAAAATGCATACTGGCCTTTCTTCATAAGATAAGTCGAGTTCCAACTGGATTTCTTGATGGGATATTGTATGTGAAGGATCAAGATGATACTTTCTGAGTTGTGATACATGGAACACGTCATGGATGCTTGTGAGCTTGGTTGGCAGTCCAAGCTTATATGTAACTTTCTCGATACATTGTATAATTTGAAAAGGCCCTATATACTGAGACTGTAGCTTTTCTCTTTTTCCCATTTTTTTATTCCCTTTCGAGGGGTAACTTTGATTAAAACTTGATTGTCAATGTCAAATTCCAAATCTGGACAATGATTGTCTGCATAGCTCTTTTGTCAACTTTGGGCAGCATGTATGCGTTGTTTGATGATCTAAACTTTATCGATAGCTTCTTGAATCATTTCTAGTCGTAGAGCCTATTTTACCCTTTCCTTGGTGGTGTTCTCCAATCATCTAGGTCCTAATATAATAGAGACTAACACTTTTGCCCATACAATACTTCATAGGAAACTATTTAAATTATGGCTTGATAGATGTTATTATAAACAAATTCCTCTAGAGACATGTGCTTATCCCACGAATCCTTAAAGTCCATTACCTAAACTCCCAGTATGTCTTCTATTTGGATTACCTCTTGGATTGACCATCTAACTGAGGAGGAGAGGCAGCATTGAAATTTAGTTTTGTTCCTAAATCTTCTTGTAACTATTTCTATAGTCTTTATGTGAATTTTACGTCTTTATCTAAAACAATGCTGATAAGAATTCCATGAAGTTGAATGATTTCACTTTTGTACAAATCTACCAAGGTTTTTACCTTGTAATCAGCTTTAAATGGTAAAAAATGTGTAGATTTCATCAATCGATCTATAATCACCCAAATCCCATCAAATCTTTTTTTACCTTTGGTCGTCCTAAGATAAAATCCATGGTTACCATTTCCTACTTCTAGTTTTGTATAGGGAAAGGTTGCAACAGTCATGCAGGCCTCTGGTATTTAGCCTTAACTTGTTGACACAACAGGTATTTTTTTACATAATTGGCAATATCTGACTTTATTCCATTCCACCACGAATTCTTTTAAGGTCATTGTACATCTTGATCCCTCCTGGATGGATTGTGTACTTGGATTTGTATCTTTTGTTTAGTATTTCCCTTCAAATTAACTTAGGGACACAAATTCTTCTGCAAAATTTTATTATTTCTTCTTAGTTGATATCGAATTCTGAATTCGTGGTTTTGATAAATTTCTTGAGTTTTGAAATTTCTTCATCTTTTTCATGTTCCTCCTTGACTTTCTGAAATAATCCAACCCTAATCATGAATCTTACTATCATAGCTTAAGTTTGGACTTGGAATAATCAAAGTTCCTGATTTGAGTCCTTATCTTTCTCTCAAGTTAGTTTGCTTTTTTGCTCAAGGCATCGGCAACCATGTTAGCATTTCCAAAGTGGTAGGAAATTTTACATTTGTAATCATTTAAAAATTCCATCAATCTCCTTTTTCTCATGTTCAGCTCCTTTTTGGTAAAAAAATACTTTAAACTTTATTGGTCGGTCAAATTTTCCAAGGTTGTATCGTACAAGTAATACCTCTATTTGGCAAGCATAAATATGATTGCTAATAACTAGGTCATGGGTAGGGTAGTTCAATTCATAAGGATTTAACTTCCTCAAAGCATATGTAATTACCTTCCTATTCTACGTTAGGACATATCCTAATCCTTCCCTGGACACATTTGTGTATACTATAAAATTTTCTACTCCTGACAATAGTGATAACATTGGTGCTGTTGTTAATTTATCCTTTAACTCCTTAAGACTTTGTTCATATGCTTCAACCCACTTAAATGGGTGTGCTTTCTAGGTAAGTTGCATTAAGGTCACAACTATCTTAGACAAGTTTTTGATAAACTTTCAGCAATAACCTGCTTATCCCATGAAAATTCAAACATTCCTAATGTTCTCGGGCCTTTACCACTTAATCACAGCTACAATCTTAGTCGGATCCACTACTAGTCCATCCTTAGATACTTAATGACCTAAAAAGGCTACATGAGTTAGCCAAAATTCATATTTACTAAATTTAGCGTACAACTTGTGCTCTAGCAGTATCTGTAACACAATCTTTAAGTGGTGTTCATGTTCTTTTTCTAACTTGGCATAAATCAAGATATTATCAATGAATATCACCATAAATTTATCTAAGTAGGGTTTAAACACTCGGTGCATTAAATCTATGAATGCAACTCGTGCATTTGTTAATCTAAAAGGCATTACCAAAAATTTATTGTGCCCATAGCAAGAGTTCATTACAATTTTGGGGATATATAGTTCTCTAATCTTTAATTGATTATATTCTTGCCTAAGATCCAATTTAGGGAATACTCTCAATCCCTTAAGTCAATCAAATAGCTCATCATTTGCGGTAAGGGGTACTTGTTCTTAATGGTAACACCATTTAATCCTCTGTAATAGATGTAAATTCTTAACATACCATCTGTCTTCTTAACAAATCGGACTGGAGCTCCCCATGGTGATGTACTAGGTTGGATGAATCCCAAATCCAAAAGTTCTTGCAATTGAGCCTTTAGTTCTACCAATTCTACAAGTGCCATTTGATATGATGTTTTTGATATAGATACAGTTCCTGATACTATCTCAATTATAAATTTAATTTATCTATCTGGTGGTAGTGACACCAATTTTTCTGGGAATACCTCAATAAAATCTTTTACCATAACAATTTATTCAATTTTATTTTTATCCTTTAGCTTGTTAATCATATTGGCTAGAAAACCTTCAGAATTTTATTTCAACAATTTATTGACTTTTACAGTGGAGACAATTGTGAGGGTTGGTTTGGTCTTTGGCCCATCTTTATCAACCCCGAAGTCAATAGTCTTCTCTCTACAATTTATCTCAGCATGATGGCCATACAACTAGTCCATTCCTAAGATGACATCATACTTATTGGTGGGCATTCTAATTAGATTTGCCACATATTTCTTCCCATTGATCTCAATCCCACAATCCTTGCATAATAAATCAATCACTGTAGACGTGCTTATTAGCTTACTAGCTTTAAATAGATAAGGCATCTTATCTAATGGTAGCATAAGATCATGAATAAATGATGTAGACATAAATGAATGCGTGGCACCAGATTTAAATAATGCTTTACCAATTTTTCCAACAATTTTAATGTTACCTTCCACTACCGCTAAAGGATCTAGCACCTCTTCTCCCTCAATAGCATAGGCCATAGCATGAACTATTAGTCTATATTAGATTAAGGAGTTGGAATTTTGCCTATTTCATTTGGTCAAGCATTGGGTGCTAGCATAGGAGCTTTCATGTTGAGAGTTTGTGTTTGATCCTACATTATTGGGATATGCCCTCATATAATGCTGATCACTTCCACTTAGGTAACATGTTCCATTCTTGTGCCTACAATTTACTTCTATATGCCTAGGCCAACCACAAACTTTGCAAGGTATTTTAGGCTTATTGGGAGCTCGCACGAAGTTACCTCGTGAGCTATGGGAGTGGTTTCACATATTCCTAGAATTTACATATCCCTTTTTCTAAAGTGGTCCTTGGGCTCCATAAGGTAAAAGGGGTCAAGATTGCTTGGATTTTTCTTTTGCTGCTTCAAGCTCTATTATTCCAACTTCAACTTGCATGGCATGTTCTACAGTTTTAACATAGCTTGTCACATCAGCCAACAATATGGCCCTACGAATATTATGTTTTAAACCTCCCATAAACTTTTTCACTTTTCTTTCCTCATCATTCAAGTAATGGGGAACGTACTTAATTTGTTTGCTAAAAGTGGCCTCATACTACGAAACATTCATGGTTCCTTGGAAAAGATCTATAAAGTCCTTTTCTCTTGGATCTCTTTTAACTTGAGGGTAAAATTTCTTTTGAATTTTGCCAAAATATTTACCTAAGTTCTCTACATCCCCTCAGTATTCCATCAAAGCTCTACTATCGGCAATGAGATGCTATGTTTTCAAATTAGTATGTTGCATAAGCAATCTTTTGGGAATCAAAATATTTTAACACCCCAAATATTTTTTGGATTTCCTCGATCCAGGTTTCAACTTTTCTACCATTTGGTTCACATGAAAACTTTAAGGGTTTGAGCCATAGAAACGTTTCAAAAGCCCTATCTTTATCAACTAGCGTGGGTTCTTATATAGTTACCCTAGTTGAAGCGGTGGATTTTGGAAGAATTGCATGAATTGTTGCAGAAATTGGAATGTGGAGCTCATTTCTTCATTAATTCCCACAACATTTGATGTTGTTGCTCCCTGAAGGTTTACATTGTTACCAAGAGGTTCTTGTTAAGGTTGATCATCTACAAATAACTCTATTTCATTCCTGGATACTAAAAATGTTGTCCTACACACATATATGTATTTGTTAATACACAACAGAAAGATCAAGATTATGTCATAAAAATATGTTTATAATGTGTAAATGCAACTATAAACACATGTTATAAGTTTAGGTGATTAGTATTATCTATATTTTAATATAAAAGTACATTAGTTAGTTTCACCCAGTTAGCTATGCCACAAATGTTATGATGAGGTTATCTACAAATATTTACTTATCAAAATTAGGGTAAACTATGAATGAAAGAAAAACATTAATGACATAATGCACTCTCCCCTTTAGAGGTAGCGTCCTTTGGATCCTCCTTCTCTAAATCGGAAACCTCAAAACCTCATATAAATCATCAAATGTCCTCTGGCCTCTCTCAGCAAATCTATTAGACCCTACCTCCATTAACTGCCTATGCTCATGGCCTAACCAACAGTCGACAAGCCCTCATATGCCTCTAACAGCATCCTGATCCTTACTATCAAGTGCCTGGACTCCATGACTAACCTCACACATTTGCTCTCTGAAAAATTGAATCATCCTCGCCATATCTCTCTTAATACTCTTATAACTCTGGCTCAAAATAGTGCTATGCTGCCTCAGTCGCTCTACCTCCTCCCTCAACCATCTTATCTAACCCAACTACTCTTGGAACTAGGTCTAAAGTCCTTGAATCACTAAGCCTCACCCCTTGACCTTAGTCTCGAGCTTCCCTACTTATAGATGTAGGTCTAGCATCTTATTAGTCTGCTGGTCACATATCATCTTCAAATGATCATGTGTCTGCTGGACAAGGTCACAGTCATCACTTAGGTGGCAGACTATAAAATCAAGAAAATACTTAACCAAAGCTCTATCAGGGGTGTAGTGCTGAGTTAGGGAATCTACCCTCATGTAAAGGACATCTAGACAATTTCCTAATATCACTCTTCCTATATGACCATTGGTATGCCTATCAACTTGTCTATCATTATGTCCACCAACATGCCCATCCCCAGGCTACTCTATCTACTAAAAGCCAATCATATCATAAATAAGCAAACATATATATATATATATATATCAATCAAAGTAAATAACTATTAACAACATTAAATAAATCTATCTTAGCATAACTTAAATTTTAACAAACTCTACTCATTTTCTTTCTAAACATTTTATATATGCAATATTTTTTATTATCCTACATGTTTTGCTACCACTACATGTGGCACTTTGAATGTCCCGAAGCCATCACACCATGACACTAGCCTTTTCTAGGAGATTTTCCTCTCAAGAGCCAGTGGTAAGCATAAACTAACAAATTAAAGCAACATTTTGTATAAAAAGAAACAAATTGTGTAAATATTTCTTTGTACACTAGTTTGGACTTTTCCTCTAGTTATAGATGAGTACACATACACTAGCACTTGAGGTATAGCACTAAAGCCGCCATGGCTATAAGTCTTAATATATATATAAATAAATTTATCAAACTGGGTATAATGAGATTCGAATGAAAGATTATTTCTTCCTCCTCTATTCCCAAGATTCTTCTCCTAGACTGACCAATCCAACCTCATCTCTATATAGAGAAGTATAAGGGTGAGTTCAAATGACTCAATGAGGAAAGTTGGAGGGAGTTACATGTATAGAGTTTATTCTGCAGTAGAAGATGATAGAGTGAGAATTTAAGTAGGAAAACGACATGCCAATTTAATTAGATTTCTATAACGGGCTTTTGTGAGAATGCTTCTTAAGTCAATGAGATGCTTAAATTAAATTGCTTATAAGAAATGTTTATCATATCAAAGGTATCGTGATCATACCAAACCTTTCATGTTACTCCATTACTGTCCCATACCAGCAAGGAGAATTCATATTTCACAATTAGATTCAAGTGTACAATATTTTAGTGTATTTCATAGGGACTAGTAAATTTTATTTCTTTCAAACTTATTAATAAAATAGAAAAGAAAGGGGATTTTTATGAAATGAAAGAATTAGAATTTTAAAAGTAAAATAAATCAAATAAGAAGTCAATAAGAATGAAATCTAGATCTCAGTTTGGTTCAAAAATTTAATCATCAATGCAAAGATAAATTCCCCATTCTTGAATAGACTGGATATAGTTACTCGAGACACCCTAATAACTGATTTCTCCTTACTATCTCTATAACTAAGAGAAGCTTATTAATTATTTCCCTTGCCAATAAATAACTCTAAAGAAACACTCCTAAGATTTAATTTATCAATGGCATTATAAACTAGAGAACCCCAACCCTAGTCAGTAAACACACACAAGCGGGGTTTATTCAAACTAGATTATTTATCCACATAATATAAATCATCCATATCCCTATACATAACTATGTTATGTTCCACAAGCAATAGAACAATTAAACAATTTTGGATTTAACATTCTAATTAACAAAATAAATATTCTAAGTTGTCAAATTTGGGCTCTAAATTCAATAAACCTAAATATTGGTAATGAAAATAATAGATAAATAAGTACTCAAAAAATAAAAAATACGAATCAATTATTTAGATCTCACAAATACTAAGGAATCCAAACTTTGATAATCCTTAGGCTAGAACAAGAGTTTAGCAATTCATGTTTGATAGAAGAATGTAGGAAAAATAAAATATGCTGAATGAAAGATATTGAAAAGCTTTCTATGAAAGATTCTTAGTTCTATATAAATAGCTTATTACTCCAAATGCAACCATAAAACTAATTGAGAGTCTTACCAGAAGAGGAAAATTTAAATTCTTCTAATTAACAAAATAGAAATTGAAATATTCCAAAAGCATACAATAGCCAAAAGAGGTTGAATGCTTTCTAATTAAATTTGCATAAAGTCTGGGGAAGCAAAACATGTTTGCACTCAAATTATTTCCTTCTTCCATTCCTTGTCTCCTCAAGAATGTGATTTTTCTCCAAACGTGTTAAATATTTGATTTGTAACTGCATTTAGCTCAAATCTTCCATTTGCTTTACAAAATATAAAATCAAAGTTAAAATCCAACAATTAAACATTTTTACTATTAACCATATGGGAAAATTATATGAATTCTTAACAAAAGACAATTGCATTCTTGCAAAAAAATCTATTTCTCCTTAAATCCTAATATACGGAAGTTTCCTTGATCATTAAACTCATTAGTTCCATAAAATTTTTATGAGTTTTTCTTATCTTTAATAGCTAAAAATTATATCTACATATCTATACTATTATACTAGCATGGGTCTAATGCAATGCATTGAAAATAATTTTCAAATTGAAATAATTTATTTTGTAATAATATTTATTTTACTTCGTATGATTAAAATTTGAATTTTAATTATTTTTAATATTTAATGAAATAAAATTAAATACTAATTAAACAAAATATTATAAATATTTTAATTAAAATTATCATGTTTAAAGATAATTTATACTTACATAAGTTATAAAATATCAGGAATCGCTAACTCTAAGTTTATGAATCATATAAAAGTTTATAAAATGATAAAATTTAAAAAAATAAATAAAAGAATTAAGAAAATAAAAATAGCGTAGAATGTTTTACTAAATACACTTTTTGAATTTTATATATTTATACTTATATATTTTGATACGATAAATAAGAAAATGATTTTTTAAAAAAAATATACAGCCTTTTTGTATGATTTCTTAATAATTTGGAAGTTACCGTTTCTTTTCCACGACATTTGAGAATTTAAATGTTAAATATTTTTTGTTAGAGTAAATATAATCTTTGTACTTTTTCTATGAAAATACATACATTAGGTTATTAATTATTGGATAACTAATTTAATTAACAATTTGTAAAATATAATTTTATAAGCCAAACTTTCTCTTAATATCACATGTAATTCTGATAAGTAAACTTTATTTATTTTTATTTACATATGTAATCATTTATTATTTTTAAAATTATCAATTAACATATTTTGTGCATATGAATAATATAATAAATAAATTTCTAATATTCAATTCAAAGTAAGATATCAATTTTCTCATAAGTTTCCTTTATAAGTATATAAAAATGTAGGAATAATTAAATGAATACTTACTTTTATTAAAACGTTTTTGATCTCACATCATTAATCCATATAAAAATATTTTTATGAAGTAATATAAGCAAAAATAATAAAAACAATTTGCACTATATAATTATAAAATAGAGTAATTAAATATATTAAAAATATAAAAATAATATCATTTGCTATTTGAGTATTCATTTATCAAACTTTTGAAAATTTTCAACTTTTTTTACTATATATGTGTCCCATATAAAAGAATTTATTTCAAATAATTGAAAATGAGTTCTTCATTATTATATTGCTAAAAAACAAAGTCTAGTGTTTACAGTTGTTGAAGGAAGTAATTATTATATTTGAAACAAATTCTTCAACAAACTTATTATATTTTATATACATAGTTTTAAATAAAATTTTATTTTAAATCTTCAAAAATATTATGACAAAATTAATTAAATTTTAAAGACATTAATAAATTAAGGGCTTATTATCAATTAGTTTATAATTATTCATTTCCCGAACTCCTAATTCTTTAACAAAGAAGTGATGATTTGATATTTTACATAAATATTTGTTTATCTCTTTCATAAGCAACAAATAAGTTGTAAAAATGTTTAAATAAGTCACAATATTAAGAAATAATTATGATTGTTAAGTATCTTAATTTTACTTTTAAATTATATTTAATATAAATTATGTAAAAATTTTATATATAGTATTTAAATTCTAAATTGTCTAGAAAATGGTTATTTAATTAAGAAATATAAAAATTTATTTCAATAAATGATTGAATTTATTTTATTTATTTAATAAAATTTTTATTAGAAATAATTGAATATTGTATTGCTTCAACTAAAACTAAAGTGATTATATCTATATAAATTTAAAAGAATTAATTAAATATGAAAATTTGATTGTTGTTTTGAAATAACTTAGTTATCAACTACTTTTTTTGGATAAATTCCATATTTTTTTGGATAAAAATATATAATTAAATTATAAAAAAAATTCTAACTCTTTAAATGAAAAAATAAGTTAATATTTATTAGAGCTCAATTTATTGGATAATTTCAGTACTCTGTATATCCATTTAATTTTGATAGTTTGTATTATCAAAGTGAATATACATTACTAAATATGAAATATATCAATTGTGAAAAGGTATTAACTTAGCAATAAAATTTTAATTTTTATCTGTATATAAATAATTTTTTGTTGAAGAGAAACAAAATGATTTTCTTAAAAAAATATTATAATAAGTAAAAATTCAACCAATTGAAATAAATTTATCAAAGAACATGATATTATATACAAAAAATAAAAATTCTTTCTTATATGTACATAATTAGAAATGGGTAAATCAAGTGTTAATAAATTAATGAATATTTTGTAAAAAACATTTCTTCATTCATTTGATAAGAAAATTGAAATAATTTTAACAATTTAATAAAATTATAACACTTTTAAATATTTCATAACATCACATTATTTGAGATATATTATATAAATATGAAGTATATATATTTTTTATCTAGATAAATCGAGAGAGCTACAACTAAAATAATAGTAAAATAAAAATTCAATGTCAAAGATAAATTCTTATATGACATATAGATATATTTGAAAATAGTATTGAAAATAAATACATAAAATATAATTAATTCTAAAACTTATGTTTATAAATTTAATTAAACTAATTATCAAAAACATTAATTAAATTTAATAAACATTTTATTTACTAAATAACATATTAAATTAATTAAATTACTTATTAATTAAATAATGTAATAGTTATATTTAATATTTAATATATTAAATAAATATTACATTTATTCATTTAATAAATAATTTAAGATGTTTTAATTTGCTACAATAAATAAATTATTCTTCATTAAATTTATATATTCACATTTATTTAAATTTATTATAAAAATTTAATTGTAGTGTGATACTTATTTAATAATCTATTAAGTTTAATAAATTAATATTAATACAATTAAAGTAATTATCAAGAAATTAATTAAATTTAAGTAAAATTATTGTAATTATCACTAAGTAATTTATTTATTAAATAATGAGTTAAAGTAAATAAATAACTTATTAAATTAATTATAATAATTTATTTAATTATTTAAATAACTTGTTGTTTATATATTAATTATGTTTCATATTTCACATATAATTAGTTGATACATAGGAAATAAATTACTCAACAACTCAACAGTCAACTCATGCTTCCAGACATACACCCCAACACAACGACCTAACGCCTTCCACATGGCTCAGTGGGCAACAAACAGGGCAATCTAAGAGGTACATGGAAGACTGTTAAATTATGAAACCTGCTTGGATAATCTAGTTTAGAAATCCAAACCCTTCAACACAAGTCTATTCTAAAATGGCCACATGCTCAGAGAAAATATCTAACTCATAGTTGTTTAACACATAATCCTTTAGCCTTCCATTAGATTAGGGTACACACAAATAATTTAAATTAAAGAAAAGAAAAGAAAATACCTGAGGGACCTCAGCACCGCAGATATGAAACTTTAATTAGCTTCCAATATTTTATTAATTACAAAAGCTTACAGAATACAATTTACGGATTACAAAATAGTAGAAATAAAATTTTAACACTGGTCCTAAAAACCTCTGCTTTCCTATACAATTTGAGGCTCTTAAATAAAAAGAAAGAAAGGACTATTGCGGACTTGAAAATATTATTCTGGAGTCCGAATAGTAAAAAGCAAAAAGAATAATACTGTGCAGATTTTAAAATTTTTGAATACGTAATAGTAAAAAGCAAAAGCTAATCAACAGTGTCTGTCAATCAATCAGACAACTGTTTTTGTCATATTACAATATTTTTCCGACAAGCACAGCGGCTTTCACCACTCACACTATGCCTGCTTTTCTTCATTTTCTTTCTTCAATGATTCTATCATTGCATCAAGGTCTTTGAGTTCATCATTGGGGTCCTGTGCATCTTGATATAGGTCACCATATTAGTTCTAATCAGTTCTCGATGAAGTCTCCATTGAAACTGTATCTTCGTCATTTGAAACAGACTGGATATCTTCATCATCTTCAAACTGGTCCTTCAATTCATCTTGAACCATATTGAGAACTTCTTTTAATAATTCTACTTTAGACATTTTCCCTTTTTTCATTTTTATTTTTTCTAAAGCTTTATTTAAAATTGTTTAAGCTTCTTTCTTCTTATTTTTTAGAGCAGATTGTTTATTTTGATCTATGACTCTTGAAATATCATCTAGAATCTCTTGGCCTTCTATATTGCTAGTAGCTTTATCAACTTGAAGTAATATGTTCCACCATTTGATGTAGTAAGTCCGATAGAGACAGGGAATATTATCTTGAAGGAGAAAAGCTAATTTCAGGCACCTATTTCCATATCTAGGGGATTGAAAACTCCATAAAGAAAACGATTGCAGCCTTGTTTGTGATCATTTGATCCTCAGCTTCTGCTCCCTTAATCTTAGGAGAATATTCGACCCATTGATCGAATGCTTGCTTGAACAGATCAGGCAAGAGAATTAGTGTAGAGCCATGAGACTTCCACCAGCTAAAAAACTAATTAGGAATATTATTCCTAAAAACTTCTGACATATTTTCACAAACCAAGTATGTTTCTTTCTTGGATTTTCATAAAGAAAAACTTTATTAAAGGCTTGAATATAATCCCAAAAATTAAATTTATAAAGCAATTTGCTTTCTTTAGTAATAAACTCTTTTTCTTTGAAAGAGGAAATTCCCCATTCTTCCACTGATATAACCTTTTTAATTATTATTTTGCTAAAATTAAACACTGATTTATCCTATAAACTTGGGAAGAAATGTGAAATTTCACAAGATCCAGTGGTTATGAGTATATTCTCATAGTAAGAACGAGGCTTATAAGACTCTATAGTATAAGAGGTAGTATCAAGATACCTTTGAATTATCATCCAGGGCTCATTTTTCCACTTTAAATCATTATATTCTAGAACCATTATTAAGTCCTTAAAATCTTTCTTCTCAAAAGTGGATAAAGCATCTTCATCCAAGGGAGTTGCACTATTAGATGCTATATCAACAAAAGAAGGCTTTGAAGGATTGTTATCAGATCCTTCAGGCTGTCGAGGGGCTGATGAGCTTGGGGAGAAAGTCTTATTAGAACTTTCTTGAAATTGTTTAAATTGCAAAAATTTGCAAAAAAAGGATCATTTGGTTGGATTAGGTTAGGAAAAGAAGCATTTTTTAATCCAAAAGGCATAACATTCCATTCATATTGACCAAAAGGAACGTTAAATGCGATTTTAAACCTATCCTTTTCTAATATTTGAATCTGTCAGTATCCAGATTTTAAATCAAATTTAGAAAAAATATTAGCATTAAACAACCTATCAAGCAAATCTTTTTTATTAGGTATAGGATATTTGATCCATTTTAAAACTTTATTAAGTGGTTTGTAGTTTATTACTAATCTAGGTGCACCACGTTCTTGTTCGTTATGTTCATTAACATAGAAAGCAGTACATGACAAAGGTGATTTGGTTGGCCTAATTAATCCTTTTGTAAAAGAGACTCAATTTCTTTTTTACAATAAGATAAATATTCTGAATTCATTTGACACAGACGAACTTTAGTTGGAATATTACCATTAAAGCTATCATCATAAGGTAGGTCAACAATATGTTTTTTCCTATTCTAGAAAGCATTGGGGTGATCATTATATATGGCTAAAGAAAATTGATTTTCAAGAAAAGCAATTTTTTCTTTTAACTTAGGATTATTAAGCTGATCATCTATACTAAGACTAACAATTTCTTCTTTTAAGAAAATTATCTGATTATTCTTAGCTTTTATTATATCTTCTATCCTATTAAGGACTCTAGAAAAATGCTCAATTATGAACTGAAAATGTAAATCTTTATTTTCAAAAGTCCCTATAAATCCAGTTTGATCTACCATTTTTAAAGGAAATATTTTCTTTAAAAAAAGTGTACCAAGAATAATTTGATTAGAAATATTTTTAACCAATAAAAAACTCAACGGAATGCAAGTATTATTTTTGCAAATAAAAGCTTTTGAAAATTTAAAATTAATATCAAGTTTCTCACCATTTGTAGAATGTAAAGTATGAGAAGTGTTTTTGAAATACCTAGTAGGTATTAATCCTTCTTGAATACAATTCAAATTTGCACCACTATCAACCAAAGCAATCAATTCTTTTGAAAACCTATTATCTATTAATAGATTTATTTTTATTAACCATTTATGTGAAGTAACCATCTCTAATTTAGAAAGGAAAGTATCAGTTTGAATATTATCAAAATCAGAAAAACTATCAAATATGTTTTCTATTCTAGGTATTACCTGTTTACCTTGAGCTATTTCAAGTTTTCTAAGTCTATCTTCAAGAAATACATTATTTCTTTTAATCTCTATTATTTCATTTTTTAAATTATTAACTTCCTGTTTTAAATCATTAACAGAAGTAGGAGTATTATTTTTATTTCTATGTTCTAACATTTTAAAAACTTCAGACATAGAATAGGGTTCATTATTATTATTATTAAACACAAACTCTTCTGATCTTGAAGATGAAGGAGTATTTTCAATTTGATCAATAATTTTAGACCTTAAAATTAGATTTTTTATTAATTTTAAGAATTCTATAGTATTATAATCATTAATGACATTTAGTTCACTAAATTGTGATCTAAGCCTATATAAATCATCACTCTCAGATTTATCACTAGTCTTATCTATATTAATACAGAACTCACCATTCTGGCATGGTTCACATTCAGAACTAGAATTATTAAAACACTAATTTAAAGAATCATTTTTCGAAGAAACAGAAAAATCATCTTCACTATCAGAATTAAGCATTAATTTAAACAACACATCTTTTATATTATCATCAATGTCTAAACTATTAATTTTAGACTTCATTTTACACTTATCAGCGTAATGTGCTACTTTGCCACACTTATAACAAACACCATATTTTTTAAACTTTTTATAAAGTTTTTCATTACTCTTTCTATTCTCATGTTCTTTTTCTCTAACTTTTTTATGAGAACGCTTTCTATATTTTTTCTTTTTATCATAATCATCTTTTTTATTTTAGATTTATTATTAATTGGTTTAGGAATTTCCATACCAAATTTTCCACAAAATTGACCTAATTGTTTTCTTTCAGTAATATTATTACGTTTTATTTGTTGATTTAGCTTAATTTCATTACACAAATTTAAACCTTCCTGAATACAGGTTCCTATTAACTTACCATAGGTAAACTTATCATAATCTATATTAGGATTATTTTGCCTAAGAGTTTTTCTAACTCTCTCAGCAAACAGAGAAGGAAGACCATCTATAAATTTTGACTTCCAATGCGAGCTATTAGACTTAGGGAGTTCTAAGACTCTAGACAAAAATGTGTCTTTATACCATCTAAATGAGGTCAGACTCTGACATTTTAAACCATTTAATAAGGTTCTAATATATTCAGAATTATTGGTCCATCTACCAATAAAATGTTCTATTATTGTAACTATTAAGGTGTAAACAGCATTTTCTGTATTATTACTAGTCCCTTCAATTTTTACAGAACTAAAAATTTCATCCTTATTTGCTTGGGTTAAATAATTATCCCACCAACCTTTTAGTTGTCCAGTAAAGCCAGCTACAATCATTTTGGCTACAGATTTATCAATATTTCCATTTGCTTTACAAATTGTGAAGTACATTAACATCCTATGAACTAAATTATAAATATGATGCTCTATAAAACCATCTAAGTTCCATTCATAAATGTTTTTACCAGAGTGTTAATTATTAAGAATAATATCTTGTTCCTCATGCAAAACATCTTGCGGTGAAGGACGGGGGTAATAGTAAGTATTCATTGTAGGTCTATCTGCATATTTTTTAAGTTTATTAATTTCTTCATTAATAGCAGTTTTATAAGATTGCTCATCAATATCACTCAAAGTAGATATTCTAAACTCAGAAAAGTTTTTAGTTATTAACTTTTCTAATTCAATCATATCTTTAAGCCTAAAATTATCAATTTCAGGTGGAGGTTGTATACCAGGCATAGTAATATTAGTGGGCAATTCTTGGGGAGGAATAACAATTTTATTAATTCTTTCCTCTAAATCATCTAAAAGTTTATTTGTTCTATGACTATTATTGACAATAGTTGAAAGTCTTTGGTCTAGTGAGACTAAAGTTTCACCTAAAACATTTAAATATAAATTAGCATAATTTTGTTGTCTTATTAAAATATTTATTTCCCTAATAGTAGCAAGCATATGTTCACCGCCTAGGAAATTATTAAAAGTAGAGAAAAGAAGATTTTTATTTTCCTCAATTATACAAGTATGTTGAGGTGGAAAAATAGATCTTTGTTTATGTCCACTCTCATCAATATAAGTTCGCTCTATTACAAAAAGATATGATTCAAAATATGTAACCATAAACCAAGGAACAAAAGGTATTAGTTGATCTTTTTCAGAAACAAATTTATAAAATTTATTTTAAAAATTTATTTGTTGTTCTTTATTAAAAACTTTAAAAAACCAATCACGAAACATTTTCCATCGATCTTTATTAAATTCCATTTTTATTAGATTCCTATGACTAGATCCAGGAGTGAAATCAAATTTTTTACTAGTCATAAAAAATTTATTTTATTTTAAATATGAATATTTCGTACAAAAAAATCCATATCAGATTCAGTTAGTTTAACAGTATCATCACTATTATTATCTTCACTGTTATTATCTTGGATATTAAAACCATGAACAATATTAGATGAATTAATTTTAGCCTATCAAATCTAGTATCAAGATTATTATCTTTTCTAGATTCAAAAGTTGGTTCATTAATCTGTGAAGTTGAAGCTCTAAAATTTTTTCGACTCTCATTATTATTTTCTAATGGATCTATATAAGAAAATGAAGATCTAACAGATTTACTAAATCTTATTAAATTATTATTATGTTTAAATTGAATTGACACATCTCCATCGGGAGTTTAAATTATTTGGCTCACCTCTGTTTGTATTTCAGCTTGGGTTGGAACCATTTTTTCTATTAACCAATGACATGAAAATTCAATACTATCCCATTTAATAGCTCTATGAGTTGTAATATGAGATTTACAAAAATTAGTTTCTATTAATACTGTCTCATTTTCATTATTATTAATCATTTTACACATAGGATTTAAAGTGTAAAGAGGTTTATAAAAAATCCTATAATAGATACACATAGTTTCTATATTTAACATATAATTATACCCATGCAGTTTGACATTCAAAGTAACAACATGAAGAATATTAACATCAGAAAGTAATAATTGTAAATTAGAATAAACATCAAAATAAACTGGACCATGTGCCAGGCTAGACTGTATAATACCCATCCAAGAATGTTTCCAATCCAAACATCGAGCATCTCTTAAAACAGCAACAAAACTATTAGGCAAATTATCAAGAGTAAGTGGCTTGGAAGCAACTTGAATTAAACCAATATGAATAAAATTATAACAATCATGATATTTATCAATATCAGATCTATGCAATAATTGTAAAGAAATATCATCTGAACTAAGAGGTATAGACTCTTTAGTGATTTTAACAATTTGTTTTAAACCCATTTTTTCAAAAGTACCCATTCGATAAATAATTTTAGGATCCACTTTAGGAATGGTCCATTTATTAAGAAGACTAATATTTGGAGGAAGATCTATTTCTTCTGAAACAGTATTTTTAACAGAAGAATTTTTCCTTCTAATAAATTCATTTTTAAGGAAAAGTGTTAAACAACCAGAGAAATATACAATCTCCAATCCATGGCTCCGATACCATGAGGGGGCCAAAATCTTATGAGGGAGGATAGGATTTCAAACGAATTCACAAACACCAACATATAGTTGATACACATGAAATAAATTAGATGAAAATATAATTAATCAAAATAAAAAATACTACATGTCAATGTTTTTAAGTAATATAAAAATTACAATCCTAAGTTGTCCATAAGAACTTTAATTTTAAATAAATATTGAGTAAATAATAAAGTAATAAAAGTGATAAAGTATTTAAATATATTAGAAAGTATCTAATTAATTTAAAATAAAAATAAAAATATATGCTAATTGCTAAAAATAAAAATAGAAAGTATATGATTAGAAAGTATCTAATCAATAAAAATATATTAAAAAATTTTCTACAATTTGAACTTAAATTAATTAAAAAGAAAAAAACTTACTATATTATGCTAATTGGGGAAAGAGGTCCAACAACTAAAAATGCAAAATTGTACTACGAATAATATGGAAATAAAATATAAAAAGAATAATTATAGAATAACAAAATTTACATACAAAACAAATAAAATATTTATCTATTAATATTGTGAAAAATTAAATTTGTGACGTAGAATTTTATGAGAAGAGTACTTAATATGGTGCGTTTAAAATATTTTAAAATTATAAACTTATTTTGTGAGATAAAAATATGAAAATAGATATTTTTTTAATTATCTTATGATATAGAAATCTATATGCAATTTTGGATAAACACATGATATTTTAGTTATAACAGATAAGTGACCATATTAAATAAAATATAAAAGTAAATAAACAACCAATGAAAAAAATTTTCAATTGAATAAAAAATTCAAAATTTTAAGAATTTAACATGTGGACAAAATTGCACAATTAGATAAATACAAAACTATAACACCCCAAATATTTCATAATTTAGTGATAATTTCTTAATGTTAGTTTATTTATGCAATTTCAATTATTTGTGTAATATTTGAAATTATTTAATTTTTTTAAAAATAAAAATTTATTAAAAAGGACTTGATTGCAAAATTTTTAAAAGTTTTGGGGTCAAATTTATAATTTTGATAAACTTGATTGAACATTTTTTGAAAACAAAGGAGTTAGCATGGAAGAACTTTGGCCAATGGGGTCAATGCTGAATTTTTTAAGATTTGCAAAGACTAATTTAGACTGATTGGAAGTCTTTGGGTTAAATTGAAAAACTTAATTTAACAAAATCTGGCAGAACATGTTACCACCTTCATTCTATTTCTTCTTCTTTCTTTCTTTTCCTCCATCCACGACCACCTCCTCTCCAACGACTTTTTTGTTTTGCTAGCCTTTCTCTAAACCAAACCGAGCACTCTTTTTCCCACTTCACCAGCTTTTTTCCAGCACCTTGCAGGAGGCATTCTGGGCAACAAACTATCGAAACCGAAAGCTTGAAGAAACCTGCCTCGACGGTCTTTTGAAATCAATATAGACCATCGTAGTTAATCTAGAAATGTTGACTAATTGGAGAATTTTGTGAAGGTGCTGTTAACCTATATCATCATATTAGTAGATAAGTTAATGTCATTAGAATGCCTATTATTACAATTCTAGAGGACTATTAGGATTGAACGAGAATTTTAACTGTGGAATATTTTTTTTGACTAGGGGACGACAAACTGGGTACTGTCGAGTAGTAAATTGCGAGCTTTAGTTGTTCTTGGCTGAAACTACAAGAGGTAAAGGTCTACCAATCTGATACCTTTTTCTTGCTATTTGTTATTCATGATATGCCCCTATGTGGGTTTTATGTTTCCATACCGTACTTTAAAATGTGTTTGAATTCTAATCCATTATCTATTATCTGATTGGAACACCCCTATAAGGGTTATCTTTGATATTGATTTTGTTCTCTATTTGTTCTAGTACCTAGAACCTTTATCTATTATCTGTATCTCTGATATCTGATTGTATCGTTCTATTTCGTTATTTGCTATCATGTCAACTTATTTGTTTATCTGTTCAGCATTTACTAGCCATGCAAGCTTATCTGTGTTCTATTTACTGCTTTTGTGTTGCCATGATAGCACATCTGTTCTATTTTGTACTATTAGCCTTGAAATCCATGGTGTGCTAGGGATTTTCCCCTAGGCATCTGCATAAGTGATTAACTCTGTTATCTACTTAGTGATTATGTGGGCCAAAGGCCAATCTAGGCTATCTGTTTGGTTATGTGGGGCATGCTAGGGATTATCTCCTAGGTGTCAACAATACACTATAGATTTCTCACTAGGTATCAATGGTGGGCTAGGGATTTCCCCTTAGGCATCTACAGTATGCCATATAGTTTTATATGGGTATCTTCCATATATCAAACTATTATACTTAGGTAATAGGTCTGTCTGTCTGATATAAGGTGAATATGCAATGCATGTCTTGTTGTCTTCTCTTAGAATGTATATGCTTTGGGTTTGTTTTGCCTAACTCGTTTCTATCTACCTATAATTTGATCTTGCAACAATATGGCATGAGAGTTTTCTATTTTACTTTTATTACTGCCTGTATTTTGAATATGTTATATTTTGTTTGTTGATTATGATCTATTGAGTTGAGTTTTTCCTCGATAGATTCCTGCTACTACTCTTACTTATCCCTTACTAAGTCCTTGAACTTACCCCACCAACCTATCTTTCATTAATCTCTTAGACAAGGATAGGTGATGCTAGATTCCAAGCTTGAATTGAAGTTCAAAGATATTTTTTGTAATAAAGTTAGTGTTGTGATTGTGTATGGGATTTTGAGTATGAGATGTTCACCTTAGAAATCATGTGATATGTCAAACAAATATCAAAGATTTTAATGTTTGAATGATGATGATAACATGATCTATCAGAGGTTGTAAACTTAAACTAAGCTCTCTAGAACACTTACGATATGTATTTTGTGATTTTCTATTTAGTCTTGTTTAAGTTGAATCGGTATTTACTTTTGATGACCTAAGCAATAGAATGTCTTTTAGATTTAGAATGAACTTTATTATTTAGGAGATGAACTTTGTGTGATTTAGGCATGTTAGAAGGCACTAGGTGAAGCTAAGGAAGTTTAGGACTTAGTTTGATTTCTCGACAATAATGAGATAGATTTCTACGATTCTATACTATAGAATGGCTAGCGAATGAAACAAATGAAAGACACCTATGAAGGATCAAGGCAAGGAGGCTTATGGAGATAGAATCAAGACCTTAGAAGAGGATAAGAAAAACTAAGGAAAATATGAAGAATATTAGAGGGAAGGCATTATGATTAGCATGAAAATTTCAGACAAGCACAAGAGGAAGCACTCATACTGAGGGAATGTTAGGTGCTCGAAACTATCTCACTGATCGAGTTATAAGTGACCTCAAACGAGAAAAGCTTTGGGTCGGCATAGTGGAGGCACATATTCAAGAGCTTTGTACCATACGGGCAAACATTGAAGCAACATTCTAAACACTATAGTCTGACTATAGAAAGTTAGTTAATGTTTCTCACCAACTATTGACAAGATGGGCAAAATGATGGAGTATTACAATAAGGCTATTGATCAAGTCATCGGTGTTAGCTTAGGAATCAATGAAAAGCCAAACCTTTAGGCATCTATTCAGCCCCAGCTCCCAACACAGATAAAGATTGCAGTAAGAGAAATGACCTGTTATGGAGAAAGCATCGTCATCTGTGGTAGAACCAATCGTAGAAGTAGAGAAAGGATCAAAAGATGAATTTGAGAAAGAACCGAAGGAGGAGCCCAAAGAAGTTTCTAATGCTAATCTCATCCTCAAAACCCTAGTTGTGACACCACTAGAGATTGATGATAAAGAAGATGAGGTGGACCTAGACCTCATGTGGGATGACTTTGATTGATTGAGAAATGATGAGATAGATGCAGTATCTGACTTCGTTGATGAGGACATATAGAACTAGGGCTTGGTACCATGGATGTGGTTGTATGTCAGCATGATAGTAATTATGATAGCTTTTAACTAACAAACCTTTTGACTTCGAGTGATAACATCTTTTTTTCCCCCTTCTTCTACTTCTTATCATTTTATTTATGATTAGGCATATAGTTAGTGTAGCCATTTTCCAACTTTTGAATTTGTATATATGCCTATGTAACTATGTTATCACTAACTTATTATAACTATGAATAACATTTCAAGAAATTGCTAGCAAAATTTTCTGTCTTTTTCTATTATAAACCTTTGAAATTTTCTTAACTTACTTTGCTTGCTTTATTTAGAACTTGAAAATGTTGAAAGAGTTATTAAGAATTAAGGTGTTGATTTGCAACTTATAATCACAGGCTTGAGACATACTCTAGAAATCTTGGAATAGAAATAGTATCTTGTGTTAGAGCTCCTAGACTTGCTCTCCCTAGATTTGGTCGGCAAGAAAAACCTCTTGGACAATGCTTTAATGACCGTCGTGCTTGTAGATAAGGGGCTTCTACTCAATCTCAAGCTGAGAAATGAGAAGAGATATTGTAGACCCCTTCAATAAAACAACTAGAAAATCCGATGTATCAACCAATAGTTGAGGACCAGGCATTGGAACGACTTCCCCATTTCCAGCCCCTAAAGTCTTATAGAGAACCAGACAACCCAAGGCTGAAGAATAGGTTGAAGATCTTGAAGTCATATTTAACACTTTACGCTACCCTAACGAACAAAAAGTGTGGTTCACTATATTCCTCTTGGTAGAATCCGCAAGAAGCTGGTGGAAAATGATCAACCATTGGTGGACAGCTTCAAGAACTCCTAGGACATAAGATAATTTAACTAGAAAATTCATGGATAAGTATATACCCCTAGTGGTCAAATAATCTAGGGAGCATAAGTTCATGAACTTAATTTAGAGGAACCAGAATGTTAGCCAGTATGAGGCGACTTTTAGCCGACTCATACAATATGCACCATATATCCCAAATGATGAAGGTCAGTGAATTCAGTAATTTGTACAAGGGTTACATCCTGAATTGAGATAAGGTTCAGCTATCTTCAATCTACCAAATTTCAACGTAGCAGTTGGCAAGATACTACAACTAAAATCAGAATTATAGAAAATTCAAAAAATAGAAGACAAGAGCTAAAAGGTAAAATTACCTCCTAGTGGACTGAATAGCACTAATAAGAAACAGTCAAGGCCATAAGATGAAGGCATGTCCTAAAGAATTCCTCGGGTTGATGAGATAATAAATGGAGCTTAGGGTAAGGCACTAGTGCTATGTGGATTCTATGGGTCGATTGCCCATGAAGAAGTAAACTACTAGCGAAAATAAGATAAATGCCAATGATGTGGTAATAGCAAACACTTTCTGAAGGATTGCCTAAGGAAAAAAGGTCCAACACCAGCAAGAAGAGAAAAGTAGAAGGTTCAAGCCTATACTTTTGCCCTAACCAGAAAGGTGCATCGGACCCTAATGAGGTAATGAAAGGTATGATTACTATCTCTAAAACTCTTAGTAAAGCATTATATGATCCTGATGCTTCCCATTTATTTATATCTGTTGATTTCTCTAAAAAAATAGAAAGTAAAAACATCCTTAGGAGTAGGGTTAGTCACGGATACCATGTATTGGGGCTGCTCATTTAAGATTGGAAGCCAAGTATATCTAGCTAATGAAATATAGATGCACATCCAAAGGTACAATGTAATCCTTGGGATGGATTGGTTCTATAACCATCAAGCATATATGAATTATTTCACTAAGTGCATTACACTCAAGGAAAGGGCATTAATATCTTCACACCTTTCCATAGGCAAGACATCCCCAATTCCAATCATATCAGCAATAGAAGCTAGAGAAATTCTGAATTAAGGTGGGTAGAGATTCCTAGCATATCTCATTAACAGCCCAGGAATACAGTCAAAGTTGAAGTAGAAGTGGTGGCGAAATATCCAAAGGTATTTCCTGAAGAGTTAAACTCACAACCCCTTGACAGGGAGATGGAGTTCGTTATACACACTCTACCAGGGGCTACGCCATTCTTCAAAACTCCATATCGGATGGCGCCTGCCGAACTTAAGGAGCTGAAAAGTCAACTACAGGAGCTATTAAAAAGAGTTTATCAACCTATCATATCTCTTTAGGAAGCCCCTGTGCTATTTGTCAAGAAGAAATATGGGTCCCTAAAAATGTGCATTGATTATCGAGAATTGAATAAGGTCACCTGAAAGCAAAATAAGCACTACGATCTATAATCAAAACTTTAAAACATGAAATAACTAGTGCCTACAAGCATTACAAGGATTTAATCATACCTTGGATTCATATTTAGATAGAGGATTACCTTGATAAGCAAATCCAGAATGAAATAAGTGACCTCTTCACAGGTTCCAGATTCTATCTGCTTGTGGCACTATGAAAGTATTACGACAATTGCCCTACCAAATTACCTCCAAAACTTCTGAAAAATTATTGAAAATAGCTAACACCTTGGAGAATCTTAATCAAAAATTTAGATCAATTGGCCATCTAGATTGTCCTAGAGAAATTCACAAAGTTGGACCTTGCGCAGAGAACTCTCCATAAACAAAGCAAGCCACACACGTCTTGTCTCTATTGTGACAGTCCACACACCAATAAAGCTTTCTTAATTCTCTAATTCATAAGTTGGAATAGAACCATAGAATTGGGGATGAAAGAGGCTAAAAATTGGTAGGACAAGAAAAGAAAAGCTAAGCTTTCAACATATAAAATGCTAGCTTGCACAAAGGGTTGATTTTGGAGGGAAAAATGAAAAATCTAATTCTTCACACCTTTTGCACACCACATTCTCTCTTTGGCCGTGCACCTATCTATATCTATATATATATATATATATCTAGATTTATCTGATGCCAAGGTGGTATCACACATTTCATGAAGGAGAGGCGACCAAGATGCTTAAGTAGTAAAGGAATCCAAATTCCATTTGAATTTCATTTATATCTTAATTATATTTGGAATCTTATTTCAAATTAATTAAGATGACATCTCAAATCCCATTTAAGTCTTGCCTCCAAAATGCATTCCTCCTATCAAATTAAACTCTTTAATTTAATTAATTATGCTTTGACTTAACTATTTAAGTCAAACTAGCTTAACTTTTTAAACTTAATTGTTAACTTAACTTTTTAAGTTAACTTGACCAATTGATGGCCATGTTGGTACCAAATAATTAACTACATAATTATTTATCTAATTTAACTCCTTAAATTAGTTTATCAATTTAACACTTAAATCAATCAGGTCAAAATTGACCTTCAAACTTGGAACCAAAATTCAATCTATTAGGATAGAAAGATCTCTTTTCTAAATCCTTAGAAAATTCTCTCCATCAATTAGGAAGCTAATTGGATTATGTGTGTGACCCAATAGGTTCTACCATTCATTAGACATGGGCTCACAACGCCTTGTGACTTTTGAATATCTTATATTCATTCTAGTTTTTAAACTAGTCAACTCAATTCAATTAATCTCATTAATTAAAAAGTACCCAATCTCTATGGTCGATGTTTAACCTCAAGCCTATGGAGCCCAACTAATTGGTTGTAATGAATATTCTAGAGAACCATCATCACTCTATGCATGCCATGCAAATGTGGTCCTTCCATCTCCTATCTCCCGAAAGAGGAAAAAGCCTAGGGCAAGATATTTGTCTGCTCCCCATTAGCCTCAATACTATGTTTCTATTCTCAATGTTCGAATTCATTTATGTGACCTCACCTTTGAAAAACTCCTTTTCAAAATTGTCACACCACTTTACACAAGAATTTCTTAGCATTGATCATTATAGAACATATAAGAGATGTACTTGCCCTTCACAATAATAAAGAGTCGGATTCCATGTTAGATCTCACAAACCTCTATGCTAAGTTGCTCATGCCCAAGTTCAACCTGAAAGACCCACTAAATGGTCAAGGTTAAGTCAAAGCATGATGATCGAACAAAAGGTTACCGTAGATTCTCAAGTCAAAGGACTAATAATATGCACTAGCATAAGTATGAGAATTAGCCACTACCGACTTGCCACTTCAACTATCTAGTGGACTATCTAGTAGGTCTTCAATGCCTTGATCTCTAACAAGCACCCACTAACATGTATCCATATCTCATACAGTTTCTCATGAAATGGAGTAATCTCCAACCCTTAGATTTATGCATCATTAGTGCAAGTCTATCTAGATCTTAGATGCCCCATCTCATAAGATCCTATGACTTAAAAGTTTTAAGATCACAACTACGTGAGAATTATTCTATGGTCACCAAACTAAGTCTCGTAGTCTAAGGTGATATGAGGGCTTCATTCAAATGCAAGTAAAGTATAATAAAGCATAAGATAAAGGTGGCCATATAGAGAATATCATTTAATCAAGATTGCTTTGCAAGGTAATAGTTTGTACAATGCTAATCTCATTAGCTTTTAGGGCACTATTACAACAATCTCCTACTTGCCCTAAAGTTAATGCCTTATGGCCTTATGACCCATCTTCTCAAGATGTCCTTCAAAGACTTTCTACAATAGAGGTTTTCTCCGTGGGTCTACTATGTTCTCTTCTGAGGTAACTCTCTCAACTCGGATGTCATATCTATCAGTGATCTCCCAGATCGAATGATATCACCTCATTTGTGTTTGGATTGCTGATGAGATTTTGGCTCTTTAGTTTGTGCTACTGCCCCATTACTATAAAAAAAGACAACAACTGGCTCAATAATGCTGGGCACTGCATTCAACTCTTAAATGAAGTTTTTCATCTAAACACCTTTCTTTGCAGCTTTCAAAGCTGTAATATATTCTGCCTTCGTAGTCGAGTCGATCATGGTATTGTGTTTGGAATTTTTTCAACTTACAGCGCCGCTATTAAGGCAAAATATGAATCTAAAAGCAGATTTGAGGTCATCTACATCAGATTGAAGACTAAAATTTGAAAACCCTTCAAGTTTCAATTATCCATTACCGTACATAAAAAAATACATCCTTAGTTCTTCTCAAGTACTTTAGGATTATTTTTATGGCCATCCAGTAACTCTCACTAGGGTTGGATTAGAACCTACTCATAACACATAGCGAGTGTGCCACATCCGATCTTATATATTGAACCACATATATTATGCTCCCTATTGTTGAGGCATACGGTATTTGGGCATTCTTTGTTTCTCTTTCTCAATCTTGGGGGCCAGAGACTTGGAGATATGAATGTAATGTTCTATATGAAAGAATCCTCTCTTGGATTTTTTCCATAATAAATCTCTTTAGGATCTTATCAATGTACAAGATTTGGGAAAGCCCCAACAGCCTCTTCAATCTATCTCTATAGATACGTACTCCCAATACCTAGGATACTTCTCCCTAATTCTTCATGGAGAATTGTGTAGACAACCATGCTTTAGTGCACTCTAACATTCCTAACTCATTCTTAATAAGAAAGATGTCAACGACATAAAGCACAATAAACTATACTGAACCCCCACTAGCCTTTTTGTACACACATGGCTCATACACATTTTTGACAAAGCCAAATGATTTGACTATTTTGTCGAAACGTAAGTTCCAACTTTGGGATGCATGTTTGAGTCCATCAGTGGATCTTTGGAGCTTACAAACTTTTTGCTCACTTTCTTTAGATGTAAAACCTTATGGTTACTCCACGTAAATTTCTTCTTCAATATCACCATTAAGAAAAGTGATTTTCACATCCATTTGCCATATCTTATAGTCATAATATGCAACTATGGCTAGTAAGATCTGAATAGGCTTAGGCATAGTGATCGATGAAAAGGTTTTCTCAAAATTGATATTAGGTCTTTGAGTGTAACCTTTTGCCACTAATCATGCCTTAAAAATTACTACTTCTCTATCTACCCCAAGCTTGAATTTATAGATCCATTTGCAACCAATAAGAACTATTCCTTTTGGTAGATCTATAGAAGTCCATACTTTATTTGAGTACATAGAGTCTATTTCAGATCTTATGGCATCAAGCTAACGTCTTGAATCTATATCTGACATAGCGTTTTCATAGGTTTTCAGATCCTCATCCAATTAACTTATCTCATGAAGGAATCTGAACCTTTCGGGTTGTTTCTTGATCTGGTTTGGCTTTTTGAGAGGTTGCGTACTATGTTTTTGCAATTTTATTGTTTCCACCACTTGTAGGATTTCTTGATCATCTTGAACTTCATCAAACTTAAAGACAACACTTTTTCTATCCAATAGAAATTTCTTTTCTAAAATATGGGCATTCTTCGAGACAAACACCTTTTGTTTTGAGGGATCATAGAAATAGTAGCCCATAAACTCTCTTGGGTATCCCACAAACTTGTACAAAATAGATCAACTATCCAATTTATCCCCTATCATATGTCTCACATAGGCGGGAGATCCCCAAACCTTTAGATAGTAGTAAGAGGATGCTTTGCCACGCCATACCTTATATGGGGTTTTTGGTATTGACTTTAAAGGTACTACATTTAGCAACATCACAGCTGTTTCTAAGGCATATCCCCAAAAGGATATAAGTATATCAGAAAAACTCATAATGGAATGTACAATGTCTAATAAGGTACAATTTCTTCTCTTAGCTACTCCATAAAATTGGGGTGTGTCGAGAGGAGTCCACTGAGGGAGAATCCCATTTTCTTTAAGATAGTCCAAGAACTTGACAATTAAGTATTCTCCTCCTCGATCCAATTGAAGAGCTTCAATACTAAGTCCTTTCTACTTTTTTACTTCATTCTTATACTCTTTGAACTTTTCAAAGGCCTTAAACTTGTACTTCATAAGATACACATATCCATATCGACAATGGTCATCGGTGAAAGTGATGAAGTAAGAATAGCCACCTTTCCTATTAACTCTTAGTGGTCCACAAACATCAATATGGATTAAATCCAAAAGACTTATGGATCACTCAATCTCTCCTACAAATGGAACCTTGGTCGTTTTTTCCTTTAAACAAGATTCACAAGTGGGGAGGTCCTCAATGCCACTAACTCTTAGTGATTTGAGAGCTTCCAATTTTGGTCATCATATTCTTAAAGATATGGCCAAGTCTTGCATGTCATAGAATGGCATCCTCTTGGATATCTAACTTCATTTCATTCGTTTGAGCATGCATTAGAGGAATGGAAAAATCAAGCATGTATAATCCATTAACTAATGTACCTTGTCCAATTAAGAAACCATTTCTTAATGCTTTCATTTTCCTATTTGATATTGAAAAATAAAATCCTTCATTATCCAAAATAGGAATCAAAATAATGTTCTTAACAAGATTAGGTACATAGTAAATTGGATAAAAAATAATGCAAAAGTTTTCTAAGTTTAGTGTTACTACACCTTGGACCTCGGCCACAACTCTTGCTCCATTTCCAAGGCGAATGATCATATCCCCTTCACGTAAGCTCTTTTCTCTTTCCATCCCTTATAAGAAATTGCAGAGATGAGAACCACATGCAGTATCAAATACCCATGAGAAAGAATTAGTTATTAAAGGTACCTAAAAAAAACCATACCCTTCTCAAGAGTAACTAGGTAAGCTTTGTAGTTTCTTTTCCAATGACCCTTTTCTCCACAATGGAAATAATTTGCATCGATTTTAGCCTTCTTCTTAACTCTCTCAAAACTCTTCTTAGCTTGTTTCCTTTTCAAGGAAGAACTCTTCTTCCTCTTACCTCCTTTTCTAGGGTCCCTAGGACCCTTCGACTTAGAGGAGAATATGATTATAAAAGGTTTTTCTTTTGTCATCATTGCCTCTTCGATCACTAATATGTTCACCAATCCATTGATTGTAACTATTTGCTTGGACATATTAAAGTTCACAATGAATTGGTCAAATGAGGGTGGCAATGATTGAAGGATCAAATCCACATAAAAGTCATTATCCATGATTACGTCAAGTTGTCCAAGCTTTTTTATGAGTCCTATCATCTTTAGCCCATGATCATAAACACTTGCCCCTTCACTCATCCTTGTCCTAAAGATCTCCTTAGACAAAGCAAACCTTTCATTTCTTTTTTGAACACCATACAACTCTTGTAGGTGCGAGTAGATCTCAAAAGAATGTTTCATGTGCTCATGAGTCTTTTATAGCTTATTAATCATGGATGCTAACATGAGACATCTAACTTATAGATCATTATCCACAAATTTTGTGAACACTTCATGAACCTCATTGGTTGCATCATCACTCAAAGTATCCGATGGACTTTAATCAAGAACATATGTCCTCTTATCGACGTCAAGAATTATCTTAAGGTTTCTCAACCAATCTTGGAAGTTAGGCTCTGTGAGTTTATTAGTTTCCAACATGCTTGCAAGTGGATTTTTAGCTATTTGTTTGTTGAAGATTTTAAAAATCTACTTGAGGCAAAAAAAAGAGAATTAGTATGTGATTGAGTTTGATATTAAAAACATGTTCATGATCTTTCAAGTATATTTTTCTCCCATTATTTTATCAAATCCTTCACCCCCAAGAATAATTCGAGAAATCACATGTCCTAGTGAGAATTAAGACCCTAATAACTTGCCAATGGATCCCCATGATCGAGTGCCATCCACGAGCAATCAAAAGGTAAGCAATTTTTGCTAATTGCATCTTATGCAACTTTTGATATATTTTGCCTCATTTTTCATATAGACTCGTGTGACCATGCACCATTTATACTACTAAGTATTAAGTCAAACCCACTAATCAAACTTTATCTCAAGAAGGCCTCATGACATCCCCTGTGACTGAGTGCCAATGCATGAGGGTTCCTAAGTCAAAGATATATCTCATGCTAAGTGTATGCTTACAACTTTCCTCCTAAATGTGACCCCTGTGACCAAGTGCTAAATTGGTAGCATCATCATCGCATACACTATTGGTGAAAGGCTTAGATTACTTAAAACTCTTTTAATTTATATCTATTTTGACTTAATATTGAAAATACTTAGATGTTCTAAGTTGAGGTTTTTTCTTGCAAAGATCTCGTCATTTTTGTCTTTTTATTTAGGTTTTCTATATCCTAATCATGCATCTCATACATCTATAGGATATGGAAAGTGCAAATAAGTGAATAGCCAAGTATGCTCCTAGGGTGGGATGACTATAAGTCTAACCAAGTGATACACTTAAAGCCATAGGTGCATCACTTCAGTTGATTTTAAGTGGGTTGAATTAAACTAAACTATTACATAAGTGTATCCCATACATTCATAGGTCTTGAATATGCCTCCATCGGACTCTTTAGTCCATGCAATATTTACATAAAATGGAAATCCTCACCCCTAAAAGTTCTGCTCTCATAACTTTTACAAGATAGAACAAGGGGCATGCAAGCCCCATTTAACACAACCCATTTAAACAACTTTGAAACAAATAAAATCAATTTAAAAGGCTCATGATCATCCCCATACATTCATTATTCATTCAACTACTAAATGAACAACAAATAAATCTAGAATTAACTATTAATTCCATCAATTAAAAAGTTCATCTTATAAATGAATAATTGAACCAAGCATAATACTTATGCCATTAATAGGAGATCAACTTTAACTAATTTTCAAAAGTATTCAAATATATCAAACATAATTTTGAGGTATAGCACAACATTTGTGCAACTAATGTGTGTAGTGGAAAAAGTAGTTAAGCATTAAAGGAGTTGAGAAAATAACTAAAAGCTCACCAAATACACCCAAAACCAGACTACCTAGTAGCCCTTGGCACATGACTATGCAGCTTGTGTGAAAAACGTTCACGCACTGCCTGGCCAGTACCTAGAGAGTTGCCAACAACTTCGATTTTTGGCATTCAATGCATGCCAAGTTCGTTTTCCACTCAATATTTATGCACCAATAATTTTAACACATGTTATCAACATCATAACACACATTTTAGATCAATTTGTAAATTCAAAATACCTTTCAAAATTGGAAATAAAAGTGATCAAACATACTTTCAAAAATTGAAAAAAGTAAGAATCAAATTGTTCAAGCAATCTCCAACATAACTCCAATCAAATTGGATCCAAAGTAGACCAAAACTCTTTCAGTCATAAGCCAATAAGCTATATCAACATATAACATCAACTAATGCCATAACACTTTTCAACATTAATCACTATGAATTAAAACATACTAACTACATGAATTAACACTTAAATCACATAATAGCGTGCATTTAATTCAACAATCAATGAGCCACATAAAAATCACCCAAATTCCCAAATCCATCAATTGAATCAAGAATATGGTGATAAAGGATCAATCCATCACATGAATCAATCAACCAAGTAAAATTCAAATCTAAGCATGATTAAGGCTTCGATACCAGTTGAAAGCAAAATAGGCATTAGGATCTATAATCAAAATTTTAAAACAAGAAATAACTAGTGCCTACAAGCATTATAGGGATCTAATCATGCCTTGGATTCAGAGTTAGATAGAGGATTACCTTAATAAGTCTGGAATGAAACAAGTGAACTCTTTACCGGTTCCAGATTCTATCTGCTTGCGGCATAGCAAAAGTATTGCGATGATCGCCCTACCAAATTACCTCAAAAAATTACAAAAAAGTACTGAATATAGCCAACATCTTGGAGAATCTCCAATAAAAAATTCAGAACAATTGGCCATCTGGATCATCCTGGAGAAATTTACGAAGTCAAACATCACGTAAAGAACTCTCTAGAAACAGAGCAAGCCACACGTCTTGCCTCTATTGTGATAGTCCACATAACAATAAAACTTCATTAATTCTCTAATCCATAGACTGGAATAGAACCAAAGAACCAGAGCTTTCACAAAGGGTTGATTTTGGAGGAAAAAATGAAGAATCTAATTCTTCACACCTTTTACAAACCGCATTCTCTCTCTGGCCGTGCACCTATCTATATCTACATATAGATCTGGATTTGTGTGATGCCAAGGTGGCATCATGCATTCCATGAAGGGGGGGTGGTCAAGATGCTTAGGTGGCTAGGGAATCCAAATTTTATTTAAATTTCATTTGCATCCTAATTACATTTAGAATCTCATTTCAAATTAATTAAGATGCCATCTCAAATATCATTTGAGTCTTCCCTCCAAAAATGCATTCCTCCTAATTAATCAAATTAAAATCTTTAATTTAATTAATTGTGCTTTGACTTAACTCTTTAAGTCAAACTAGTTTAACTCTTTAAGTTTAATTGTTAACTAAACTCTTTAATTTAACTTGACCAATTGATGGTCATGTTGGCACCAAATAATTAACTTCTTAATTATTTTTCTAATTTAACTCCTTACATTAGTTGATCAATTTAACACTTAAATCAATCAAGCTAAAATTGACCTTCTAACTTGGCACCAAAATTTGGTCTATTAGGATAGAAAGATCTTTTTCTAACTCCTTAGAAAATTCTCTCCATTAATTAGAAAGCTAATTGAATTTTATGTGTAACTCAATAGGTTCTACCATTTAATGGACATGGCTCACAACACCTTGTGACTTTTGAATATCTTATATTCATTCTAGTTTAAAACTCTTTTTAAACTAGTCGACTCAATTCAATTAATCTCATTAATTGAAGTATACCCAATCTCCATGGTTGATGTCCAACCTCAAGTCCATGGAGCCTAATGAATTAGCTGAAATGAATATTTTGGAGAACCATCATCACTTTACGCATGTCATACAAATATAGTCCTTTCATTTCCTATCTCTCAAAAGAGGCATAGGGCAAGATATTTTTTAGCTCTCTGTTAGCCTCGATACTATATTTCTATTCTCAATGTTTGAATCTATTTGTGTGACCTCACCTTTGAAAAACTTCTTTTCTGAATTATCACACCACCCTGCGCAAGAATTTCTTGGAATCGATCATTATAGAATATATAGGAGATGTAATCACCCTTTTATAATAGCAAGAAGTCGGATTCCATGTTGGATCTCACAAACCTCCATGCCAAATAGCTCATATCCAATCTCAACCTGAAAGACCCACTAAGTGGTCAAGGATGAGTCAAAGCGTGAGGACCGAACATAAGGTTACTATGGATCCTCAAGTCAAAGGATTAATAATATATACTAGTGCAAGCAAAAGAATTAGCCACTACCAACTTGCCACTTTAGCTATCTAGTGGATTCTCTAATGGGTCTTTAATGCTTTATTCTCTAACAAGCATCCACTAACATACATATATATCTCATACAGTTGCTCATGGAGCAGAGCAATCTTCAACCCTTAGATTTATGCATTATTAGTACAAGTCTATCTGGATCTTAGAAGCCCCGTCTTATAAGATCCTATGACTTGGAAGTTTTAAGATCATGATCGTGTAAGACTTATTCCATGGTCACCAAACTAAGTCCTACAATTTAAGGTGATCTAAAGGCTACATCCAAATGCAAGTGAAGTATAATAAAGCATAAGATAAAGGCGGCCATATAGAAAATATCATTTAATTTAGATTGCTTTACAAGGTAATAGTTTGTACAAGGCTAATCTCATTGTAGGGCACTATTTTAACATCACCAACAAAAGAAAATATCTGCTATCTCATGTGGAAGAGATATTTAACCTCCTACAAGGATCGAGAATCTTCTTAAATCTAAATTTGGGGTAGGGGTATTACCAACTGAAGATTAGAGAAGAAGATATTCTGAAAACTACTTTCAATTCTCGATACGGTCACTATAAATTCGTAGTAATGCCATTTAGTTTAACCAATGCCCTGGTGGCATTCATGGATTTGATGCACCAAATATTCAGACCCTACCTGTACAAGTTTGTAATCATCTTCATTGATGATATCTTGGTTTTCTCTATGTTTAGAGAACAGCACAAAAAGCACTTACATATAGTTCTAAAAACTCTAAAAACACATCGTTGTATGCCAATTCAGTAAGTGCAAGTTCTTGATAAAGAAAGTAACTTTTTTAGGTCACGTAATCACTCAAAATGGAATAAAAGTTGATCCCTCCAAGGTAGAAGTAATTGTCAATTGGAAAAGACCCAAAAATGTCACAGAGGTTCATAGCTTTCTTGGACTGGCTAGTTACTACCAAAGATTTGTTCAAGACTTCTCCAAGTTGGCTGGCTTGTTAACCAAGCTAACCTAGAAAAATAAGCCATTTGTATAGGACAAGGAACGTCAAGAAATTTTCAAAAACTAAAGAACCGCTTGACTATAACTCTAATTTTAGCCTTTCTCGACAAGTTAAAAGATTTTGTGGTGTATACAAATGTCTCTTATAAGGGATTAGGATACGTATTGATGCAAAGAGTGTGAGTTATTACCTATGCATCCAGGAAAACCTCATGAGGAAAACTATCCCACACATGATTTGGAGCTAGCCATAGCCATTTTTGCATTATCGAAGTGGAGATACTATCTTTATAGGGCTACATTTGAAATGTATACAAATCAAAAAAACCTCAAGTATCTATATTCGCAAAAGGACTTGAACATGAGACAACAAAGATGGATGGAATTTCTAAAAGACTATGACTTACCACACTTATCATCCTGGAAAAGCAAATGTAGTAGCTGATGCTCTCAGCCATAAAGTAGGAATAGCTCATCTGCAAGGAGTAGAAATATCAAAAAAGCTGAAAGTAACTACTATGATAAGAGTAAAATAGTAAGTCTAGAATGTAGGGTTAAAGTATAGCCTGAATTATATAAGGAAATCCAGCAAGCTTAAGCTAAAGACGAATGGATATTGAGACAAAAAAAATGATTGGACGTTCTAGAGAGTCTATGTTCAACACAAATAACTAGGGAACACTACTTTTTCATAAGAGAATCTGTGTGCTAGAAGGGTTGAAGGGAAGGTTATTAGAAGAAATACACCAAGCAAGATATACGATACATCCTGGAGGAATGAAAATGTATTAGCACTTGAAGAAATAATTTTGGTAGAACAGAATGAAGAAAGACATAGCAGATTTTGTGCAAAAATGCTTAACCTACCAATTGGTAAAGGCAGAACACCAGTGACCCTTAGGGTTACTACAACAACTTTCAATCCTAGACTGAAAATGGGAACAAGTAACATGGACTTTGTGATCGATCTACCAAAGGCTAGAGGTAGTTATAACAGTTTTTGGGTAATAATAGACCGCTTAACAAAGTCTGCACATTTTCTACTTGTTGTAACTAACTACAAGGTTGAGAAACTAGTAGAATTATACATTAATGAGATCATCAAATTACATGGAATACTAGTTGGTATTGTCTCCAATCAAGATCCAAAGTTTATGTCAAGACTTTGGAAGGGTTTACAGAAACAGCTAGAAACAAGGTTGTAGTTTAGCTCGGTTGCTTATCCTCAAACTAATGGACAGTGAGAATAGGTTATTAAGATTTTGGAAGATATGCTACGAGCTTGTGTTTTTGATTTTGGTAGAAGTTGTACTTGACATCTACCTCTGATTGAATTTACCTACAATAATAGCTATCAATCTGTTATTCAAATAGCACCATATAAGGTATTGTATGATCGAAAGTGTCAGTCCTTGCTATATTGGGATTTGGCAAAGCACAAGGGTACCAGTGAAAAAACTCTAGGAACTATAAAGTCTGAACTGAACCAAGAGACTACAGAAAAGCTACATATTATTAAGCAGCGGATGAAGACTACACAAGACCGACAAAAACGTTATACCAATAGATGAAAGAAGATTGGTGACTGAATGTTTCTTAAAGTATCATCATGGAAAGAAGGCAAAAGAATAGGCAAAGGTAGAAAGCTAAGTCCGAGATATGTTTGGCCATATCAAATATACAAAAGAATTGGACTGGTAGCCTATCACCTGGTGCTACCCCAGAATCTAACAGGGATACATGATGTCTTTCATGTGCCATAGCTACGAAAGTACCACCATGATCTATCCCACATCTTATCTCACGAACTCATGGAACTGTAAGGCAATCTAACATACAAGGAACAACCAATTCGCACCTTAGATCAAAAGTATCAGGAACTTAGGAATCGAAGGATTCCTCAAGTGAAAGTATTATGGTGCAATCAAAATGTTGAAGAGGTAACCTGAGAGCAAGATGATCTCAAGAACTAATAATATCCCAAGATGTTCCAATCTTCAGGTGAGAATCTGGGGACCAAATTTGTTTAAGAGGAAAAGGTCTATAACACACCCAATATTTCATATTTTAACGTTAGTTTATTTATGCAATTTTAATTATTTTTTTATTATTTGAAATTTTTAATTATTTTAAAAATAAAAATATATTGAAAAAGACTTGATTGCAAAAACTTTAAAAATTTTTAGGTTAGATTTATAATTTTGGAAAACTTGATTAAACACCTTTTGAAAATAAAGGGGTTTGCATGAAATAACTTTGGTCAACAGGGTCAAAGTTAAACTTTTTAAGGTTTGCAAGGGCATGATTGAGACTAATTGGAAGTCTTTGGGCTAAATTGAAAAACTTAATTTAACAAAACCTGGTAGAACACTCTACCACCTTCATTCCATTTCTTCTTCCTTTTTTCTTCTCCTCCACCTGTGACCACTTCCCCTCTAGTGATTTATTTTTCGACCAGCCTTTCACCAAACTAAATGGAGCACTCTCTTCCCTACTTCACCAGCATTTTTTTGGTACCCTACATGCGATATTTCAAGCAGCAGATCATTGAAACCAAAAACTTGAAAAAACCCACCTCAATGATTTTGGCAAGTGATGGCAAAACTACAATTGAGGCTTAATTTTGGGCAATGAGTTGGGAAGCCCTCAGCATAGAGAAGCCAAAAATAGCATTACATAGGATTTCCACGCCATGGTAAAAACGTCATGGCAGAGTAAGGTGGTTTTTGAGACTTTGGGGCGATGTTTGAGACCTTTTCCGATGGATAAACAAAAAACCAAGCTCATCATTAAAAAGATCATAGCAAGAGGTGTCTCTAAGCGGCAGTGTTGAATTTTTCAGCAGTGACGACGAAAGGGTAGTTTTATCTCCTCAACGCAACAATCGTACCTATGCTATCAGTATGTGGTTTTGGAACTCTAATGATAACTTTAGATTTTAGATTGAGTTGTACCTTGTTATATATATGCACATGTTGTAACTTTCCTAATTTAGCATTATACCTAGCCAGGAATAGGGATTTGGGAGGAGATAATATGTTTATATATACGTATGTTGATCCCCATGTAAGGAATATGGAATGAGTAGACCCAGACTTATGCAAAATGCCAAAATTTGATTTAATATAATATTAAAGATTATATTGTAAGATTAAATGGCATTTGAATAGTAATTGATTATGTAAAGATTAACCATATTATGTGATTTTAGATAACGACCGTGACCATGACCTTGAAAATAAGAATGAGATACCATGTTATTTTGAAATCGATATAGACCATCGTAGTTAATCTAAAAATGTTGACTAATTAGAGAATTTTGTAAAGGTGCTATTAACTTATATCATCATGTTAGTAGATAAGTTAATGTCATTAGAATGCCTATTATTATAATTCTATAGGACTATTAAGATTGAATGAGAATTTTGATCATGGAATATTTTTTTGATTAGGTGAAGATAAACTAGGTACTTTCGAGTAGTAGATTGCAAGCTTCGATTGTTTTTAGCTAAAACCACAAAAGGTGAGGATCTGCCAAACTAGCACCTTTTTCTCAGTATCTGTTATTTGTGATAAGCCTATGTGTGGGTTTTCTATTTCTATACCATACTCTAAAATGTATTTGAATTCTGATCTATTATCTTTTATCTGATTAGAACAACCCTATGAGGGTTATCTTTGATATCAATTTTGTTCTCTATTTATTCTGGCACCCAAATCCTTTATCTATTATTTGTGTCCTGATATTTTGCTGTACCGTATCTGTATCATTCTATTTTGTTATCTACTATTATTTCAGCTTATTTGGTTATCTGTTCGGTGTTTACTAACCATGCTGGCTTATCTATGTTTTATTTACTGCTTACATGTTGCCTTGAGGGCATTTCTATTTTGTTCTCTATTGTTAACCTTAAAACCAGTGGTGTGCTAGGGATTTTCCCTTAGGCATCTACACAAATAGTTAACCTTATTATATGTATGGTGATTATGTGGGCCAAGGGTCAATTCACGCAATTTATCTGGTTATGTGGGGCACACTAGAGATTTTCCCCTAGGAATCTGTGAATACCATACAATTTTGTATAAGCATCTGCCATATACAAAGTTGTTACACTTAGGTAATCTGTCTGTCTGGTATAAGGTGAATCTACAATGCATGTCTTGTTGCCTTCTCTTGGAATATATATGATTTGGGTCTGTTTTACCTAACTGGTTTCTATTTGCCTATAATATGATCTTGGAGCAATAAGGCAGCAGAGTTTTCTATTTTACTTTTGTTATTACCGGTATTCTGAATATCTTATATTTTGTTTGTTGATTATGATTTGTTCAATTGAGTTTCTCCTTAATAGATCTCTACTATTACTCTTACTTATCCCTTACAAAGTCCTTAGACTTACCGCCCTTTCCTCATCTTTCATTAATCTCTTAGACAAGGATGGATGATGCTAGATTCCAAGCTTGAATTGAAGTTCAAACATATTTTGTAATAGAGCTAGTATTGTGATTGTGTATGAGATTTTGTGTATGAGATATTCCCCCTGAAGATCTTGTGATATGTCAAACTGGTGTCGAAGTTTGTAGTGATTGAATGATAATCATAGCATGATCTATCGTACGTTGTAAACTTAAACTAAGCTCCTTACTACTCTTATGGTATATATTTCATGGTTTTCTGTTTAATCTTGTCTAAGTTAAATTGGTATTTACTTTTGAGACATTTGAAAAGAAATATTTTATAGGCTTACTGTTGAACTGTAACTTTGATATTTAAGTCTGAATCGGTGTGGTGCCTTAGTTTAGGTGTTATCCCGAGGTGGAGTGCTACAAATATTGTGTTCTATATAATAGTATAGATACAAGACAATAGTATTAACTACATGTGTGCAATTTTGAGCAAATTTTGAATTTTTATAATTTTGATATTTTTCAATTAAATAAAAAAATTCCTTTCAATTGTTAATTATTCATCATTATGCAAATTGGTGTTTGGCCTTAATTATATATAGCACAATAGTTGTAGCATCCCTTTTTAGATGGCACCTAAGCTAAGGTGCTACTAATTCAATCTAATATTTTAATCATAGCAAGTAATAGGCTCATAAAAATTTCTCCTCAATTCCTTTTAGAAATACATAGTACTTTAACTTAACACACTCTGGGTAAAATATCCAAATATATAACATTTACAAATCTCATGCCTTCATAAACATTCATGACATATCACAACATCTCAAACTAACTTAACATACATGGAGTTCTACAAATACAACCAAAAGTCTAGTATTTTACAAAATGCATTCACACCTAAGGACCTCAATCACCATCTATGCCTGTTTGAAAGAAATCAAAATAATATAGGAGGGTGAGTCCGAATAACTTGGTGAAGCAAGCATTTGCATGTATAGCAAGAATCATAATGAAATGGAATACAATATACAAATGTAAGAAGAACATTCATTCTAAATTCAAATAACTAAAACACAGGTCACAATATCTCAATATTAGAGAATTGAAAGAGTTTACGAGATCTACGAACTAAATCCAAAAACTAGCATTTCTTGTGCAACACTTTGTGAGCTGACTTGATCCGATGCCGAAAAAGTTGACTCGATATCATCCCATATCGACAAAAAGTCATTTCACATTTAATACATTTCATAGAAGATTTCAAAACGCATAGGCATGATTAGTTTTAAGAAACCCAGTGAACTAGTTATTCCATGAAAAACTCAAGTTTCTAAATCCAAAATTTTAATCAATTTTATAAAATAGGCTAGACAAGAACATTTTTATAAAATTAGTAACATAAGCATATTTCACTTGTACAACCATATAATAGACTGATATAAGAATATTTCACTTGTACGACCATATAATGGCTTTCCCCCTTGTATCTCCCAATTCTGTATAAATGATACAACCGTAAAATGGCCTACCCCTCATATCGCCTCAACCATAAAGAGGCCTACCCCTTTATATCACCTTGAATGTAAAATGGTCTACCACCTTATATCGCCTCGACAAGTAGCCAACTTACCAAACCTTTACAACACAAATCGATAAAATTGATCCTCGCCAATCAAGTCTCCTCCGAAGTCAAGATCACAACCCCACAAATTAGTAGGACCAATCCTCACCGATCAACCTTTAGGTCACAGGCAACCCTCGACTGCCTAAAGTTGAGATAACAAACTGAGTTAGCCAATGACACTATTTTTATCACCAATTCAATGGTACAAATCTAGTATAGTAATCCAAGCATTTCGTTAGGATTGGTACTTAGCCCAAAACAGACTTTTCATACAAGTATCTATAAATAAATTATATAATCAAGTATGCCTACAAGACAATGGATTTCACTGAATAATACCAAAAGCAAAAGTTAAAGAAATAAACTTTTATAAAAAGTTTAACAAGAAATACGATAGTCGAAAAGGCTCTGGGGTTCAAGGGACAGAAATCGAACATCATAATAAAAATTCTAGACACCATAATAGAAACAAGCAATAACCCTCACAGGGGTTTACGAAACAAGTAAAAGATAACAATTAAGATTTTAAACAATTCATGGAGTATAATAACCAAGATACAGTTACGAAATGAAATAAGTGTAACCATCATAGGATTTTATCACAATGACAGATAAGTATAAAAAGGTACCAGATTGGAAGACTCTCACTGGATATATAAGCAAATACCTAAGAGGTTAGATCCTCATCTCTTATAGTTTAGCAAAACATCCACAACCTGCAATCTTCTAATAAGTAGGGCCCACTTCGTTGTTACCTAATCAAAAGAATATTTCCATAGTCAATTTTCTACTCAACTCTAATAGTTTTTGAGAATTGCATCATAAGCATTCTAACACCACTAACTATCGATCAACATGATAATATACGTTTTTATTTACGAAGTCATGATCATATTATATCATCATCCGAATTCACACATTATAATCCAATTCCCTACATAATTAATCCTAAGCAAATACCATTTAGTCTTACATTACATAATCCTTATTATCATTATTAAATCCAAATTTAGCATCTAGCACAATATATCGAGGTTCACTATTCGATATTCTTTCTTGCATGGGGACTATACACATTTATATATATACCAATCATATCCAAATCTCATTCTTAGCATAGAATGTAAAGGTACAACATATATATATATATATCAAGTACATCAAATGCTAAATTCCAAAGTTGGCCATCGGAGTTTCGAAACCACAAACCAATGACACAGATGTGTTCATAGCATCAAGGAGGTGAAACTATCTCCCCACCACCATCGAAAAATGTCAACACCACCACCAGAAGATGCGCCTCGATGAGAGCTTTCCAACGGTCTAATCAACTTCACCAAAGGCCACTCAGAAGACCTCTAATCAAAGCTCCAAAGCTTCAACTACACCTCATACCACCACCTCCATTTTTTCTATTTCCACCATCATTGTCATGTCAACCTTTCAAGTAAAGGTATCAAAAAACTTCCCCAAGCTAAATGCTACCAAAATCTGTGCCCAGAAACCAAGCTCCACCATCTTCCACCATTTAAAACAAATCCGACGCCCCATGGGCAAAATAGCTTGCATGATATGTTAAAGTGATACCAGTGAAGAGGAAAAGAAGGTTGTTGGAATGGTTTTAAGAGAAAAGTGGTGGTCCAAAAATTCACTAGTGAAGAAGGGTGTGGTTGCACGAAAAAGATGAAATTGAAATGGGGAGAAATGCAAAAATGGGATATTTATAGGGGGCAAATTTCAGATTTCAATTTTTGACCCCAAAAAGAAATAAAACCATGCAATTAAGTCTTACAACTTTATCAAAATTATAGCTGAACCATAGTTGACTTAGGGCCTTCCACACAAACCCTAACATTTAAAAATGTCATCCAATTAAATCTCTGTAAATTGCAAATTAACCCTAAACTTTATAAAATTCTTGCAATTTAGTCTTTTTGATTTATTTTTTGAGCCCTAAAATTTGTCAGACTTAATATTTTAATTTCTAAATTCTTATTTTCTAAAATACAAATTTTAAGGGTGATACATTTCTCCTCCCTTAAAAGAATCTGGTCCCCAAATTTTTATTTGAGTACTGTTTTGACTAGTAGAAATAAGTAGATTTGGTCAATTAATCTACATTATCTCTTTATTACATTCGACTAGGATTGCTTTTTCAAGTCCCGATGCATTTTCATGTCTCTCAGATGCATCATGTCTCTTAACTTATGTGCCTCATCTGATATTCTTTCTTAGACTTTTTCTGGCACACATATTTTATTACAAAACAGAAAAACATCTTGATTTTGGTTTTGAACTCAGATCTCCAAAACATTCAACTTTTCCTTTTCAACATCCCTATATCCTCAAGTTAGGTTTCATTGCGTTTCATCCTATATTTTGGACTGTACTTATCCCTACAATCCCACTTGCCATAACACCTATTCTTAGGCTTTTTAATGTTTCTACTTCTAGTGAGTGAGCTATTTTAGCCCTTTGGCTCAAAGCATTGGTCACTATATTTATCTTTTCGGGAGTTAAGTGATGGAAGAATAGTAGTCCTCTAAAATCTCAATCCATCACACTGTCTCATGTTTAGGTCCTCATTTCAGTTAAATGGTTGACTTTTCTAAATTATTTTAGTTAACATGTCAGCTATTTTAGATGAGTACTGTACAATTTTTCATTAATAGCAAACAAAACATGGAAAACTATGAGCTTCTATCACACTTTCAATTTCTTCTAGTTAACTATAGCCTCTATCTTAGAGAAATCAACCTCTACCCTATCTTAGGATAGGATATATCCAAGAAAAGCCACATTCTTATCCAAAATCTACACTTGCAAATTTTACATATAACTGATGCTTTCTCAAAGTTCTGAGAACTATATGTAAGTGCTTTACATGATTTTTTCTAGTTTTTGTCTGGTAAGACTCTTACTTCAACTCTAGCTTTGAGAAGATTTTTGTTCCCACAGAAGGTCAAACAATATTTCTATGTGGGGCTTAGGGGTAATGATCCAAGTATTCAGCCACCACTTTTGCGTAATAAGCCCAAATCTTGGGTTGTAGATTTAGTTTAAGAAAATGTGACACATAGGAAAGAATTTAAACACCAAGATCATATAAGGTATTATCATAGGTTTCAAACATAGGAACCATACCTTAGACAATGTCCTACGAGTTTGATACATTTCTCTTAGTAGGGGCATTAGCACTAGTCAGGCCTCTCTGTCTTTGGCCAAACTTCATAAGTTGTTTTCCCTTATTTCCTTGATCATTGGAGGCAAACTTTTTACCCCTAAGATAATCCTTAATGAGATATTGGTTACTGCCATATTACATACATTTCCTATACTTTTTCCAACCAGTAGATTTATTTTGATAGGTGTTACCACAAAACTCACAAGTTTTTCCTAGAGTTAGTTAGGTTGGATGAGTGTTATTTTCAGTAAGAGAAAGGTGGTTGACCAAGGTCTAATCTTGAACCCTCTGTTATTTCCTCTTAAAGTCACTCTTCTTTCCAATTTGAGCTATAAACCCAAAAGATTTTCCCTTCTTAATATTTTCCTTGATTTTACATATCACTTTAAATTCTAATTCTGCCTGCATGGCCTTATTCACAGCCGTACTATAAGTGAGAAATTCTCAGCCTACAAGAGCTCTCTACAACTCAAACTTTGACCCTTCAATGAATTTTCTTGCTCTACATCCCTCATCACTCAATATATGAGGTATGTACTAGATTAAATGATTCAATTTGGTCTTATACTAATACATTGACATAGATCCTTGAGCAAGCTCCATAAACTTCCACTCCCAAGCATTCTTTATAACTTCAGGTACATATTTGTTAATAAATTTGCCTTTAAAATTCTCCCAAGTACGAGGAGTTTCTTCTTAGTTCCACTGTTGGTCCAATAAACTCCACTAATAACAAGCATCTTCTCCCAAAAGAAAGGTAGCATGTCTAACCTTATGTACTTCCAAATTATCTAATGCTTGAAAAATTTTCTCAATCTATTTGATCCCTACTTCTGTCTTTCAATCATTTGGTTTGCTAATAAACCTTGAGAGATTGTATTGAAAGAATCATGAAAGAATTGTTCAAGTATTCGACCCACAGCTGATTCTTCACTATGTCAAGAATCTCCAACTTAACTTTGTTGTTGATAAAACTGCATGAACTATTGCTACATGTTACATATCTGTTCTACCGTTTGTCCTTCAATTCCCTAGTTTAATGGTGGGGTCGGCATCATTCTGTCCTCTGGTATGGGGTGTCTTTAGTTAGAAGCATTTCCCACTTGACCCTTTTATGCTTTATCTCAATTGATGGTAGGTTGTCCTCTACGACCTCGAATAGTCCACAATGAGGGGAAAGGATGAGATCGCTCCCATGACATCACTTAGTATGTAAGATCTTTCAATCTTATTAATTATGTGAAATCTACAGCATTTAATAGAAAACTCCATTACCATTCAAATTCCTAATAGCTCTTATCACAACATACAAGGATATGTTGAGTATAAATATATTACGAAATAGGTATATGTCTATATAGACTGACACTAGCAAGTAAAACCACGTTAATTCATACATAAATTCATATAACATATTCACTAAACTTATTACTTGTCTGACTAAGGGTGAACAAGTTAACCAACTCTAGTATTATCTTCAAAGCATCACATTTTGTTTTACTCCTCATAAGATTATATGTGAAACTACATACTTTAAGTATTCTACATGTCCCATAATGTCAGAGCCTAAAGTTTTCCTTAGTCGAGTTAAGGCACACTAGGTATCTCTGAGATACTAACCACTTTTTCCTTCCATTTTAGAAAAACTTTATTCCTTTCTTTGCTTGAATTTACAGCACACTTCCTAGGAGCCTTATTTCTCTTCTTTCCCATTTATCATATATCAACTTATAATCAAACCAATGTGTTCTTCCATTGTTAATAAACTAGTTACCTTAGATATTTGAGTCGCAATCATATATAAATATGTCATTCACTGATCATCTTACATTATCTCCTTACGAAAATATTTCCTTATTTCCCTTTCAATGCCACCCTGTGGTCGTACAAATCGATTTATTATTAGAATGCCAGTTTCAAGATAAGCTCATCATCAAATCTCAGTCCCTTATAAATCTAAATGCTCATTATCCCCAAACACCTTTTTTGTTTCTATGTTCTATTATTAACAAATTACTTAATCAACAATGTGATCCCAAAAAAATTATCCTATCAAACATTAGTAGAGTCACATGCATGATACCTTAAAGTAATGGACTATACACTGGCTACCCATCCCAGTACCAATCCTTCACTTTTCGATATCATGCATTATCCCAAAATTCACATTCTAACAAAATCTTCAAGTTAAACATAATCTTCACTAATCTAGAAATCCTATATTCCGAGGACCCTTTCCCGGCATAGCTCAAGTTTCCAAACGCAAGCTCTAATATCACCTCTGTAGCACCCCCACTTAGGACGGCACCTAAGCTGAGGTGCTACCAATTCAATCTTAATAATCTACTTGTAGCAAGCAATAGACCGATAAAAATTTCTTCTCAAATCCTTCCAAAAATACACAATACTTTAACTTAACACACTCTGGGCAAAATATCCAAATACATAACATTTACAAGTCTCATGCCTTCATGAAAATTCATGACATATCACAACATCTCAAACTAACTTAACATACATAGAGGTCTATTATATAACCAAAAGTCTAGTATTTTACAAAATACATTCACACCTGAGAACCTCGATCACCATCTATGCCTTTTTGAAATAAATCAAAATAATGTAAAAGGGTAAGTCCGAATGACTCAATGAAGCAAGCATTTGCATGTATAGGAAAAATCAAAATGAAATGGAATACAATATACAAATGTAACAAAAACATTCATTCTGAATTCAAATAACTAAAACATAGGTCACGACATCTCGATATTAGAGAATTGAAAGTGTTTACGAGATCTAGGAACTAAATCTAGAAACAAGCATTTCTTGTGCAATACTTTATGAGCTAACTTGATACTATCCCATACTGACAAAGAGTCATTTCATATTTAATATATTTCATAGAAGATTTCAAAACTCATAGGCATGATTAGTTCTAAGAAACCCAATGAACTAGTTATTCCATGAAAAACTCAAGTTTCAAAATCCAAATTTTGATTAATTTTATAAAACAAGCAAGATAAGAACATTTTTATAAAATCAGTAATATAAGTATATTTCACTTGTATGACTGTATAATAGCCTGATATAAGCATATTTCACTTGTACGACTGTATAATGGCCTTTCCCTTTGTGTCTCTCGATTCTATATAAATGATACGACCAGAAAATGGCCTACCCCTATATATTACCTCGACCATAAAATAGCCTACCCCCTTATATCACATCAACCATAAAATGGCCTATCCCCTTATCATGTCGACCATAAAACAGCCTACCCCCTCATATAGCCTTGACAGGTAGCCAACTCGCCAAACTGCTGTAGCATGAATCAATAAAATCGATCCTCACCGATCAAGTCTCCCCTAAAAACAAGAGCACAATCACACAAATCAGTAGAATCAAACCTCATTGATCAAGCTTTAAGCTACAGTCAACCCCGAACTGTCCAAAATTGAGATCTCAAACCAAGCTAGCCAATGACATTATTTTTATCACCAATTCAATAGTACAAATCTAGTATAATAATCCAAGCATTCCTCTGGGATTGACACTTGGTCTAAAACAGACTTTTCATACAAGTATCTATAACTAAATTATATAATCAAGTATGCCTACAAGGCTACAATTTCATTGAATAATTCCGAAAGCAAAAAATTACAGAAACAAACTGTTATAAAAAGCTTAACAAGAAATACAGGGTTAGTTGACAAGGCTGTGAGGTATAAGGGATAGAAATCGAACATCATAATACAAGTTCTGGACACCAGAATACAAACAAGCAATAACCATCACAAGGGTTTATGAAACAAGTAATAGACAACAATTAATATTTCAAGCAATTCACGAAGTATAATAACCAAGATACAGTAATGAAATAAATACAAGTTTAACCCTCATAAAGTTTTATCACAACAACAGATAAGTATAAGAAAGTGCCAAATTAGCATACCCTCACAAGGTATATAAGCAAATACCCGAGAGGTTAGATCCTTAACTTTTATAGTTTCACCAAAATAACCACAACCCGCAATCTTTTGATCAACAAGGCCTACTTCATCGTCACCTAATCAAAAGAATATTTCCATAGTCAACTTTCTATTCAACTCTAATAGTCTTTGAGAATTGCATCATAAGCATTCTAACACCACTAACTATGGATCAACATGATATTATAGGTTCAATATGTACTATCTACACAAAGTACCTCAATAAATTAATTATTCTAGAATTAGTCACGATAATCTATATTGGTTCCAAAATAGCATGATATCTTATTCTTATTTATGAAGTCATAATCATATCATATCATCATCTTAATTCGCATAGTATAGTCCAATTCCCTATGTAATTAATCCTAAGCAAATACCACTTAGTCTTACATTACATAATCCTCATTATCATTATTAAATCCAAATTTGGCATCTAGCACAACATATCCAGGTCCATTATTCAATATTCCTTCTTGCATGGGGATCATATAAACTTGCATATATTCCAATCATACCTAAATCTCATTTTTAGCATAGATACAAAGCTTATAATGGAAGGTAGAACATATACAAATATATATCAAGTACATCCAACACTAAATTCCAAAGTTTTCCACCAAAGTTCTGAAACCACAAACCAATGACACAGATGCATTTGTTGCTAGAGGAGGTGAACCACCTCCCCACCATCGCAACGGCCACTAAAAAATATCATCACTTTCACTAGAAGACATGTCTCGATGAGGGTTTTCCAACAGTCCAATCAATTTCACTAAAGGCCACCCGAAAGACCTCCAATAAAAGCTCTAAAGCTTCAACTCCACCTCACACCGCCACCTTCGTTCTTCCCATTTTCACCGTCACTGCCATGTCAAGCTTTCGTGCCCAGAAACCAAGCTCTGCCCTCTTCCACCATCACTTATCAACCTCCACTATGTTGGGCCTTCACTTTAAAAAAAAAAATCAGATGGTCCTACCAACAAAATAGCTTGCATGATGTGTTAAAGTGATGCTGGTGAAAAGGAGAAGAAGGCTGTTAGAATGGTTTTGAGAGAAAAGCAGTGGTCAAAAAATTCCCCAGTGAAGAATGGTGTGGCTGTGGGAAGAAGATAAAATTGAAATGGGGTGAAATGCAAAAATGGGATATTTAAAGGGGCAAATTTCATATTTCAATTTGTTACCCCAAAAATAAATAAAACCATGCAATCAAGTCCTATAACTTTATTAAAATTATGGTTGAACCCTAGTCAACTTAGGAACTTCCATGCAAACCCCAACATTTGAAAATGTCATCCAATTAAGTCTCTGTAAATTGCAAATCAACCCCAAACTTAATAAAATTCTTGCAATTAAGTCCTTTTGATACAATAGCATTTGACCTATAATTTTGACTAAATTTTGAATTCTGAGAATTTTAGATGTTTTTAAATTAAAAATTAGTACCTTTTTATTGTTGGTTAGTTATTCTTATATAAAAGAAAATAAGATTTATATAGATTTGCAGCATCTTGATTCAAATTCAAATATAATATTCTTTTACCAACTCTTAGATACATTATTAATAACTACACAGATATCTTTTTTTTTTTACTTTTCCTTTAACAGTTAGGATGAAATCATTATGTTTTTGTTTAAATATTTTTTTCATCCAAATTCATAATAATTTCAAAATAATTGTTACATTCAGAAAATGTTATCAGTTAAAATCATCCGTTGAAATTTTTCATGTAGAAGAGTGTTGAAAAAATGAATGAATGAGATACCTTGATAATTGCATATATTAAGATCAGAAAATCTAGTAGATATTATAGAAATACGAATAATTTATGAGTTAACAGGGAGAGATTAATTTAAAATACATTATTAACAGGGAGAGATTAATTTAACATAGATGGATACTAGCTATGAAACTTGTAACCATCAGTCTATTCTGCTCGATCATTTTTTTGAACTAGCCCTTGGGCCCAAACCCCCGTGGCATCCCTCTAGGTGGAAATTGCCCATGGTGTCCTAAGAGTTAAAACAATATAATGCCAACAAATAAAAATTTAACTTTTAAAGCAATAAACACAAGTATAACCAAGAAAAGTTTGGAAGAGGTCCAGCACTGAAATCCAAAGGAGCTAACGAGGACAGACTTAGGAAGGGCCACCACTGGACATACCTTGTCAACTAGTATGGCTCTTTGCCCTACCCGACACATATTTTACTGTACTGACCTAACAAGATATTCAAAGGGGTTAAGAATATAACAAGGTACAACCTGGAACCTTAATAAATTAGCCAACAAGGCCATTTCAGGGTTACAAAATGAGCCAACAAGGAAAATACAATAGAACTCTAGACCAACAAGATTTCTTGAACAATCAACACTTTTATAAAAAACTATCAAGTAATACAAGGTAGCTAGCAAAGTTGTGGGGTACACGGGATAGATATCGAATAATATAATAAAAACTCTAGACACCAGAACAGAAATAAACAATAACCCTTCAAGGGTGTATACATTAGATAATGAACAATGATCAAGATTTCAAGCAATATATCGATTTCAACAAGCATGATAGAAAATAGAAACCCTCACAAGGGTTTATTATAGTAACAAATAGGTACGAGAAAGTGCCAAAGTAACAAACCCTCACAAGGTACAACAAATATAGAAAAATCTTATACAAAATAAGCACCAGTTGGTAGACCCCCACCTCATAGTCTCAAAAATGCAGGTCACGATTAGAAATCTACTAGTTAGTGAGTCTCGAATTCCATGTTACCTAATCTAAAAGAATAGGTTCCACAATCAAGATCCTCATTCGACCATATAATCACTTATATGCAAATAACTATCTAAAATGAATACTTAATTTGCTAAATTAATAGCCTCGATAAAGACATGCTAATAATGTTGGTTTCAATAAAGGAGTACAATCAAGTCCTTAATTATATAATTAACCTGATATCATTGTCCTAAATCAATAATAACAGTTCAATTAGCTCAATAACCCAATTACTTTCATTTAGGTCCCAAATTCATAAAATTAGGATTTTCTTGCTTAAATAATTTCAATAATCCCAAATTCAAAATGTATTAATACAAATCCAGGTCCACTGTTTCAAATAAGGTCCATGGATGAATATAGTGATCATCACTTGATATATGTTTCTTAACTTTTCTTCAGAAATACAAAATTCATATGAATTTTAACAATACAAAATCTTAAAGCCAAAACTCGATCATTACCTAATATCGTATTATCGGGACATCGAAATCATGAGCTAAGAACACCACCACAATCATCACAATGAGCTGAAGAAATTGTCCCAACTCCACCACCACCGGAGTTAATCAATGCCACTACCAAAAGATATCTTTCAGCTCAACCAACAAAACACCCAAGTCAATTGCAACCTTGAAGCTGCTACAACACTACACATTGCAGCATGGAGCTGCACTTAATTCTCATCCCCCGTCATCTCATTCACCAAATTAGAGGTACCAAGATGCTCCTTGAGCTAAAACTATCAAAATCCACTACTTACATCTAAATTTCAATTGTTAGAGCTAAGGAACCCACCACCACCATCGCAGCTTCAAGTTTAGACAAGATTTCCTATTACGTCACCAGTCAGGTTTTGCTGCACGTTACTCTAATGTGTTCTTGAAAATAACATGTAAATGTTGGTTAGCTTGGTTTTGTAGTTTATAGGCTTATCAGAGAAGTCACCGGAGAAAGAGTAAGTGTGTGCATGCAGGAGAAAATGAAAAAGTAAGTGGAATATTTTAACCACTAAGGTTTCTACCCAGCTCTAAATAGGTCCTCCAAGATTTTAAGTGTTTTTATTTTGACCCCAAGATTAAGTTAGTACCTTACATACCTAAAATAATTCTATGCAAACCCCCAAATTTCTAAAATATGATCCAATCAAGTCTTGTCTAATTGTAATTTGACCCCAAAACATTCAATTTTTTTATAATCAAGTCCTATTTACTCATTTTTCAAGCCCTAAAATCCAACCAATCCGTACCTTGATTTTTAAATCCTTATTTTTCAAATATTTCAAATGTTAAAGGTGTTATAGACCTCCCCTCTTTTAAAAAAATTTGGTCCCTAGATTCTCATTTAAGTACTATTCCGACTAGTAAAAAATAATTAGATTCAGTTAGTCAATCTATATTATCTCTTCATTACATTCTGCCAAGATTACTTCTTCAAGTCCTGGTACATCGTTATATCTCTTGAATGCATCGTCTATCTTGACTTTTGTACCTTATCTAACAATCTCTCTTCCATTTCCTTCGAGCACTCATTTTTTTTACAGAACAGAAGAATACATTAATCACCAATATTGAACTTAGATGCTCTAAAACTTTTGACTCTTTCGTTCTATTTCATTATCCATATCTTATGGGTGTGTGGCTTTGTCATCTTTTGCCCTATAATTTAAATAATAACTATCTCCATAATCCTATTCGCTGTATTAATTTCAACACAGCACCTATTCTTAGGCTTTTTGATGCTTCTACTTCTAGTAAGTGAGTCATCCCAACCCTTAGGCTCAAAGCATTAGCCACTGCATTTGCCTTTTTGGATAAGAGGTGATGGAAGAATCATAGTCTTATAGAATTTCCATCCATCACGCTGTCTCATATCTAGATCTTCATTCTAGTCAAATGGTGACTTCTTTTAGTCAATTTAGTCAACATGTTAGCTATTTTAGAAAAGTTCTACACTATCTTCATTAATTGTCGACAAGACCCAGAAAACTACGAATTTTTATCACATTTTCTAGTCTCTTCTAGTTTACTATTACCTCTATCTTAGAATAATCAAACTCTATCCCATCTTGGGATATGATATGCCCAGAAAATCCACCTTATTTATCCAAAATCTGCACTTACTAAACTTAGCATACAACTGATGCTCTCTCAAAGTTCCAAGAACCATGTGTAAGTACTTTACATGGTCTTTTGTAATCTTCAGCTGGTAGTTCCTTTACTTTAACTCCAGCTTTGAGAAGGTTCATGCCTCCTTAGAAGATCAAACAATTTTTCTATATGGTGTAGAGGTATTGAACTTAATTCTTCAAAAATAACTTCGAGTATTTAGTAACCACTTCTATTTCCTTGAATCCACAACCACACATGGATTCCTTTATTGTTAGGATATACTTTTTCAATTCCTCGTTGACATTTAGTTGTTTAATGTGATACTACTAAAATTTAGTTTTTCAAAAAATAAGAATTTAAAAATCAAGATTTTGACTTGTCAAATTTTAGGGCTTGAAAAATAGATGGAAAGGACTTAATGGCAAGAATTTCTAAAATTTTTAGGTTAGATTTATAATTTTGGAAAACCAAATTGAACATTTTTTGAAAACAATGGCGTTTGCATGGAAGAATTTTGGTCAGCGGGGTTAAAGCTGTATTTTTCAAGACTACAGGGACTTGATTGGTGTTATTTGAAAACATTGGAGGTAAATCTGAAAACTAAAAAAATTAATTTGATAAAACCTGGCAGAACACGTTGTCACCCCATTTCCATTTCGTCTTTCTTTTTTCTTCTCTTCCACCATAACCACCCTTCTCTCTAGTGACTTTTTCTTTTAGGCAGTCTTTCTCCAAAACAAACTAAGCACTCTTTTTCAATACAGCATGTGTGGTGTTTCGATCAGCAAATCACCAAAATCAAAAGCCTGAAGAAACCCATCTTGATGGTCTAACCGGACGACGGCAAAACTACAACTGAAGCTTGATTCTAGGTGGTGACTTTAAAATCCCTTAACATAGAGAAGCTAAAAATAGCATTGCATTGGAGTTCCACGCAGCAGTAAAGATGAAATCTGATAAAATCTTCACGGCGAGTTGGTAGGTCATTATTTTTTTTATGGCCAACTTTGATTCGAAGGCAATATTTTGGAGAGCTAAGAGAGAGGTTCTCAGTAGTTAGCTTACATGGAAAAGTGGTGCAGCAGCAGCAATGAAAAATAAAATGAAATAGACAATGGCGTAAGGTGGTGATAACAACTTTGGTGTGGATTTTTAGGCAAATCCTAACATCAAAGCTTAACTCTGGCTGGATATTTGAAATCAAAAGATTGGAAAGCTTTTTGAGGTAGTGGTTGCAAGATTTTTTGATGGCCAACAACAGTGCTCCAACAACCTTAACATAGTATCTCCAGTTCATCATAATGATCACAGTGGTGCTCTCAATTCATGATTTTGAGGCCTCAATAAAAAATTTAGGTAATAAAAAGTTAAGATTAAGCTTTAATTAGTTGTACCTTAATGAATATATGTATTGTGTTCCTTCTTCATGTGTGAATCTTATTCATGCAATGAGAACCATGGTATCATAGATATATATGTGATTATGACTGAGACCCCTATGCCAGGAATACTTATAGTTTATGGCCCAAATATTGTTATGTTGTATGATAACTTGGAATTAATTTAGGTAATTAATGAATTTGAACCTTAACTTGTGGATTTATGGATTTAGAACCAAATGATAGTAATTGGACCATTATTGTGAATTTTAGAGATATAATGAGAAGGATTATGTAATTAAGAACTAGTTATTGCTTAGTTATTACACTTGATAAACAATCAAGATAGATTTGCAATTAATCTATCTTATTAGTCATTATTGGATTAATAGTGTCGTTTACACTTTAGTTTATCATGTTAATATGGCTATTTAGTGAAATTAGATTAATGATAAGTGTGATAGTGATTATGGGAGTTAAATAAGGATTTTAACTGTAATTATACTATTTTGGTTAGGTAAAGTGAAAGTGGATCCTGTGGACTAGTTGACAACAGTTTGTATAGCTTTCTCAGAGACTACAAGAAGTGAGGGTCTACCATTTTGGCCTTGATCATTTCTATATATTCTTGTGATAAATCCCCATGTGGATTTTCTCTTCCTGTACCATACTCTGAAATGTGTTTGAAATATGATCTGTTATTTGTTATCATATCAGAACACCACTTTAAGGGTTATCCTTTGATATTGATTTTGTTTTCTATCTATTCTAGCACCTAGAACATCTTGTTTGTTATCTATTTATTTTATTATCTTACTATCTGTTATCCATCCATTCTATTATCTTACGATCTTGTTATCTGTACCATCTATATATCATTATCTATTGCCTTGCTGGTAGATTTGTTATCTACTCAGCATTTGTTGGCCAAGCTGGCTTATCTGAATTTCATTTACAGCTTTCATGTTACCTTAACAGTGTTCTATTTTATATTATTTAGCCTTAAAACCAATGGTATGCTAGAGATTTCCCCTAGCATTTGCATAAATAGTTATTAATTCAGCTATATGTATGGAGACATATCTGGGCCTATTGCCAATCTTAGCAAAATGCTTGGATACTTGGGATACACCATAAGTCTGCGTGGGAATCCACAATATGCTAATGATTACCCCGAGGTATCAGTAATGTGCTAGGGATTTTCCCTAGGCATCGTCATGTGCCATACAATCTGTATAGGCACCTTCTGTATACCCAGCTATCATACTTTGGTAACCTATCTGACTAATTGATTGGAATAAGAGAATCTGATATGCATATCATGTTGAGATCTATTGAACTACATATGTTACTTGGGCATACTTGATTCTGATTGTATTTTAACTATTCATATCCAACTTATGGAGCAATAAGAATAGTGTAGTTTCTTAATCTAGATCAGGTTGTTGTCTAGGATAACGAGCCATCTATATTTTCTCTTGACTGTGATCAGTTAAGATGTCCCTATACCTCTTAAACAGGATTGATTGAGATAAGCCTAGGCTGTTCGAGCCTACAATCATAACCCCCAAACTAATACCTATAATAACCTTGAATTTATCGTGCTTATGATTATTTCTGATTGTCTGTAATTTGATCCATTTGCAAACTGATTCTTGACTGCTCGGACCCTGATATGTTTCTAGTTTTACTATTACATAAAAATCTGTTGAGTTGATTTTTTCTCAACAAATCCCTGTTGCTTACCTATGATTGTCCCTCACTACGTCTTTTAGAATTACCCCCTATTTTATCCTTATTTTTCTCATATGGGATTAAGTGAAGGATATGGATTTTTTGGCATAAACTAACGATAATATGTTCTGTAATAAAATAAGGCGTTCACATGTATAAATAATTTTATTAGAATATTGTATTTGAACTTAGAGATGTTGTAACATGACAAGTTTGATGTTGAAACCTTGACATCTACATATGTTTTGATTGGATATCTAAGAATTGAACCATGGCATATATGAAATTATTTTGTTGAGCCAGTTAAGTTTGAACTATTGCTATTTTTGATAACTTAACTGGTGTATAGTACTTTACTCGAGATTTGCTTAAGTTGGAATCCATTGCCCTATATTTTGATAAGTTCTAGAAAAAAATTTTGATAGACCTATTTACTGTATTATTGGTTCAATTTAAGTTTAAACTGAGTGAGGCCTCATCTAGGGGCCATCCCAAAAGGGTGCAACATTTAAAGTATTAGAGCCTAGGTTTTGATGACCTAGGTTAACGTGGGATTGATTGATGTGATTGAATTTGATTAACTTGTTAGAAACTTGACTTAAATTCGGAATCATTAGTAATGTACATATTTAGGATAGAAAGACTTAAACTATACTAAGATCTATCCCTAGAATGTGATTGTGAAATGAAAATTCTCTAGTAATATAGAGACTGAGCTTGAATTTATAAATATTTTAGATATGTATACTTAAGGAATACCCAAGCCATGTTAAGATGTGATTTTGGATTGATGAATTTTAGGTATTTTGCGTATTGGAAAGTTCATGTGTGATACAAAGATTTAAGATGAATTTGATCAGTTGGTATTAGTAAAATGAGTTTGAGTATTGCCAGAATGCCATAAGATCTTATAGTTTACTATGGAATGATTAAAAGTCGTGGATTTTTGAGTTTGATTTTGTTTCATATTAACCCTTAAATCATAGGTGCTTTGAAGAGTTAGCAGAGTTGATGACTTTGCCAAAGCTAACCCCAATGTATTCTTCTGCTCAAGAAAATCTAGAACCAAAAAGCTCGGAGTTAAAACATCTGACAGATGTTGAAGAAAAAATATGAGAACCACAAGTGCATTCAATAGGAAGAGAAGAGATTATAGAATAAAGAGATACGACATGTCAACTGCTTCTACAATCACATTAGAAATAAAGTCAGATGAATAACCCCAAGATAAAATGCAAAGCTTTCAGAGTTCAAAACTTTAATGCATCTTCTTAAGTTTCATCCCCTAATATTTATAGGTAAATAAGACCACTAAAAGGCAGAAGCTAAGATCAAGGAGATCGAAAATATCTTCCAAATGGTAAACTACTCGAACGACCTCAAATTCACATCTGCTATTCATCTGTAGAAGGAGTCATAACTCAATAGTAGACCTTGGTGAGTTTGTGATGAGAATATAAAAAGGTCCCCGTACCTATGATAATTTTATGTGGGAATTCATGGATAGATTCATACTATGAGAAGTAAGAGATTCCCAATGAAAAAATTTTGGAATCTTACCCAAAAAGATATGACAGTATGGTAGTATGAAGCAAGATTCTATAGGTTGTTGCAGTATGCACTACGGATGTGGAGGAAAAAAAAGTATAAGACTAAGAAGTTTGTTAAGGGATTGAGACTAGAGACATGATAAATCCTTATGCTTTGTGAGTATTCTAACCCTAAAGAAGCCTTAGCAAGAGCCTCATATGAGGAACAAAAACTTCTTGAAGTAACTACCGATGAGAAGAACATCTAGCGAGGAAAAGTTTCTGAACTAGAAATTGCTACCAGTAAAAAGAGTGAGTTAGAAAGAAAATGATTAAAGGTCCAATCTAGGACACCAATAAAGAAATATGAAAGCTATGGGGGATTTGGTCATAAAAGACTGACTGTTGGAAAAAAAATAGGGCAGATGTGTAAGTTGTAGTAGTAACCAGCACTTTGTGAAAAATTTCCCTAGACAGAGAAAACTAACTTTGGCCAAAAAATAAAGTAGGCGGCGAAAGGTTATATCTACATTTATAAATGGACGAGCATCCTACACTACACATTTTGGCTTTATACACCAGGCAGGTTTAAAGAGTAGCAGGCATATGGGTTATGCGTATACTTAATGCGTTTAAGCTTTTATAAATTTGTGTTTAGTTGCTAAGGAATATATGACAAGTTATAAAGTTAAGCATGTAAGTTTGAATGTGACTACTTTTGACGTGAATTTTATGTAAGTATGATCTTGTGATATTGTTAGCTGTTTGTTGCTATAATGGCCCTTGTTATATATTAAACAATAATATGCACACTGTCAAGATGAAATGGAAACCTTTTAAGTAAAAAAATGATATATGACTGTGAGAATGAAGTGCCCAACAAAATTATTACTTATCACATAGAAGTTCAAGCACCATGTCTCAGAAGTTGCCCAGATGATGAATGGGGAAGAGGTTGATTTCTCTAGGATTGACATGGAAGTCAATTGGAAGAGACTAGGAAACATGATAAAAGTTGTAGTTTTCTATGTCTTGTCAGCTATTAATGAAGATTTGTGTAGCACTTATCAAAAATAGCTGACACATTGACTAAATTAACTTAAAAGGTCAACCATTTGGCCAGGATGGGGATCTAAATATGAGACAGCATGATGGATGGAAATTCTAGGAGACTAAAATTCTTCTATCACTTATCACCCTAAAAGGCAAATGTAGTGGCCACTGCCTTGAGCTAAAAAGCTAGAATGACTTACTTATTAGGAATAGAAGCATCAGCAAGCCCAAGAACGGGTGCTATATTGAAAATTAATGCAACAAGTTAGATTAGAGAGATACATGCTATCCGAATTATAGGTCAAAATGCAACAAACCCCAAGCCAAGGATATATGAACATTGAAATATAAGGAAAAGTTAGAAGTTCTAGAGATCCATGTTCCATACCAAAATCACGGTGTGCTTCTATTTTATAAGAAGATTATGTATGCCGAAAGAAATAGAAGAAAGATTGCTAGATGAGGCGCACAAGTCAAGATAAACAATGCATCTGAGAAGCACGAAGGTGTATTGTGACTTGAAGAATCAATTTTAGCAAAATGTAATGAAAAGAGGATGTAGATCAACTAATTAAATCTACTTATTTTCTGCCAATCAAAATAATATCGGATGAGAATCTAGGGACCAAATTCTTTTAAGGGAGGAAGAGTGTAACACCCATAAAATTTAGTATTTCAAAAAATAAGAATTTAGAAATCAAGATTGTGCTTGGTCAAATTTTAGGGCTTTAAAAATATATGAAAAGGATTTAATGGCAAGAATTTTTAAAGTTTGGAAAACCTGATTGAACATTTTTTGAAAATAATAGGGTTTGTGTGGAAACATTTTGGTCAACGGGGTCAAAGCTATATTTTTTAAAGATTATAAGGACTTAATTGGTGTTATTTGAAAACATTTGAGGCAAATCTAAAAATTAAAAAAATCAATTTGATAATACCAAGCAGAAAACATTTTCACCCCATTTTCATTTTTTCTTCCTTTTTTTGTTCTCCTCCACCATGACTACTTGTCTCTTCAGCAAATTTCTTTTTTGACGATCCTTTCTCCAAACCAAACTGAGCACCCTATTTCCCATTTCACCATCTCTCTTCCGTTACCTCCTGCACGGCTTTTGGGTAGCAGATCACCAAAACTAAAAGCCACCTAGATGATCTTGGCAGGCAATGGTGGAACTACAACCAAAGCTTGATTCTGGGCGGCAAGTTTGGAAGCCCACAATGTGGAAAAGATGAAAAAAGCATTGCATGGGAGTTCCATACAACAGCGAAGGTAAAATTCAATGAAAACGTCATGATAGGTTGGTGGGTTTTTTTTTTCAGCGGCCAACTTCAATTCTAAGGTAAGTTTTTAGAGAATTGAAAAAGAGGTTCTTGGTGGTGGGCTTGCATGGAAGAGTGATGCAACAATGATGATGAAAAATAAAAAGAAACAACGGTAGCATGAGGTAATGGCAGTAACTTTGGGGTGGATTTTGAGGTAGTAACTAATGTCCAAACTTAAATCTGATTGAATATTTGGAATCATGAGGTTGGAAAACTTCTTAGGGTGGTAATTGTAAGATTTTTTGGTGGCAGCCAACAATAGTGCTCCAACAACCCCAACACAGTGCCTCCAGCTCATCACAGTAATCACAATGGTGCTCTCAATTTGTGATTTTGAGGCCTCAACAAACAATTTGGATAATAAAAAGTTAAGAATTAAGCTTTAATTAGTTATACCTTGATTTATGTATGTAATATGTTCCTTTTTCAAGTGTGAATCTTGTTCATGCAATAAGGATCATGGTGTAATGGATATATATAATTTTGATTGAGACCCCTATACAAGGAATACTTATAGTTAGTGGCTTGGATATTATTGTGTTCTATGACAATTTCAAATTAATTGAGTTAATTAAAGGATTTGAACCTTAACTTGTGGATTTATAGATTTAGAACCAAGTGATAGTAATTAGAGTATTATTGTGAATTTTGGATGATATGACAAGAAGAATTATGTAATTAAGAACTAGTTATTGCTTAGTTATTAGACTTGATATGAAACTGAGACTAATTTGGACCTAAATGATCTTTTTGGTCATTATGGGATCGATAGCGCCATTTAAGCTTCAAACTATCATGTTAATATGATTACATAGTGACATTAGATTAATGATAAGCGTTATAGTGATGATAGGAGTCAAATATGAATTTTGACTATAGTTATACTATTTTGGTTAGGCAAAATAGTAATGGGTCCCACGGACCAACAGATAATAGATTGTGATAGCTTTCTCTAAGACTACAAGAGATAAGGGTCTGCCACTTTGGCCTTGATTATTTCTATCTGTTCTTGTGATAAGTCCCTTTGTGGGTTTTCTTGTTCTGTACCATACTTTGAAATGTGTTTGAAATTTGATCTATTATCGATTATCATATCAAAACACCCCTTTGAAGGTTGTCCTTTGATATTGATTCTATTTTCTGTCTGTTCTAAGGCCTAGAACATCTTATTTGTTATCTATTTATTTTATTATCTGACTGTCTTGTTATTTGTATGGTCTTTATATTGTTATTTGTTGCCTTACCGGCATATATGTTATCTGTTTAGCATTTGTTAGCCAAGCTGGCTTATCTGAATTCTATTTACCATTTTTATGTTACCTTGATAGCATTTCTATTCTATTGTATACTATTTAGCCTTGAAACCAGTGGTGTGCTAAGGATTTCCCCCTGGGCATTTGCACAAATGATTATTAATTCTACTATATGTATGGAGATATGTCTGGGTTGAGTACCAATCCTAGCGAAATGCTTAGATACCTAGGATACAACATGCAATCTGCATAGGCATCCACAATACACTAGGGATTACCCCCTGGGTATCAATAATATACTAGGGACTTTCTGTATACCAAGCTATCATGCTTTAGTAACCTATCTGACTAATTAACTAAAAGAAGAAGAATCTAATATACATGTCATGTTATGTTCTGTTGGACTGTATATGTTACTTGGGTTTACTTGATTTTGATTGTATTCTAATAGTTTGTATCATGTTTATAAAGCAACAAAGATGGTGTAGTTTCTTGGTCTAGATCGAACTGTTGTCTAGCTCGATGCGCTGTCTATATTTTCTCCCAACTGTGATAGATTGAGATGTCCCTATATCTCCCAAACAAGATCAATTGAGATGATATCGGGTTGTTAGCACCTACAGTCACAACCCCCGAACTAGTACCTATAATAACTTTGAATTTGTCATGCCTGTGATTATTTTTAACTGTCTGTAATCTCATCCGTTTGTAAATTGATTCTTTACTACCCATATCCTAATCTATTTCTATTTTTGCTATTATATGAGGATCTATTAAGTTGATTCTTCCTCAATAGATCCCTACTACTTACCTATGATTATCCCTCAATAAGTCCTTTGTCCCCCATTTTATCCTTACTTTTCTCATACATAATTAAGTGAAAGATATAGATTTTCTGGCGTAGGCTGAAGAGCATATGTTTTGTAATAAAATAAGGTATTCATATGTATAAATGGGTTTATTAGAATGTTATAATTGCACTTAGAGATGTTGCAACATGATAGGGTTAATGTTGATACCATGAGGTCTATATATGTTTTGATTAGATGTCTAAGAATTGAACTATGACTTGTATGAAATTGTTTTGTTGAGCTAGTTAAGTTTGAACTATTACTACTTTTGATAAGTCAACTAGTATATAGTACTTGAGATTGCTTAAGTTGGAATGTACTGCTTTGTATTTTGATAATTTTTGGAAAAAAAATTTGATGGATCGATTTACTATGTTATGGGTTCAATTTATGTCTGGATTGAGTAGCACCTCAACTAGGGGCCATCCTAAGGAGGTGCTACATTTAAGGTATCAGAGCCTTGGTTTTGATGACCTAGGTTAATGTGGGATTGATTGATGTGACTGAATTTAATTGACTTGCTAGAGACTTAACTTGAGTTCGAAATCATTTAAGATGTACACTTTTGGGATAGGAAGACTTGAGCTATAGTAGGATCTAACCCTAGATCATGATTGTGAAATGAAACTTCTTTGGTAATATAGAGACTGAGCTTGAATTTATAAATATTTTAGATAAGTATACTTAAGGAATAGCCAAGCCATGTCAATATGTGATTTTGGAATAATGAATTTTAGGTATTTTGCCCATTGGAAAGTTCCTATGTGATCCAAGGATTCAAGATGAATCTTGATCAGTTGGTATTAGTAAAATGAGCCAGAATGTCATAGGATCTTATCATTTATCGTGGAATGATTAAGAATTGTGTATTTTTAAGTTTGGTTTTATTTCGTATTAAACCTCATTCTTCTTTCAATATTAGGAGCTTTGAAGAGTTAGCAGAGTTGATGGCATCGCCAAAGCTAACCCTAACACATTTTTTTGCTCAAGAAAATCCAGAAGAGGAAAACTCAAAGTGAAGACATCCGATAGACATTGAAGAAAAAACATAAGAACCACAAGTGCACTCAACAGCAAGAGAAAGATTATAGAATAGAGAGATGTGACGTGTCAGCCGCTCCTACAATCACAGCAACAATAAAGTCAAATAAATAAACTCAAGAAAAGTAAAGAGCCTTTAGAGTTTGGAACTTTAGTATATCTTCTTAAGTTTTATCCCCTAATATTTATAGGTGAATCTGACCACCAAAATGTAGAAGCTTGGATTAAGGAGATCAAAGATATGTTCCAAATGGTAGACTACCTAAATGACCTCAAACTCACGTCTGCTATTCATCTATTAGAAGAAGCCGCAACTTAATGGTAGACCTTAGTGAGTCAACAAAAGGAATATAAGAAGATCCCTCGTACCTGGGATAATTTTGTGTAGGAATTTATGGATAGATTCATATCATGAGAAGTAAGAGATGCCCATAGACAAGAGCTTTAGAATCTTACCCAAGAAGATATGATAGTGTGGTAGTATGAAGCAAGATTCTATAGGTTGTTGCAGTATGCACCGCAAAATGGAGGAAAGAAGAGTGTAGGATTGAGAAGTTTATTCAGGAATTCAAACTGGAGATATGATAAATCCTTAAGCCTTGCAAGCAATCTAACCCTAAAGACACCTTAGTAGAAGCCTCGCGGGTGGAACAAGAGAGTAAATTAGATAGGAAATGACTGAAGGTCCAATCTAGGACATCAAGTAAGAAATGTGAATGTTATGGGGGATTTGATCATAAAAAGACTGATTATTGGAAAAAATTGGGCAGATGTGTGAGTTGCAGTAGCAACCAGCACTTTGTGAATATTTACCCCAGACGAAGCCAACTAACTCTAGCAGGAAAAAAGAAGCAGGTGGCTAAAGATTATATCTAAGTTTATGAATAGCAAATGAGCGTCCAATACTGCATATTTTGGCTTCACACACCAGGCAGGTTTAAGGAGTAGCAGGCATATAGGTTATAGGTTATGCTTATACCTAGTGTGTTTAATTATTTACAAATTTGTATTTAGTTGCTTGGAAATGTATGACAAGTTATAAAGTCTAGCATGTAAGTTTGAACATGAATACCTTTGATGTAAACGTTATGTAAGTAAGATCTTATGATATTGTTAACCATTTATTGCTACAATGGCCCTTATGACATATTAAAAAATAGTATGCACACTATCAGGATAGAGTGGAAAGCTTTTAAGTAAAAGAATGATATATGACCATGAGAATGAAGTGCTCAATAAAATTATGGCACATCACCTAGAATTTCAGATACCATGGCTCAAAAGTTGCCCAGATGATGATTGGGGAAGAGGTTGATTTCTCTATGATAGAGATGGTAGTCAACTGGAAAGATTGATAAATATGATAGGAGTTATAGTTTTCTATGTCTTGTCGGCTATTAATGAAGATCTGTGCAGTACTTAGCACAGATAGCTGACACATCAACTAAATTAACTTAAAAGGTCAACCATTTGACCCAAATGAGGTTCTAAATATGAGATAACATGATGGATGGATATTCTAGAAGACTACAATTCTTCCATCACCTATCACCTAAAAAGGTAAATGTAATGGCCAATGCCTTAAGCCAAAAAACTAGTATAACTCACTTATCGGGAGCAGAAGCACCAACAAACCTAAGAACGGGTGTAGTGTTGAAAATTATTGCAACACATTGGATTGGAGAGATACATGCTTTCCAAATTATAGATCGAAATGCAACAAACCTGAAGCTAAAGATATATAAACATTGAAACAAAAGAAAAGGTTAGAAGTTCTAGAGATCCAAGTTCAATACCAAAATCACAGTGTTCTTCTATTCTATAAGAAGATTATGTGTGCCATAAGAAATAGAAAAAAGATTTTTAGATGAGGCACACGAGTCAAGATGTACAATGCATTTAAGAAGAACAAAGATGTATTAGGACTTACAACAGCAATTCTGGCAAAATGTAATGAAAAGAAAATGTAGATTGACTAATCAAAACTACTTATTTTCTGCCAGTCGAAACAATACTCGGATGAGAATCTGGGGATCGGATTCTTTTAAAGGAGGAGAAGTGTAACACCCTTAAAATTTAGTATTTCGAAAAATAGAAGTTTAGAAATCAACATTTTGATTGGTCGGATTCTAGGGCTTGAAAAATAACTGAAAAGGACTTAATGGCTAGAATTTTTAAAGTTTTGGGGTCAAATTTATAATTTGGAAAACCTTATTGAACATTTTTTGAAAACAATGGGATTTGCATGGAAGAACTGTGGTCAACAAGGTCAATGCTGTATTTTTCAAAGATTGTAGGTACTTGATTAGTGTTATTTGAAAACACTTGAGGTAAATCTAAAAATTAAACAAATCAATTTGATAAAACCTGGCAAAACACATTTTCACCCCATTTCCATTTCTTCTTCCTTTGTTCTTCTATTCCACTATGACCACTCTTCTCTCCATTGACTTTTTTTTTCAACCAGCCTTTCTCCAAACCAAGTCGAGCACCCTCTTTCTCACTTTACCATCTCTTCTCCAGTACCTCACGCACAACATTTTGGGCAAGGAATACTTATAGTTAGTGCCCGTATATTGTTATATTATATGATAATTTAGAATTAATTAAGTTAATTAAAGGATTTGAACCTTAATTAGTGGATTTGTAGATTTAGAACCAAGTAATAGAAATTGGACCATTATTGTGAATTTTGGATGATATGACGAGAAAGATTATGTAATTAAGAACTAGTTATTACTTAGTTATTAGACTTTATATGAAATTGAGACTGGTTTGAAATAATCGATCTTAATAGTCATTATTAGATCCATAATGCCATTTAAGCTTCCAACTATCAAGTTAATATGGTTATTTAGTAAAATTGGATAAATGATAAGCGTGATAGTGATGATAGGAGTTAAATATGGATTTTGATTGTAATTATACTATTTTGGTTAGGTAAAGTGGAAGTGGGTCTTGCAGACTAGTAGATGACAAATTGCGAAAGCTTTCTCTGAGACTACAAGAGGTGAGGGTCTGCTATTTTAGCCTTGATTATTTCTATATGTTCTTATGATAAGCCCCTATATGTAGGTTTTTTGTTTCTGTACCGTACTCTAAAATATGTTTGAAATTTAATCTATTATTTGTTATCTATTATCTAATCAAAACACCCCTGTAAGGGTTATCGATTGATATTGATTCTATTTGCTATATGTTCTGGCCCCTAGAACATCTTGTTTGTTACTTGTTCATTTTATTATCTAATTGTCTGCTATCCATCCATTCAGTTATCTAATTGTTCAACTATCTATATTATCTTTGTAACATTATCTGCTATCTTACCAGCATATTTGTTATATGTTCAGCATTTGTTGGCCAAGCTGGAGTATCTAAATTCTGTTTACTACTTTCGTGTTACCTTGATGGCATTTCTATTCTGTATTATTTAACCTCAAAATCGGTGGCTTGCTAAGGATTTCCCCTAGGTATTTGCACAATTGATTATTAATTCTACTATATATATAGAGATATGTCTAAGCCAAGTGCTAATCCTAGTAGAATGCTTGGATGCCTAGGATATGCTATGCAAGCCACATAGGTATCCGTGATATGCCAAGGATTACTCCATGGATATTAGCGATGTGCTAAAGATTTCCCCCTAAGCATCGCAATGCCCTATACAGTCTATATGGGCACCTTCTATATACCAAGCTATCATGCTTTAGTAACCTGTTTGACTAATTAACTAGAATACAAAGAATCTGATAGGCATGCCATGTTATGATATGCTAGACTACATATGTTACTTAGGTTTACTTGATTTCAATTGTATTCTGATTGTTTGTATGCTGCTCATGGAGCAACAAGGATGGTGTAGTTTCTTGGTATAGATTAGGCTGATGAGCCATCTGTATTTTCTCGCAACTGTGATCGATTGAGATATCCCTATATCTCTCAAACAGGATCGATTGAGATGATCCCAAGTCATTCAAGCCTATAGTCACTACCCTCAAACTAGTACCTAAAATAACCTTTATTTGTCGTGCCTATGATTATTTCTGACTATTTGTAATCTGATCCATTTGTAAATTGATTCTTGACTGCCCATACCAAGATCTATTTCTATTTTTTTCTATTACATAATGATCTGTTAAGTTAATTTTTCCTCAATAAATCCTTAATACTTACCTATGATTATCTCTCACTAAGTCTTTTAGACTTACCCCCTATTTTATCCACACTTTTCTCAGATAGGATTAAATGAATGATAGAGATTTTCTAGCATGGGCTAAAGAGCATGTGTTTTGTAATAAATAAGGTGTTTATATGTATAAATGGATTTGTTAAAATGATGTATTTGAACTTAGAGATGTTGCAATATGATAGGATTGATGTTGATAACTTGACGTCCGTATATGTTTTGATTAGATGTCTAAGAATTGAACTATGGCATGTATGAAATTATTTTTTTGAGCTCGTTAAGTTTGAACTATCGCTGCTTTTGATAATTTAACTGATGTGTAGTACTTCATCAAGATTTGCATAAGTTGGAATCCATTGCTTTATATTTTGATAAGTTTTGGAAAAAATATCTGATGAACCTATTTACTATATTGTAGGTTCAATTTAGGTCTGAACTGAGTGGCGCCTCAGCTAAGGACCGTCCTAAGGGGATGCTATATTTAAGATATTTAGAATCTCCTCTCCTTAATTCTTTTTAACATATCCATTTTTACTAAAGTATGTTATGTCATTTTAAATTTCTAGAGTTAATCAATAATCCCATAATTCATGGGTTCATTACCCATCATAACTTAAAGTTTCTCTTGATTGCTATAATTGAGCTTACATAAAGTAAATTAAACTATCCTAAAATAGCATTAAGCCTCCTTGGTGATCCCATGACATCACTAAGTGCTTTATGCTTATCTGAAATTGGGTATGACTTATGCACATCATCATATGTTATTTCAATACTTAAGGTTTCTCCATTACCTCCTAATATAGTAGTTGCCACTAGTTGATAAATTACAAAACTGTCTTGGCAATAAACGATCATCAACACCATAAGTTCACACTTACTTGATATTTAAATTAAAAAGTATTCAAGTTCAAACTTAACATACTACACTTCATAAAAAGTCATACCTTCCCAAATAGTTAGCCACTGGTTCACAAAACCAAATACACTAGATATAGTCACAAACAACCCATTTGTTGCTCCTTAAGTTTCATTTGAGATATTTGGTCAAAAATATGTGCGATCAAACTTATTTCTAACATTCAATCCTTATGCAATACTCTCGACCAGCTATTTCCCTCTATTCTTGAGATTTTATACTTATCCTTTACTTATTTTACCAACCACTAGATATATTAATTTCATTTCAAACCCAAAGTGCTTGCCAATCTTAGGTTGATCTAAAGCATATATGTACTAAGCATTTCCTTAATTGATTGCACTAATGCACTTATTGATTTGGAAAAGGCCTGAATACACCACTAATATCCATTGGTGAGCCCCAAGAACTTTTGTACTTTGATATATTTTCTAGTCATGCTTAATCATGTATAACCTTGATAGAATCATTTCCTTAATGTCTGTGAGATGATAGCTTAAACACATATATAATATCTCTAGTTTCTCTATTTTTAAGAGATTTAAAGGTCACAATCAAGATCCTTGTAAACCAATCCCAAAACTTTATCTTAATTCATAATATCTATATTGCAAGTAAAAGGCAATTGCTTAGCCCACCTTCTTCTTAGGTTTCTCATTCATTAGTATCTTTTCCTTATCTTCGATTCTAATCAGCCTAAACACGTGCATTAGGTTATATAACTTGTAAAGAAAAGGTTTACCAACTTCCCAAACTTGATAGGTTTTGTCAAACTCTTACTATTATTTTTCATATTCTTATTAGTGATGCAAGTTGCCTCTTAAGAAAAATAAATAGATACTTATTTCTTTTAGTCATTAAGTTGCTTGATACTCCAAAAGTCAATCCTTAGTCCAAACCCTTACATTTTACTTATTTAATCCTTTCAGTGATTGAGAGGTGTAACACTCTAGAGATTCGTTGTAGCTATCATTTATATAGTTTATGATGTATTCCCAAGATTACTAACCTTATTTGCTCATCAATAGGGTTATAAGATACATCTTTCCACTGCACTATGTTTATGCCACAAATCTTTCTATTCTCAGATCTACTAGCAAAGGAGAAGTACGACCTAATTTCACCTTCGGTTCCTCCCACAAGATAGTTCTAATGCAAGCATCCTCAATTGATCCTTATTACTCAGTTAAGTTTCACTTGTTTGATTTCTTCAATGATTTCTTATAACCCTATTATTACAAACAACCAATCTTCTAATAACTATATCATTTGAGTCACACCATACAAATTTATCCAATATTAATCTATCCGTGTAACCTTTTTAAATCATCAAATGGGACTTAGTTTAGAAGAATATTCAATAAAATTCTAAAATCTCACAAAGTACATCTAAATGTGAGTTATTTCTCCAAATTTCACCTTTTCGAAATTCAAAGAGCCCCATGCTTGACATTCTTAGATTACTAGATCATACACTAGTTGCCCTAAAAATGTATCCTCTCGTCATTGATTATTTCTCAATTTTTATAACCCATGGTCTCAATTTCCTATCTTTGTATCTCTTGTCAACATAATCATACCATCCGTGCCATAACTACATATGCGTATCAAATACTCTTTTTGTTAACAGCATTCTATCTATCATATTTATCTTTTTGTCAAGTCACCCATTACCATTAGATACTATCAGATTTTGATTCTTCACATAAGCCAAAACATCACTTAGTCCTAATAATCGTGCATTTCTTAAATGTACGAAGGGTTTAATCCTAATAGGATCCTAATTTTTTTTCTCCTAGGACTAGGATATTAATTGTTCCTATTTTAACTCTAGCATCTTTATTATCAATTCCTAAGGCTTAATAACTTCATTCATTGTACAATATAATATTAATATAGGTAGAATTATAATTCTATATTCCTTAAAATATGGAATATATCAAAACATAAAATAATTATTATTATTTTACCTTGAGATAATTTAATTTTTTGTAATATTTAACTTCTAAAAAATTTATTTTATGCCATACTATAACTTTAATTAATGGACTAAATTAAATAAAGTAAAATAAGTAGGGTCAAATAATCAAGTAAATACAAGGTAATTTTAAGGCATTACAATATATCAAGAATATAACTAATATTTTGAATATAAAGTATATCATAAATATGAGAGATTACTTCCAACAACTTTTGTAACCTTTTAATTTTACTATTATATCAAGTTTTCAATTGAAAGAGTTTTAATTTTTAACAATTAACACTTTAAAATCCATTCTCAAATATCCAAAATGAATTTCGTATAGTATACATGTTAGAATAGTGCTTGACATGCCAATTGGATAGGCCTTGTAAAAACTATTTCCTTGTATATACAATCTTGATTGAATGATATATCTAATATGGCCATCTTCATCTTGTGCTCATTATTTCTTCACAAGCATTTGGATAAAGCCCGTAGATCACACTAGATTATGGGACTTGGTCAGTTCATTGGGTGGTGATAATGGAATAAGTCTTACAAAGTTATGATCTTAAATCTTCCAAGTCATAGGATCCTATGGGACAAGCATCTAAGATCTTAATAGACTTGCACTAATGATGCATAAAATCCAAGAGTTGAAAATTGCTCCATTCCATGAGCACCCATATGAGATACTGGTGCATGTTAGTAGGTATTTATTAGAGTACATGGCACTAAAGACCCATAGAAAAATCCACTAGATAGCCATAATGGCATGCTGGTAGTAGCTAATTTTCTCACTTATGCTAATGTATATTATTAATCCTCTAACCTAAGGATCCATGGTCCCTTAGCACATCACAGACAAATGAAAAATAGATGCCCAAAAATAGCCCTAGCACATCACAAACAGACAGAAGATAAAAGCCCAGGAATAGCCTTAGCACATCACAAACAAATGGATAATAGATACCTAGGAATAGCCCTAGCACATTATAGACAGACAAAAGATAGATACCCAAGAATAGCCTTAGCACATTACTGATGCTCAGGAGTAGCCCTGACACATCTCCCATACCTAGGAATAACCACAACATATGGCTAACAAACAGATAGATATAAGATGCCTAGGAATAGCCCTAGCACATCACTAATGTTCAAGAATAGCCCTATCACATCACCCATACCTAGGAATAGCCCTAGCGTATAGCGAACAGACATACGAAAGATAGATGCCCAAGAATAGCCTTAGCACATCACTAATGCTCAGGAATAGCCCTGACACATTGCCCATACCTAGGAATAGCCCTAGTATATGGCTAACAAACTGAATACCTAGGGAATAGCAATAATCATTTTCCTACATGCCCACATAATCAAAATTTTCATCCATAAGCAATTAGCAAGAATTCATTTATCCTAAGGTAATCACCTTCTGGCACTATGTACCTTTGCTGACAAATCTTTACTCATCATCTAAGTTCTCCTCTAGATCCTCTTCCATCTAGGCTCATTTAGCACTCAGTCCTTGCACTTAAGCCTTTATTATCCTAGCCCATTCTTCTTCTCATTCAGTATCTTCCATAAGTTTCTCCATGAGGTGGCCTTTAGAACCTAATATCAATTTCAAATAGGCTAACTCTACTCAACTTTACATGAGCGACTCAAGCTGATTGTATAACCTATTCCTGAGTATCTAACATATCTTTAGCAAGCTCAATTTCTCTTTTTCTAAACCTCAATCTTTTCCTCTAGGGACTCCTTGCTCCTTTCCTATGCTTGTCAGCCATCTCTCAATACAGAAATTGTAAAATTCATTCCATTAACACTAGAAGATTTAAATCCATTCCCAATTCTCTTGGATCTCACGAAGCCTTCTAATATATCCATAATTCCCAAGATTCATATCCTAACTAAACTGAACAAAGTTAGCTACTAATCCTAATAGTGTTCAACACCTAGGTCATCGATAATCTAGGCTATAGTACCACCTCTATAACACCCCCTTTCAAGACAACACCCAAGTTGAGATGCCACCTATTCAATCTTAATCTTAAACTATAAACCAGTAATAGGCCCATAAAAAAAAATTCAGAACTTATCAGAGATAGCAGCAGACTTCAACTTAAACAAACTTTGACAAAATATTAAATACATCCCATGGTTCATTCATTAACACTCAACAAAATATATACATACCTTTAGGTTATCATTGTCAATCCTGACATATCATAGCATCTCTGATTCCAAACTTAACATTCAAATGATTCCACATATTCAAACACTTGATCTATTACAAAATATGTTCAAGTCCAAGCTGAAGGTCCAAGTTCGTCATCTATTCTTGTCTTAGAAAATCAAAGTAGTACAAGAGGGTAAGTCCTATTAGTGAAGGAGAAGAAAATGATAGGATTCAAAGGAAAGCTACTGAGATACAACAATCAATAAATAAATTATATAACAAGCAAGACTTTCAATATGAACAAAATTTGGTAATAAGCAAAAATTTTCAACATGATCAACAAAGTAAGCATACGACACATATGATATCGAACTTAACAGAGTCTTGGTTATTCCAACCTAATTACCCCTAAATAAATTTATAATTGTTGGTACTGGGAATTGGTATGGTATAAATAAAATTTCCTTATAGCTCCATTGCTCGAGCACATAGCTCAACATGTAATAACTTGTTATATGGCATGGGTAGTCACATGCCAAATCCCGTCACTCTTAGTTTGCTACCTCCAGCCATCTGTAAAGTAGGATCATAGGTGGACACTAGCCATAGACCTATATTCATCATTCCGTTCTGCCTAACTATCTTTTGAACTAAGACTCTGGGCCCAAACCACTGTTATATCTCTCTAGATGAAATCACCCATGGCATCCCATGAGTTAAAATAATATAATACGAACATATGAGAATTTAAATTTTAAGGTAATAAATATAAGTATAACCAAGTAAAGTCTGGAAGAGGTTTACTACTGAAATCCAAATGTGCTAATAGGGACAGACTTAAGAGGGACCCCCACTAAACATGCCTTGTCAACTAATATGGCTCTTTGCTCTGCCTAGCGCATATTTTACAATACTGAGCAAACAAGATATTCAAAAGTGTCAGAATATAACAAGGTACAGCCTAGAACCTTGATAAACTAGCCGAAAAGGCCATTTCAAGGTTAAAAAATGAGTCAACAATGAAAATACAATGGAACTCTAAACCAACGAGATTTCTTGAATAATCAACACTTTTATAAAAGGCTAACAAGTAAATAGGGTCCAACGGCAAGACTATAGGGTACAAGGGATAGAGATCAAATAATATAATAAGAATTCTGGACATCATAATAGAAACAAGCAATAACTTTCACAAGGGTATGTGCATTAGATAATAGATAACAATCAAGATTTCAAGTAATATATGGATTTCAACAAGCCTGATATAGAAATAGAAATCCTCACAATGGTTTATCACAATAACAAATAGGTATGAGAAAGTGCCAGAGTGGCAGACCCTCACAGGGTACAATAAATATGGATTAATCTTATTTAAAGCAAGTATCAGTTGGTAGACTCTCACCTCGTGGTCTCAAAAATACAAGTCTTGATCAGTAGTCTACTAATTAGCGGGTCCCAAATTCCATGTTACCTACTCCAAAAAAAGAGACTCCATAGTCAAGATCCTCGTTCGACTATACCATCACTTTTTATAAATAACGATATAAAATCAATACTTAATTAGCTTAATTGATAGCCTCAATAAGGACATGCTAATAGCTTTGGTTTTGATAAAGGAATATAATCCAGTCCTTAATTATATAATAACCTTATATCATTGTCCCAAATCAATAATAACACGTTAATTAGCTCAATAACCTAATTACTGTCATTTAGGTCCCCAATTCATAAAATTAGGGTTTTCTTACTTAAATAAGCTCAATAATCCCAAATTTAACATGTATTAATATGGATACAAGTCCTTTATTTCAAATAAGGTCTATGCATGCATATAATGATCATTACCTGATACATGTTTCTTAACTTTTCTTTGAAAGTACAAAATTCATACAAATTTAACAATAAAAAACCCTAAAACCCAAACTCAATCATTACCTAATATCTTATTATCAAGACATTAAAATCACGAGCCAAGAATACTGCCATAATCATCACAACGAGCTGAAGAAACTATCCCAGCTTCATCGCCACGCTATTGCCACCTGCCGCCACTATAGAGTTAGTCAACGCCACCAACAAAAAATGCCTTTTAGCTCAACCAACAAAATGCCCAAGTTAATTCTAACTTTCACCACTGAATTGGAGGTCAATTGCAACCTTAAAGCCGCTACAACACCACTCACTGTTGCACCTAATTCTCATCCTTCGCCAGCCTGTTCACCAAATTGGAGGTACTGGGATGCTCCTTGACCTAAACCCATCACCACCCACTACTCATACGTAACTTTCAATCACTGGAGCTAAGAAACCTACCACCACCATCGCAGCTTCAACTTTAGCCAAAATTTCTCATTACTTCACCGGTTGGTTTCTTCTACATGATACTTTAATGTATTCCTTCAAGTGAGATGAAGACTTTGGTTGGCTTAGTTTAGTAGTTTATGGGCTCACTGAAGAAATCACTGAAGAGAGAGGAGGTGTGTGCATGCTGGAGGAAATAAAGAAAAAAGGGGGAAATTTTCCATATAAAATCTTATTTTTGGAAATTATATCTTAACCCCCAAAGTTTCTACCCAGCTCCAAGTAGGTCTTCCAAAATTTTGAGTGCTTTTATTTCAACCCCAAGATTTAGTTAGTGCCTTACATTGGCACATTTGATCTAAAATAATTCGATGCAAACCCCAAAATTTCTAAAATGTGATCCAATCAAGTCTTGCCAAATTTCAATTTAACACTAAAACTTTCAATTTTCTTACGATCAAATCTTTTTTATTCATTTTTTGTGCCCTAAAATCTAACCAACTGGACCTTAATTTTTAAATCCTTATTTTTCAAAAATACCAAATTTTAGGGGTGTTACAACCTTCTTCAATTCTTCACCCACGCCCATCTTCCTCGCCACTCTTATGACTTCTTTGGTGACTTGGCTGCTGCCTTTTACTTTCTCTCCATTTCAAAATAGTAGATTTCTATCTATATCATTCCTATTCTTTGAATTGAAATGAATTAGAATTCTTAATTTTCTATGATGTTTGGGAGTGAATACCCAAAAATATCCGATTCATTCCCAAGGAAAAAGAAGGGCTTTCTTCAGAAAGGAGACAAGAATAAGACCGATGGAGGGGAACTAGCTTGCTACCCTTTGATTAACTTGCCTTTCTCCTAGCTTTCTTGCCTAGAATAACTTTTTGAAGGAAATAAATTAGAGCCTCCTAGCTCCTTAAGTGTAAATTGATGTTATATGCAGCTAGACTTTACCAGTGAATGATGGAGACATGGAAGCTTGAAATCAAAAGGCGATGGCAAGCAATAAGTTCGGCAATATAAGGGTGGAAATTGAATTCTGGGTAGAAAAACTTGTAGAGCTTAGCTCAATGCGAAATTTATGGTATTAGGTTCTGAAATTAGGTCACTATTAATGTAAAAATTGAAAGATATCACAATGGTTGAAATAGTGTTGTTGTAAGCTTCAAAGCTGTAATTGAGGGTCAAATTAGTAGCAAAGATCAAAATTAACTAGGGATTTAGGTTGGCGTAGTTGATGAGAATCATTTGATAGTGGTGGTGATGTTTTTTGACAGCAATACATGGCGGCAAATGATAGCTAACAACGATGGTGATACGAAGATAATATCGTCAGCTCATCACAATAATTGTGATGGTGTAGTTAGGTCATGATTTTAAAGTCTCAATAAGGATATCTTAGGTAATAACTGAGATTGCAATTAAGTTTGTACCATTTATTTTTATCAAATCTTATACTATGACACATGTAGGTATGAAATATGACATCGAACCAAGATATGGATCATGCAAGTGTCATTTTAAGTTTAGTGAATTCATATTTGTATCATAATGTGGGTTAATTGAGTTTATTAAATGATTAAAATTGTAACACCCCTAATATTTCATATTTTAATGGTAATTTCTTAATGTTAGTTTATTTATGCAAGTTCAATTATTTATTTATTATTTGGAATTATTTAATTATTTTAAAAATAAAAATATATTAAAAAGAAATTGATTGCAAAAATTTTGAAAATTTTGGGGTCAGAATTATAATTTTGAAAAACTTAATTTAACACTTTTTGAAAATAAAGGGGTTTACATGGAAGAGTTCTGGTTAACGGGGTTAAAATGAAAATTTTTGAAATTGCAAGAACTCAATTGAAGTTGATTGGAAAACCTTTAGGGCTAAATTGCAAAAATTGAGAAAACAATTTTGAAAAACTCAATAAGCCTAGCAGAACATGCAAACACCCTTATTTCATTTCTTTTTTCTTTTTTCTTTCTCCTCCTACCTATAACCATCTCCCCTCCAATGACCCTTTTTTTTTTTTTAGCTAACCTTTCACTAATCCAAACTGAACACTCTCTTCCACATCTCACTAACTTTCTTCTAGCACCTTGTGTGTGGTGTTCTAGACAGCGAACCTCTAGAACTAAGAAACTTGAAGAAACCCACCTCGGTGGGCAATGATTGAAGCATGACTCTAGCCAGCTCGTTGGGAAGCCCTTGACATGGAGAAGCTGAAAATACTATTTCATGGGAGTTCCATGCAATAGCAAAGGCAAAAAATGGCAAAAAATACATAGTGGAGCAAAGTAGTTTTTGAGACTTTTAGATAACATTTGAGCCCTTTTCCAGCAAATAAATAGAAAATAAAGCTAACCATTAGAAAGCACATGGTGAGAGGTGTCTTTAGGTGGTGGTGTTGAATATTTTGACAGCGGCGACAGTGGGGTGGTGGCGATAGGACAGTTTTACCTCCTCAACGTGATGATCGCACCTATGCTATCAATTTGTGGTTTTAAAACTCTGATGGCAATTTTAGATTTGAATTTGAGTTGTACCTTTATATATATGTAATATATGTTGTGCCTTTCCATACTTAGCTTTATAACTTGTCTAGAATAGGATTTTGGAATGGATTATATGTTTATATATACGATTGTTGATCCCTATGCACCTATTTAAAAATGTTGAATTGCAGGCCCGAATTTATGCATAATACCAAAATTGGACTTTAATATGGTATTAAGGATTATATTATAAGTTTAAATGGCATCGATTAAAAATTGATTAGGAATTAAGCATTAGTGCAATTTAAGATTATGTTGACCATGACCTTGTATATAAAAATGAGAAATCATGCTATTAGAATCAACCTAGACCGTCGTGGTTAATCTAGAAATTTTGACTAAATGAAGAATTTTATGAAGGTGCTATTAGCATATATCATCATGTTGGTAGATAAGTTAATGTCATTAGAATGCTTATTATTACAATTCTAGAGGACTATTAAGTTTGAATGAGAATTTGATTATGGAATATTTCTTTGATTAGGTGATGATGAATTGGGTACTGCCGAGCAGTAGATTGCAAGCTTTGGTTGTTTTTAGTTAAAACTTAAAGAGGTGAGGGTCTGCCAATTTGACACCTTTTTCTCACTATCTATTATTCGTGATAAGCCCCTGTGTGGGTTTTCTATTTTTTGTACTATACTTTAAATTATGTTTAAAATCTAATTTGTTATTTGTTATTTGATTAGAACACTCCTGTGAGGATTATCTTTGATATTGATTTTGTTATTGTTTATTCTAGCGCCCAAAACCTTATCTGTTATCTATGTCTTTGATATCTAACTGCATCATATCAGTATCATTCTGTTTCATTATCTATTATTATGTCAACTTATTTATTTATCTTTTTAGCATTACTGGCCGTCCTGGCTTATTTGTGTACTGCTTACTGCTTTTATGTTGCCTTAACGGTATTTCTATTTTGTTATGTACTATCAACCTTGAAACCGATAGTGTGCTAAGCATTTCTCCCTAGACATCTGCACAAATAGTTAACTCTATTATCTATACAGTGATTATATGGGCTAAGGGCCAATCCAGGTAATATGTTTGGTTATGTGGGGTACACTAGGAATTTTTCCCTAAGTGTTAACGATACGCTAAGGATTTCCCATGGGTATCAATGGTATGCTAGGAAAGTATCTACAGTGCACCATACAATTCTATATGGGCATCTACCATATAACAAGGTATTACACTTAGGTAATCTATATGTCTATCTGTCTAGTATAAGTGAATCTATAATGCATATCTTGTTGTCTTTTCTTGAAATACATATGCTTTGGGTTTGTACTGCCTAACTAAATTCTATTTGACTATAATCTGATCTTGGAGCAATAAGGTAGGAGAGTTTTCTATTTTTCTTTTGTTACTACCTATATTTTGAATACGTTATATTATGCTTATTTATTATTATATGTTGAGTTAAGTCTCTTCTCGGTACATCTTTGTTGTTACTCTTAACCTATCCCTCACAAAGTTTTAAGACTTACCCCTCCCCCCTCTTTATTTCATTAATCTCGCAGACATGGATGGGTGATGATGGATTCCAGGCTTGAAATAAAGATTAATGATATTTTGTATTAAAGTTAGTGTTGTAATTATGTATGGGATTTTATGTATGTGATGCTTACCCAAGAGATGTTGTGATATGTTATATTTATCTCCAAGGTCATAGTGTATGAATAATGGTGATAACATGATCTATTGTGAGTTGTAAACTTAAACTAAGCACCTTGGAACTCTTATGGTGATTTTCTGTTTAGTTTTGTTTAAGTTGAATTGGTTTGTACTTTTGAGATGTTTGAAAAAACTTTAGAGGCCTACTATTAAACTATAACTCTGTGATTTAAGTCTGAATCAGTGTGGCACCTCAACTTAGATGCTATCCCAAGGTGGGGTGATACAAAAAAACCTTAATTTTGAGAATTTGAAATCTAAGAATAAAATTAGATTTATTGAGGAATTGATGTGGGTTTTGGATATATGGACCATGCATGTGTGATTATTTGTGCCTAGTGGACCTGGATACATTATTATATATGGTAAACTTTGGTTAATTAAGTTTATTAAGTGATAAAACCCTAGTTTTATGGATTTAAGACCTAAATGGTAATAATTGGGTTAATAAAGATTATTGAACCATTATTATCAATTTGGTGTAATAATGTGAGGTTAATTATGTAATTAAAGACCAAATATTATTTCAATCTTGAGACCAGCGTGATTAGCATGATTCCATAATGTTTATGTTGAGTAAACCCTAAAACTACCATATTAAGCAAATAACTATCGATTTTAGACTGTTAATAGTAAGATTGTAATTATTGGAGATTATTAAGGTCAAATAAGGATTTTGATGATGGATTTATTCTTTGGTTAGGTGATGAAGAAATAGGTCCCATGGACTAGTAGATGGTGACAGAATTTTATAAGGCTACAAAGGTGAGGATTTGCCATCTTGGCCTTAATTATACTCATCTATTCTTGTGGAATAACCCTTGTGAGGGTTCAACATGATTGTGTATTGTACTTTTTCTTGTTCTTGTTCTTGTTATTGGAATCATAATTGCTTGTTATCTATTAATTAACGTGTATACCCCTATGAGGGTTATTACATGATTGTGCTCTGTTAAGAGTTCGTTCTTATTTTTTCTAGCACCCAGAACCTCCAATTGTTATCTGCTACTGTACTTGTTCCTAATTAGTACTTGTTATTATCCTGTTATCTATTATCATTTTGTATCATTAATTATTGCCCTGTCGGCATAATTGTTCTATCTAGAATCAATGATACACTAGGGATTTTTCCCTGGGTATCAGCATTGTGCTAAGGATTTCCCCTTTGGGCATCTGCATATATATTTATTAACTTGTACCTTGTTGTATGGCCATGATAGCTTAATCATACCAATTTATCATTATTATATCACTTTGTCAATAGTTATGTGTTGTTATCTATTACCTTACTGGCATACTTATTTTATCTAGTATCAACAATACACCAAGGATTTTCCCTTAGGTATCCACGATGTGCTAGGAATTTTCCTTTGGGCATCTGCACAAACTATTATTAGTACTTGCTTATTGTACGGAGAATTGATTGGCCAAGGGCCTAACCAAGCAAATGTTTGGATATAGGACATGCTTTGCAATCCACTTAGGTGTTAGTGATACACTAGGGATTTTTCCTCGAGTATTATTGATATACTTTAGGCATTGTAGTACGTCAGGCGGTCCATATAAGCATAAGATAAGTACCAAGCTGTCACACTTTGGTAAAAGTACTTGACTAATTGGAATAAGGTGAATCTAATATGCATATCTTGTGTGGTTCTATTGAAATGCATATGTTATTCAAGTTTGCTTGATCGTACTTGTATCTTGATCATTGAAATTTGTTCATAAAGCAATAAGGTGGGAAAGATTCCTAGTTGCTAAACTAGTTATTGATTATATCTTGATTGTACATGTTCTGATACTTGATTTATGGTCTGTTGAGATGTTCCTTCCTTGACAAGATCCCTATTACTTGCTATTAACATTACCCTCACTAAGTCCTTTAGACTTACCTTCCATATTATTCATGTTTTTCTCAGATAAGATTAAGTGAAGGATATGGATCTTCGGCTCAGGTAGAAGAGAAAATAAATTTTGTAATAGAACAAGAGCTTATATGTGTATGTGGGATCTCTTGAATGTTAAGCTTGGACTAGAGACGTGGTGATATGTCAAGTTTGATATTGATGACCTGACGTCAGTATATATTTTGTGAGGTGTTCAGGAGTTGAACTATGGTATCTATATAGTGTTTTGTTGAGATTGTTAAGTTAAAGTCTGTTGCTACTTCTGATCAATTGAGTTTGAAATATTTTGGGCCTATTGCATTTTTATAAGTCAAATTAAGATTGAACTAGAGTAATATCTCAGCTTAAGGATATGTTCCAGTGGTAATAGTGAGGTATAAAGTTGTTGGATTTAAATGGTGGATACTACATAAGTTGTAGTTATAAAGATCAAAAGATAAAAATGAAGGCATATAAAGTACATCGCTCGAAAATACACTAAAAAAGAGGTAGTGTTTTATTAATAGTACAAATGTTGAATGTTCAAGTATATTTTTAAGTTCATTTCTTTCAAAAAATCAACAAAGACATTTTTAACCTTAAAGGAAGAAAAAGAAAGTTGAAATAAATATTGAAACTTTGGGTATTATCTATTTCAAAGCAATTAATTACAAAAAAGTTTGTGTCCAAGCCTTGGCATAAGATTATAATTGGAGCTATACAAAATATAGAATATTTCATATTAATAATTTTACTTAATGTACCTCATTTATTTTATTTTAATGGATACTATTTGACATTCCTAATTAATGATTCAAAACAATATTCTGAGAAAAGTGATCACATTTTGTTAATTAAATATAAAAAATTATAATTTTTTACAAAAGCAATACAATTCTATATTCATAACTATTTATTTAATAAAATAAAATAAATAAATGTGATGTGTGCTAGTTAATTAAAGATAAAATAAAATTTAAAAAATTATCAAACTAAAGATCTAGCCCCCCGCCTAGGAGGTGTCTACTTCAAGTTGAGGTGCTATTCTAACCTAAATTTTATAATTCAGAACCAAGGGCACACCTCCAAAATATTCAGTAGGGGTGTTCACGGGTCGAGTTGGTTCGAGTTTTGGGAAAAAATGAATCCGAACCAATAATGTTTAATTAGTTCGGGTCAGGTTAGGTTTCATCATTTTTAATTTTTGAACCTGAACCAAACCAACCCGATCTAGATTAGGTTGGTTTGGTTCAAGTAATCAGGCTCAAGGGGGAAAAAAAGAAAGAAAGAAAGAAAGGAGAAGGACGAGAAAGCACCCATTGCAATTTTGTTAGTTCTTTAACTAGAAAATCAAGACAATTAAATTATTTTCAAAATATTCATCAAAATTCAAAAGCATAAAGTATTGCACAAGAGCACTACAAGTTATAATTATTATAAATAATCTTCTTCTTTATCACAAATCATGATTGATATTATAAAATTCCAAATCCAAATCTCAATTGAACAATAAATTCAAATATAAATAACAAATGTTATGATTAAAAATAATAATAATAATAATAATAATAATAATAATAATAATAATAATAATAATAATAATAATAATAATAATAAAATTATTATTTATTTTAATTAGTCTAGTCGGGTCGGGTCGGGTCAATGCAAGTGACATTCAAAAATTGAACCAAATATAATCGAGTTTGATTGGATTTTACCTTATCAAACCCAATTACCCAAGCCAAATCGAACAAATTAAATTAGTTCAGTTTGGATCGTCGGGTTCATCAGATCAAGTTGTTCCAATGAACACCCCTAATATTCAGTTTAAATAGTTGCATAGCAACCAAAAACCATTTGTGCCAATTCTCTATGATATCCCATTGTACGCTAATCCATCTTAACACAAATCTCAAACTAGTAGTTTCCATATTCCATTGTTCAAAAATACATAAACATCTAGTACTAACTATGAATACATCCACATCTTCCCTAGAGAATAAGTGTCAAACGAATGCATAACTCCAAACTCTAAAGGAACACTACAAGGAGTGCACTACATACATGCCAAATTCTAACATACCAACGGTCTTATGCCTTCGATGCAATTAGGTAAAGGTTATATATACATGCAAAACACCTAATCTATTACAAAATGACATCTTTCTCGAGCAACATCAAGCCCTCAACCTTCATAAAAACCTGTCTAAGAATAGAATAGCAAAAAGGGTAAGTCCTAAGGAGTTAAAGGAATACAACAAACAGTCAAAGAAAACTGTCGAAGAAGTAGAAATTCAAAAAATTTATCAATAAGCAAGACATCACAATTAGAACATGATTATACCAAAACGTAAAAAAAATAACAAATATAATAAATAGAACATCTCCATCCTTATTGCTCCCTAAATAGAGTACAAATAGAATTAAACAAAAACCTAAAGCATAATATGAATAACAAATTCTCCTTATTCCTCCATTATGGCTTTGTTTCAAGCACTTGACCTCGTTCTAAGAACTCAACCCTTTAATTTTATGAGCACTCGGCCTTTTAATTTACGAGCATTTAGCTTTTTGATTTTTTCCATATAAAGTGATAAACATATGCCTACCAAGCCATACATATGGCAATACAAGTGATAAATAGATGCCTGCAAAGCCATACAAACAATATACAAAATGATTTCAACTAGGAGCACAAAACACAAATTTGGTTAGCAGGACCCAACCCAATGTAATCAGGGGAAAACTGACAAAGCTGTAGGGCATATAGAACAGTAACGATAGGACAATAAGAGTTCTAAGCACCAAAACAAATACAATCAATTTTACCAATGAACAATCAAGGAATTCAACAATCAAAGATTTCAAATGATCAAAAGATATTCACTTCTTAAAAGATAGATAAGCTTAGCCCTCATAGAGTAGACAGAGCAAATAACAAATAAGTTAGACCCTCACCTTAATAACCACAAAAATACTATTCTAGTCTATTAATCTGCAGTGTTTAGCTCCTTGCCACCTAACCAAAAAAATAGACTTATGATTAAAACACTCATTTTGACCCTATAGGCTATAACAATAATTAAACTAATAATATTCTATTGTTGGTAGTTTTACACTTACTACTATATTTTAAATGTAACAACCCATAATTTATAATTGGTGGAATTTTTATCATTAAATTTTATTTATTTATTTTATTAATTTTGAACATTTTAAAGGTTAAAACATAAATAGAAAAGACTTAATTAAACAACATTTTAAAGCTTTAGGGGTTTAAATGGAATTATTCTTAGTTAATTGAGTTATTGTGAGGCACCAAAATAGTTAGGGGATAATTGGAAGATAGGTAAATTTCTAGAGGACCAAATTGGAAGCTAAAAAGAAACTTTGAGAGTCAATCTGAAATTTTAGAAAAAGTTTCCTTAAATAGCCAAACCTCTCCCCTTATTTCCTTAAATTTCCACATGCGGCCCACTATTCTTTTCTCTAGTGACTTCTTCCTAACGCCTACCAAACTTTAAAACAAACCAACCATCACCTTCCTCTCGATGTAAAGAGCAAAATGGCACCAAGCTTTACGCAAAACTATTGGTGAATCGCTGAGAATTGAGCTCCGAGTAGAGCCTCACGGTGGAGGTAATAGTTGAGTTGGATCTGACAATTGAAGCTTAGTTTTCAGTACTGGGTTTTTTTGGGCTTAGCTTCAAGATCTTGCAGATGTTTTTAATTTTGGAGTTGGGCCACCAGAGCAAGCAAAATTGAGGCGAAGAGATGCAGCGGTGTGTGGTAGAGCTGTGGAATTTTCCATCAAATTAAGTAACCAAACAACAGTACATTGAAAAATGAGAGTGGCTTTTTGATTAGTGCAATAATAGGCATCTTTTGGTGTTGTCACAACCCAATTTTGGAGGTGGATTGGCAATAATTCTGAAGTTATTTTTTTGCCTCGTTGTGGTGATCATGCATATGAAGTCAGTTTATAATATTGAAGGTCTGATAATAAGATTTTTACAAAATATTGGAATTGGAGTTATTATTATAAAGTATCTTGTACTAATTTTAATCTTTATTAAATCTTGTGTAAAGATATGATATGGCCGAAATAGATCGAGAATGAGACATGCATGTATATTATAAGCTTAATAGACTTGGATTAGTATTATTTTATGTAAGCCATGGTTAATAAGTTAATTAGATAATTAAAACCCTAATTCTATGGATTTGAGGCCTAAGTAACACAATTAGGTTATTAAAGACAACTGAGCTATCATTATCAACTTTGTGTAACATCGCAAGGTAAATTATATAATTTATGGATCTGACTACATTTCTTACCAAAATAAATATGAGCCTTGTAAATATTCTGATATTAACGGCGCATTTAGTATGTCGCCTCTCAAAAATATCAAAATCAAACCTTAAAATATAGTATGAATGGTAAAACGATCGATATTAGAACGTTATCTATTTAATTATTGTTATAAGTTCAAAATAAGTGTTTGAAAATAAGTTCATTCTTTTGGTTAGGTGATGAGGCACCAAGATCTGACAGGTAGTAAGGTAAGAATAGCCTTTTCTATGGAAATTGAGATAAGTGTCTATTGACCTGGTATTTGTCTTCTATACACTTATCTATTATTTATTTCATAAATCCTTGTGAGGATTTATTGATCTAGTAATTGACTTGTATAAACCTAATTGTTATTCATTTCATGAACCCCTATGAAGGTTTATTAATCTAGTATTTGCTTTGTATACCCTAATGAAGGTTAAGCTTGTCTTTCTTCTGGGGAGTAATTAATGCTTGATTATTGGATTCTCAATTATTTGATCTCCTTGATTAGCTGAATCTCTTTGTATTTATTTGTTTTACTTGATCGTGTTTGTTTTAGAGCCAAGAACTCTCGTTATCTTATCAAATATTGTTCAAATTGAATTCATTCTACTTATTGCATGCTTATCCTTGTCGACTTACTTAAATCATAATGTGTTGTTATTTGTTGCCGTGCCGGCACACTTGATTTATCTAGTACAGCATATGTGCAGCCTTGTCAACAACTACTTATTGATATGAGATATATAAAGAGGGAAAACATGTTAGGCTAATGGCCATTACTGAGCAATTATGCTTTGATTACTTGTATTGCTGAGCTATCATACTCGAGCTGTCATACATGCATTACATGTACCTTGACAGGGAAATAAAGAAAATTTGATATGCATGTTATATTGGGATTATTTAGATTGCATATTATGCTTAGGTTTGTTTGCTCCTAATTGTACTCTAATCAAAAAGCAATAAAGCTGGTATAAATTCTCTTAGTCTAGATTGAGTTGATGTTCGGGCCAAACAAACTAATGGTAAAACCTCTAAAACTGAACCGATTGAGATATTCGGATTGTGTGAGCCGACAGTAACAACTCCTGAACTAGTACCCATGAGTAGCTTGGAATCTAATAATGTTTATGTTATGGCATATTCGTGTTTTCTTTGTAGTGTCATGCTAGTTTATATTCTGTTGAATTACTATTTCTTCGACAAATCCATTGTTGCTTGTTATATTTTCCCTCATTGAGTCCTTAAGACTCACTCTTTGTTATTCTTTATTTTCTTTCCAGACAAGTCTGAATGATGAATGAGGCTCGAGAAGTGCTCATGAGAAATTATATTTTTGTACTTAGAGGATTATCTCATGAATTGTATAATATGTTTGGATGGCTAAGCATGCATGTATGACTTTGATACAAGTGATGGTTACAGACTTAGTTCTATTAAGTTGAGGCATGTTGTTGCTATCATTGAGACATGTAAATATGTGGGCCTCTTAGTGATTTTTTATATTATGGTTTTAAGTCTGAATTTGATAGGAATTGAACTTTGGATGTGCATATTTGATTTAAATTATTGTGAAAAATAGTAGAATAGCTTCTCGGCCCAAAATAAGCACCTTTCAAGCAGCATGCTACATTAAGGTTTAGTTTTGAGATTATTAAGAGGTAACATGCTTAATTGCCATTAATACCATTATACTTACAAAGATCATATTCGCTTCAGTTAATGTATCAATTCATATTCTTATTTATAATTATCCTGGCAACATTACACAAAAATAGGACATATAATTACATTGATTAACTTTATTAACAATAATTATGTTCCATTTACCAATCTGGGCCGACTAGTGTTATACGTAACTTATATCCAATTATTTTGACTCATCACTATAAATCTTATTCCGATCATTTTGATCCATAATTTCAGTTTGATGCAATATACTTAACTTACGTCAATTAACTCAATTTAATGAGAATTTGCTTCTAATTGGCAATCTAAGTCCACATATACTTACAATCGAATTCCTATCCGATCATTTTAGTCTATAATCAAAATTCTTGGTCCAGTTGATTGAAATTTGCAATGAAAATCAACTTTACAATTTAATCTAATTATATCGAGAATCTAATTAATAGATTAATCAAGATTTTATCAAATTGATCAAGTTCAAGGTCAAGTCACACTGCAAAATTTTATTGCATACATCTAGATCGTCATCCCAAAGATTTTGCCAGGAAGTCGCCAGACCGTCGCCGAACCTCCATCATGCACCACCGCTGGAATTAAATCATGACATCACTAAAAGATGTGCCTTGCAACACTGAACAAAACCTCTTTACCAATTTTACAACCTGTCGCTAATTGGCCGCTCAATTTGACAAAAAACACCATAGCTGCGACTCACCACTGTATCTCTCCACCTCAATTATATTCACTTTGGTGGCCTGATTCCAACATTGAAAGCACATGCATGTTCACCAAGCTGAGCCCATTAAAACCCATTCCTTGTTCCAAAGTTTTAGTCATCAAAAACCAACAACCTACCACATCCAAAATCTACTACTATCGAGCTTAATTTTTTTGGCGTTCCGCCAATTAATTCAGGGTGCAATTAGCATCATTATGTTCACCTTAATAAGAGGGAGATGATGGTCTGAATAGTTTTATGTTTTTTGATCACGATGATGGAGAGGTTTAGGAGAGGAGAGCCAGTCTACGTGTGAGAATTTGAAGAAATTTTTCCTTATGTCATAAATATATAAACTATTTTTGATATTATGTTTTTGACACCCAAAACTTTACTTCAGCTTTCAATCAAGCCCTAAAACTTATTAGTGCATTAAATTGACCACTTTGACCTATTTTTATTGAAATTTAGCCCTATGAGTTTTCTAAATTCTTTCAATTAAGTCCTTAATTAACTAAACTTTGGTCCCCCAAATTTTAATATTAAATGGAAACCCCTAATTTCTCTAAAAGGGCACAATTAAATCCTTTCCTCCAAAATTTTAATTTTATTTCAAATCTAGAAATTTCTCGGGGTGTTACAATCCTCCTCCCTTAAAAAATTATGGTCCCTAGATTCTTTTCTATTGTTTAATGGAGTTCATGAAACAATTACCCATTTCCCTCTTATTCTCAAAATAATTACTTTGGTTACTTTCTAGTCCCAAGTGACGTTCACCTACCAAAAGTTTAAAAGTTCTCTTTCCCTAACTTGTTCCATAATATTCATCTTTACATATGCATTCGATGTCTCCTTATGTTCCTAAGATTAACTAACAACTCAATAACCCATTATTCATATTCTCTTTCTTACCTAAAGTTTTCCTTTAGTCTCCCGAATTGAAATTATGAGGAGAAACAAAACAAAACAAAAAAATAAGTCTATCTCAAAAGAGAGTTCCACAACCTCTTTGGTGATTTCATAAGATCACTAAGTACTTTATGTTGGTGATCCAATTGAGCAAACCTTATGCTCATTATCACTTCTTGTATCTATACTTAGACGGCTTTCTATTTTCAAACTAATAGAGTACATGCTACTATTTAAGAGTTCACAAAAGCCTCCATTACTAGTACAGATCATCAATACCAAAACTTCTATTTACATAATACTCTCATCGAAAGTGATTGAATCCTAACTTAACATCTTTGAAACAATATTACAAGTCATATAATTAGGTATCGTGGACCATCTACTCATAAATGCTATATTAATTTAAATGATACTAATAAAGACAAAATTTACAATATCATTAGCATCAATCTTAACAACCCGAGCAAGTATGAGCTAGAAAATTAAGCATGTATACATACCCCAAAAGTACATAATCATTCTAAGTCCACCATTGCCACCAGTATCAATCCACATAAGCATAGGCATCTACATATGGCATTATAGAGTTCAAACTTACATACATAATATTTCACATAGCAAGTCTAGGTCCGTACATCTAGAAACTAGCAACAAAATTATTTACACTAACATAACATGAGATTTCATAACAAGTCATACATTTCCATTCAACTAACAACAAGCTCACAAAACTATACATTCTAGATACAGTCATAAACAAGCCATATAATGCTCCTGAGATTCCATTAGAGAGATAAAGTCAAGAATATATGGGATCAAACTCTCTTTGATGTTTAGAAACTTAGATAGAACCTTCAACTACCTATTTTCCTTTATCCTTTGGAGCTCATTGGCTTGAGTTTCTCAACTTACTTATTCTCACTTGTGCACTTCGCATTTTAACTTATTTCTGAAGTTAATCACTAGTTTCTACATTTGAGATCAACATTTCCCATCCTTGCGATACTTATATTTATCCTTCATTTGTTTCACCCACCTTTAAATATGTTAACCCATCCTTGGGACTCAAAGTGTTTGTCACTCCAAATTGTACCCAAATCGTACCTATTAGTACATTTATCTTCGTTAAGAATATCTCTTTCTCCTTCCTTGGGAAGTATCTCTATTTCATTAAATTAATTACTTTCTCATGAACAATTACCCTCAATTTTAATCTTAAACAAACCTTAGTGCTTGTATTCATTTAAATAGCTTATGAGGAAATAAATATTCTAAACCCCAACTCGATATATTTGTCAAGCTCTTACTATTATATTGTTAATCCTTATTAGTAATGCAAGATCCCTCTTAAAAGTAAGTAGTATCCTTAATTTCTTTATTCATTAAGTTGTTTCAAACCTTAAATTACGTCTCCTTACTCAATCCATACCCTTATGTTCCACTTGTCTAATCTTTTCAGTAAACATGATAAAATTTTAGAATTTCTGGAGGCTATCCTTCGTATAGTTTCTATTGTATTTCCAAGATTACTAATGTCATTTGCTCATCAAAAAGGTTATAAGGTTCGCCCTCCCATTGCATTAAGTTTTTTGCCGCAAGTTTTCCTATCTTTGGATCAACTAACAAGGGGAAGAAAATGAGGTCTAACATCATCTTTAGTTCTTTCCACAAGATATTTCTAATAAAGTTGTCCTCATTGCAATTTTTGAGCATATTAGTTTTGTTGATTGATGACCATCCACCATGATTTAGTTAACAGAGGATCACATTCACATTTTAGGATGTTCTGGTTGTGCTATACCTTATCGTATCATGATTCATGGCCTTATGGGATGAGCTTAAGTTTGACTAGTCAAGATCTCTTAAAACTCAAATTAGCATATGCAGTATACAAGATATCATTTATTTATATACATGACTCATGCGTGATACTATCATCATACATATAAGTTAGTACTCAGTAGTTCTTGAGAATATTTAAACTATTAATCGATCTAGCTAATATTTGATTCACGATAGGTAAAACTTACTAAATCTAGTATATCATTTTTATAACCAAACATTCATTATATTCCACTTACTAAACTAAACTAGTCATTGGTATGCACATATGTGTGCCTTAACCATTTCTCTTATTGGCACACCTCATGATTCTTTAGTTCCCTTGTCAATACTGGGGTGCGTATCCCCATTTCAAGTATTGGTCCCTTTCTCATGCACCTTATATATCCTCAAATTTGGGGACTATATTCCATTATGTCACTAATCTCTATCCTTTATCCACATTCCTATTTGTCATGATAATAACAACATCTTCTTCATCCTTCCTTTTTATTCTTCTAACTCATATTTAATTGATTCCCCCGCTCTTATCTATTATTTCCTGTATTCCAAAACTAGTTATATCCATTTCTCTTCAAATTTTTAATGCGATTCCTCATAACTTCATGGTTTTTGATGACCATTCCCTAGATAACTATATCGTTTAGGTCATGCCATACAAATTCATCAAATATTAACCTATCCATATGACCTTTTAAATTATCAAATGCAATTCCATTTAGGAGAATCTTCAACTTATAAATCTAAAATCTCATAAAACATGTCTAAACATCAAATATTTCTCCAACTTCACCCTTTCAAATTCAAAGAATCCCATGCTTGACATCCCTAGATTACTGGATCATACACTAGTCATCTTGGAAACGCATCTTTCATCATTGATTATTTTCTTAATTTCCATAGCCTATGGTCCCAAATTCCTATCATCGGGATTGGGGTGCAATTTTCCTATTTCCTAAAATATTGGCTCTTAGTCATTGTCAATCTCTATTATACCCTCAAGTTTTATCAAAAATTCATGTCGTATCAAAATGTTGACTTTTGTTCTCTACACCTAATTCCCTTTATGCTGTATCAACATCCCTTTTTCATCTCATCATATCCCTTGTCAATATAAACATGCCGTTTAGATTTTCATTGTATACGCAAGTTATACATCAATCAGCCCTAATACTCATACATTTCTCAATTGCGCTCATTCCTAGCAATCATCCTTTTCCTGTGCATTTATATGATCTAATTCTCATCCCCAAGCACATGGCGGGAATTTGCTCCCCCCAAGGTAGTCACCTTCTGACCACTTCATATTATCCTAAAATGATCCCTGCTCATCATATATAACTCCCACAAATATTGCTCGCACAATGTGAATTTCCAAAGTAACTTTCTAAATACAGAATATAATTTTTTTTTCAAATAGTCATCTACTCATCAAATTCAACCATAATGGATATTGTTCATATCACAGTTCTAAACAGTATCATGCTTACTAGCAACTGTACATTCATATACTTGATGTACTAGAAGTGAGAGGTTATACACTAGTTGGCCACCCTAATCATAACCTTCACTTCTTCAATGTCAAGCTTTATCTGAAAAATTCATATTCTATTCAATTCTACAATCAAACCTCACTTTTACTTGCCCAAAATTTTCACAGTCTAAGAATCATATCCCACATAGCTTAGGCATTCTTTAACTCATGTACACACATCTAACGCATTTTTGAAATCAAGTTTATCCCTTACAATCTGAGGATTCCAAACTCTAAGAAATATATCCTAGTATAGCTTAGGTTTTCCTTAACACAAGTGTTTACATCCTAGATGATTTTTAGTTCAAGTCTAATCTCTTATAAACCAATTAATTCCAGTTACAAAAATTATCCTCAAATTAAACTAGGTCAACAAAAACTGAAGCTCTGATACCACCTCTGGCACTTTGCTCGAGATGTGCCTATTTTGAATCAAGGTGCTATTCTAACCTAAATTTAATAATTTATAACCAAAGTTTCATCTCCAAAACACTCAGTTTAAATAGCTACACAGCAACCAAAAACTATTTGTGCCAATTCTTTATGATATCCCACTATACACTAATCCACCTTAACACACATCTCAAACTACTAGTTTACATATTCCAATGTTCAAAAATACAAAAATATCTAGTACTAACTATGAATACATCCGTATCTTCCCTGGAGAATAAGTCTCAAATGGCAACATAACTCCAAACTCTAAAAGAACACTGAGGAACACTACAAGGAATGCATTACATATATGCCAAAAGTCTCCCAAATACATTCAAACATACCAACAATCTGATGTCTTCAATACGATTAGATAAAGGCTATATACATACAAAACACCTAATCTATTGCAAAATGAGATCTTCCTTGGGAAACATCAAGTCTTCAACCTTCATATAGACCTATTTGGGAAAAGAATAGCAAAAAAGGTAACTCCTAAGGACTTAATGATATTAATACAACAAATAGTCAAAGGAAACTATCAAATGAGTAGAAATTCAACAGATTTATCAAAAAGCAAGACATCACAATTAGAACATGATTATACCAAAATGTAAAATAAATATCAAATACAACAAATGGAATATCTCTATCCTTATTGCTCTCTAAATAGAGTACAAATAGAATCAAATAGAAACCCAAAGCATAATATGCATAACTCATTCTCCTTATTCCTCCATTGTGGCTTTGTTCAAGGCACTCAGCCCTAAGCATAACAACTTGTTCTAGGAACTTGATCCTTTAATTTTATGAGCACTCAGCCCTTTAATTTTCCCCATATGACAATACAAGTGATAAACAGATGCCTACAAGGCCATACAAATAATATGCAAAATAATTTGAACTAAGAGCACAAAATATAAATTGGTTAGCAAGACCAAACTGAATGTAATCAAGCTCAAGCCAGCAAAGCTCTAAAGCATATAGGATAATAAGAGTTTTGGACACCATAATGAATGCAATCAATTTTACCAATGAATGGTCGAGGAATTCAACAATCAAGGATTTCAAATGATCAAAGGACATTCACTTCCCAAAAGATAGATAAGCTTAACCCTCACAAGGTATTCAGAACAAATAATAGATAGGCCCCTTACCTTAACAACTATAGAAATGTTATTCCAGTCTACTGATCTACATTGTCTAACTCCTCGCCACCTAACCAAAAGAACAGACTTGTGGTCAAAACATTCATTTTGACTCTATAATAATAATTAATCTAATATTCTACTATCAATAGTTTTACAATTACTACTATATTTCAAGGTTCAGTTTTGAGATTATCGACAAGTGACATGATTAATTACTGTTAATCCATAATACTTACAAAGATCATATTCTCTCCTATTAATGTATTAATTCATATTCTTATTTGTAATTATCCTTGCAACGTTGCACAAAGGTCAAACATATAATTACACCGATTAACTTTATTAACAATAATTACGTTCCAATTGCCAATTTGGCCACTAGCACTATACATAACTTGTATCCAATTGTTTTAGTTTATCACTATGAATCTTATTCCGATCATTTCGATCCATAATTTCAATTTGATGCAATAAACTTAAATTACATCAATTAACTCAGTTTAATGAGAATTTGCTTCTAATTTATGATCCAAGTCCATGTATACTTACAATCGAATTCCTATCCAATCATTTTAGTCTATAATGACAATTTTTGGTCCAGTAGATTGAAATTTACAAAGAAAATCAACTTTACAATTTAATCTAATTAAATCAGGAATCCAATTAATCGATTAATCAAGATTTTACCAAATTGACCAAGTTCAAGGTCAATTCACAATTCAAAATCTTGTTGCATGTATCCGGATTGCCGTCCTAAAGATTCTGCTGAGAAGTCCCTGAACCACAGCTAACCTCTGTCATGTGTTACAACTAGAATTGAGTCGCAACACCACCAAAAAATGCACCTTGCAATCAAAACCCTCCACCAATTTTACAACCCGGCGCCATTTGGCCACTCAAACCCATTCTTTTTGAAATTTGGCCCTATGAGTTTTCTAAATTCTTTCAATTAAGTCTCAATTAACTAAATTTTGGTCCCCCAAATTTTAAATATTAAACAGAAACCCCTAATTTCTCTAAAAGGGCACAATTAATCATTTCCTCCGAAATTTTAATTTTATTTCAAATTTAGAAATTTCTCGGAGTGTTACAAAAGAGTTGTAATGATCAATTAAATATTTATTTATTGAGAGTTAAGATAACAAAGTATATATATACATGGATATGTAAATTTTATATTTTAATTATTTTTAATTTGATTGAGAAAATCAGTTTAATGCAGACCCAATGGTTTTATCTTCACTATTAGAAAGACATTAGTTGTTACTACTTTTTATGTAGTAGTTAATCATTATCAAGTTATTGATAAAAGAACAAATAGTAATTGAAATTTGTATAAGTTGTTACTTAAATAAATCTTGCATATTTTTGCATAGAAATTAATAATCAACAATCAATGAAAATTTGTAATTTAATCTAATGAAAATTTCAAAATTCTAAAAATTCAAAACATGATCAAACTTGTACAGTTGTTGTCAAACAGTAACACCACTGGACCATATATAATAGCTACTATAGATTTATAACATAATATGAAATGTTTTTTCTCTTAAACAATTTTCTATATTTCATATGCAATCCTATATTTATGAATCTATATATTAACTCATTTCAAAATTTTTTGGCTGATTTTTCGAGTAACTTTGGGGGGGAAATTATTATATATATACCTATGTGCATTAAATGTTGAAAATTTCTCATCTCCTTTTCTTTCAAACACTACGGGATCGATCCTTCTCCATTCATGGAAATCTGGAACTATTGGTCTAGGGTCATAATATTCTTTATAGCTGGCAATATAATAGAGGGTGTGAACACTAGTTTACCTATTTCATTGGAGTAGTTCTTGTCCGTGTCTGGTTTGACCAAATCCTAAGACAAGAAACAACAGAAAATTAATTTTCATGGATGTAATTTTTGGATAGATGGACGATAGATAGGATTTATTAAAGTGAGATGATTATGATACAACGGAGAAAAACATGCATCTCCAGTCGTCACCATCTATATTATCAGCACTTTGTCTGAGTATAAATATCTTACGAGGGGAAATGCCAATCAGACAGACGCCCATGTAGATCTGAAAGAGAAAGGGAAAAAAGAACGAAAGAAATAATTATAGAAGGATAAGTAGTCTCTCAAAAAGAAAAGGGGAAAAAATGTGTAGATACTGAGAATAATTGAATATTGAGAGAGCTTCTGTATCCGAATTCTTTCTTTAATTTCTTTTTTGCTTTCATTTGCAAGATTAGTTTCTTTGCTCTTTTAAAGGTAAACTAAATAAAATAAGGCTCAATTAACAAAATGGCAGTCGGGGGAAGCATTGGTCCCGGAGGTGGAAAACAGTATGAGGGTCGTGTCACATCATTTGTCCTCGTCACTTGTGTAGTAGCCGCCACCGGTGGGCTCATTTTTGGCTACGACATTGGTATCTCAGGTCATTATAATGAGATCAATTTATAATTTGCATTTTTGATTTTGTTTCTTTTAATTAATTAAGAAACTTACGATGGACTGATCGATGCTCTCATTTTGATCGAATATTGCAATAATATATTTGCAGGAGGAGTTACATCAATGGACGAGTTCTTGCAGAAATTCTTCCCCGCAGTGTATGCCAAGCAGAAGGACGCCTCAGGCCAGGAGAGCCAATACTGCAAATTCGAGAACCACATGCTAACCCTCTTCACGTCCTCTCTTTACCTGGCGGCGCTCATAGCTTCCTTTTTCGCCTCGGCCACAACCAGAAAGTTTGGGAGGAAGATCTCCATGACCGCGGGAGGCCTAGTCTTCTTAGTTGGCGCGGTGCTTAATGGCGCTGCTATGAATGTCGAGATGCTGATCATTGGTCGCATCCTGCTCGGTGTAGGCATAGGATACGCCAACCAGTCCGTACCGGTCTACCTCTCAGAGATGGCACCTCCCAAGCTAAGAGGTGCACTAAACATTGGTTTTCAGATGGCCACCACCATTGGCATTTTTGTGGCTAACCTGGTAAATTATGGAACATCAAAGATGGAGGAGAATGGGTGGAGAGTTTCCTTAGTGCTGGCAGGTGTCCCGGCTTTGATCATGACAGTAGGTTCACTCTTCCTGCCGGATACTCCCAACTCCCTGATTGAAAGAGGGCAGAAGGAAGAAGCTCGAGAGATGCTGCAGAAAATCCGGGGCACGTCTGAGGTGCATGAGGAGTTCAGCGACTTGGTGGAAGCAAGCGAAGCCTCGAAGCAAGTGAAGCACCCCTGGAAGACAATCCTGGAGCCAAAATACAGACCGCAGCTGGTGATCACATGTTTGATCCCCTTCTTCCAGCAACTGACTGGCATAAATGTGATTATGTTCTATGCTCCAGTGCTTTTCAAGACATTGGGATTCGGGGATGACGCCTCGCTCATGTCTGCAGTGGTGACAGGCTTGGTTAACGTGTTTGCGACTGTGGTGTCGATCTTAGCAGTCGACAGGTTTGGTAGGAGGGTTTTGTTCTTGGAAGGTGGAATCCAGATGCTCATCTGTCAAATTGGAGTTGGCGTGTTGATCGCCTCAGTTTTTGGAGTTTCTGGCGTCGGGTCCTTCAGTCAGGGTCTTGGGAACCTGGCTTTGGCCTTGATCTGCATTTATGTGGCGGCCTTCGCATGGTCTTGGGGCCCATTGGGGTGGCTAGTGCCAAGTGAAATACATCCACTGGAAATTCGGTCGGCCGGACAATCCATCAACGTGTCTGTCAACATGTTCTTTACTTTCATTATCGGACAACTTTTCCTCTCCATGCTTTGCCATATGAAATTCGGACTCTTCTTCTTCTTTGGTGGATGGGTGTTGATCATGACTGCATTCGTCTACTATTTGGTTCCAGAAACAAAAAATATGCCCATTGAAGAGATGAACAGAGTTTGGAAAAATCATTGGTTCTGGGGTAAGTACATTCCAGATGATGCAGTAGGTCTTGACCACCACAAGGCCATTCAGGATGCCTGATTTTAATAAGAAAAAGAAGAAGAAGAAACACATTAATTGTGTGTGTGCATATATA
>JACGDI010005232.1:517517-527972 GCA_014898725.1 Jacaranda copaia | reverse complement strand
TTAATAAGAAAAAGAAGAAGAAGAAACACATTAATTGTGTGTGTGCATATATATATTTTTATATATTCGATGAAAAGTATTGCTGTATATTTTTTCCCAAGAGGTAAAAATTTAATATTTCGAAGACCATAGTTTTTGTTAGGCAGGGAAAGAAAGTCAAAGGGAAGGACTTTTCATGCTTTTTTGCTCCTTTTTAAAGCTCTGGTCATTTCATTTATTGTTAATTTAATATTGAAAATTTGAAAAAAATGATCATTTATTTCAATTAACACTCATTTATATTTTGTTTTGCGCATGCGCTTCAGTCTATGTGATCTGCATCTAGTTATTTATTAAGATATTAATTTATACACTAAAGATTGATCTATGAAATAGAAGATCATCATCAACAAGAATGCTTCTGTCCCCCTTTCTCCTTGTTTACTTGTGATATTTTATCATAAATATTTGGGCGAAAATTAGTTACATAAATGATACATTTGTGTTTTGATTCAGTCATCTAAATACCCAAGAACCAAAATTTGAACAAAACGTCTTCTGTATCTGGATTATAATTAGTGGGAATAAGTTCTAGCATTTTCTCAAGTTTTGAAATATTTTCTATATCCTATTTCAAATAATTGTTTTTCATTTAATGTTTAGGCTCATTTATGTTGATATATTGCAGTTTTATGAGTTTCCATTAATATTTGATTGTTTCATTATTTATAATTATGTAACTTATCAATCATTGATTTATTACGACTTTATTAGTTTTTAGTGTGCTATTAATTTTTTAAGATTATTCAAACCCTTTTCATTTTTCTAAAGAGCTATTCCTTTTTCGTTTGACACAATTAGTTTTGGGAGATATTAATTTTATATTCCTAATGTTGGAAAGTATAAAATAAAATAAAAATTCATTTGGGTTATGTGTCTCACTCAAGATACTTTTTTAAGAACAACAATTTCCATACTATGTAGGTGTCTTCTTAGAAATTAATTGAACCCAAGATACAAGCCCAATCACAATTATTCAAAACCTATACTCTTAAGAATAGATATGCATCCATCACCCTTCTTGGAATTTAGGGGAAAAAAATCGCAAGAAGTTTATAGAGAAAGAAAATGAAGATATAATTTTATCTTGCTTACTTGACATATATTTTATGACAGAATGTGAATATTTATAGAAGAAACTTATGTCTTTCCTAAGAGTTGTATTGTTTTGGAAGAATTTAATTTTCAAATTATTAACAAATGTATAGGGACATATATGAAAGGTTAGCAATGGTTGACAACAAACTTTTATCTTATAGACACAACCATTGGGATAATGCATTTTGAAAATAAAGTTCCAACAAGGGCTCCTCATTTTCAAAGTAAACCAAACAAGTAGAACACAATATATATCCAAGTAAAATATGGTGTATCTCCATAAATGGAATTACTTTAAAACCTATAGGTTTAAAAAAAAAAACCGGGAATTTGAATAAGAGGATTAAACCTTGATCTTATCAAGGAATTGTCTAAACTATTTTGCTCAAACCATATCGAGGTGATATGCACTAAAAGAGATGAACATTTGGGGCTTGTTTGATTCAATGGATTATACTTGATAGATGCATAATCACTCCTAATTTATTGTTTGTTTGCCTTAATATAGGGCCCTTGATAAGTCACGGGCCCTATATTAAGTTGGAATATGTTTCAAGAGAGGAGAGACTTGACACGTTTTCTTTGGGTTGAATAAGATTCAAAGGGACCAAATTACCCTTGATTAATATGTAAAAAGATTATTAAAATAAATAATAGAGGTTATAATTGTAAAATCATATATTTTGTTTTAATTTACTTCTCAGTTAATCTTACCAACCAAATATGAAATTATATTACTTTATCTTAATAGATAAAATATATTCATTTGTTTATGTATTATTCATAATCACATCATTCGAAGCAAACTAGCCCTTAAGGTCTTGTGTGATCCTGTGTTCATGAGTGCTTAAGGATTTCACCAATAGAAAACCATAGGAAACGATCCTAACCTCCTACACTTACATAGACAAGCTTATAAAGAATGCTTTTGCCCATTCCAACTCAAAAAAGTCCATAAACTTGTTAAGGACATTAGTCCAACCGTCCAAGTTTATGCAAAAGATTAAAGTATATCACCTCATTGAAATAGGATTTGAAAGATAAATAATGATGCGCTTGGAAAGTATCCATGTTTTCCTTTCCAATGGACTTACTTAAGGTTAAGATTCCTTTGAACTTTCAAAAGAAAATATTCTATAAATATTTCTAGTGAAAGTAGGCTACAACTTTAGTAGTCCTCACTTATAATGCTATTAATCTCATTGCCCTTGAGGTTTTATAGATTTTTCTCACCAGAAATTGCTTTCATTAATGGATCTGCTAACATCTCATTAGTCGATAGATATTTTATATATGACCTTTCTTTTTTCTCACTAAATTTAAAATATAGTGATATTGTCTAGCAATATGTTTAGACTCATTTGTAAATATCTTATTTTTCGCTAGGTGAATAGCTGATTTATTACCATTGTGTAACATGATATGTTGCACTAGCCTTCAATACACAGTATGTGTTTCAGGAATCCTCTCATCCAAAATGTATTCTTAGTCATATATTTAGATTCCATTGAGAATATTACTATATAAGTTCACTTCTTAAATGACCAAGCAACATTCCACCATCAAACATAAATAGTCATCCACTGGTAGATTTTGAATTAGGCTTTCCAGAAGCCTAATTCGCATAAGTAAAAAGATTTGAAGAACCAATACTAGAATATTGTAATGATAATTTGTGGTATCATTTAAATATCTCAAAAATCTATTAATTTCCTTTCACTGCTAATGATCAAAATGTTTTTTGTATACCTACTAAACTTTCCAACAGCAGAATAAGAATGAAATAATAATAAAAGAAGCAGACCTACTACAATCTTAGATGGAAAATATCTATTCATGATATGAAGTTGGCAAATCATAATATTTTCTCATATCATTCATGTTCGAGCAAGTTCTAGATTTTTGCATAAAAAGTAGAACCAACTTAGCACCGACATCAAAACATGTTACATGCATCAAATTTCAAGCCACTTTCTTGTCTTCCATACCTACTTCCATAAATAACAAAACTATTTTCGCATGGCATTCATCTTGATTAGTATAAGCAAAACCTCATGGCTAAGGCCACAAAAGCTGGTCTATAGCCTTTGTTTTCCCTTTATGAAACCATCTATGCTTCTATATACTTGACTAATTATTTTGTCTCCCTACCTAAGTGGTAACACCCTTAGATCAAATAAATATTTTTATGATATAAATGCCCTTTAAATTTGATTATGAACATAAACATACAATAAAATATTGCCTTATTGAATTGACTAACAAGCACAATCCAACATTTTTCTTCAAATCAAATTTATTCAAAACTGTAGATTAACTCTTACTAGATAAAGTCAAACATGTAATGTCTCCCTATTCTATTTTCTCTAAATAAAGTTTCTCACATGTATCCCTCACATACCATCTATCTATAACAAAGACTCGAACCAAACTTATTGAAATTTATATCCTTTTTTTTGGATTTGTTATCAAATTTAAAAGGACCTTTCTCCTTTTTCTTGAAAGTCATTTTAGAACATTAGTTCGATTGATGGGATCAAATGTATCAATATGACTTATAGATGCATAATAGAATTATATGTACATTAATTAATATACATTAATATACATATATATTAATGTGTATTTATATATATTGTTAATTAATATATATTAATATATATAATATATATTATTAATTCATTAATATACATATATATTAATGTGTATTATATTAATATTAATATATATTAATAATTTGGCAATTCGGTTTGGTTAGCAGTTATGAAAAATTAAAACTAAACCAAATACGAATTTTTTTTTAAAAACATAACCGAATACAAATCAAATACAAATCAAAATTTTGATTTCAGTTCGATTTGGCCAGTTTACCAAACTGTGAACACCCCTACTTAGGTTGACACTTATAGGACCAAAACTTTAAATTTTTTTAACACATTTGGGACAGTACCTCAACTTTCGATAGTGTTCGGGCAAAATCGTTAAATTCAAAAAAAATTTAATTACCAATAGCCCCAAAAATTTAATTTATTTATAAAAATTCCACAAATTTTGAAATGCCCAATCAATCTTCATGAAAAAATTTTAATATTTTTCCTAATTTTAAATTTTTAACCTCTTATCCAGATTATTTTACTCTATTCTATTGAGTCCTCATGTTTGCACCTTAATTTGTATATATTGAAGCAATTCCTCCAAGTTTTGTCATTCTCATTTGTGCCTCAACAATCTCCATTTTTTTCAACCATTCAAATTGTTAATGAGAGTATAAACTATCTTCTCTTTTGTTGTTTTGAGGATATGGCACTTGAAGTACAAAGGCCACCTTTGCATGGTGAGTGGGGAACGACTTCTTTGTAGCCACTAATTGAAATTTGGTCCATTGAAATGCTCAAACTTTTTAATTTTTTCTCATGTGTTTGATCATCATGGGAGCAACAACAATAGGAAAATTTTTGTTCTTAACTTGTTGGAAAATATAAAATAAAATGAAAATTTATTTAGGCTATCCATATTACTTAAGATACTTTCGTAAGAACGACAATTTCCACACTATGCAGGTGCCTTCTTGAAAATTAATTGTTCCCCGAATACAAGCCCAATCATGATCTATTCAAAGACTACACTCTAGGAATAGATATGCACCCATCACTCTTCTTAAAATTTAGGAAAAAAAAATTGGCAAAAAGTTTATAGAGAAAGAAGATGAAGATGATTGTGTCTTAAAGAATAGAAGTGCTTGTTGTAAATCATTGCCAATCTTTCATACATGACCCCATAGATTTATTAATAATTTGAAAATTAAATTCTTCCAAAACATTACAAATCTTGGGAAAAGACATAAGTATTTTCCATAAATATGCATGTTCCATCATAAACGAAAAAATTAACAAATAAAGTAAGACAAAATTAACTTTTCATCTTCTTTCTCTATAAAATTCTGCAATTTTTTTTTCCAAAAAAGGTGATTAGTGCATATCTATTCTTAGAGTGCAATCTTTGAATAGATTATGATTGGTTTTGTATCCTAGGAACAATTTATTTCCAAAAGGAAACTTGCATAGTGTGGAAATTGTTGTTATTAAGAAAGTATCTTGAGTTATATGCATAGCCCAGATAAAACGATATCTTATTTTATATTTTCCAACAAGTTAAGAACATCAATTATTCTATGGATGCTTTAGTGATTATCAAGATGCCAACACAAAAGTTGAAAGATTGGGGCACTTCATTGGACCAAATTTTAATCGATGGCTACAAAAAATTCATTTCTTACTCACCATGCAAAGGGTGGCCTATGTGCTACAAGTGCCATATCCTCAAAATTACAAAGAAGATGGTTTATACTCTCATAAACAAATCAAATGGTTTGAAGACAACTATATATGCAAAGGGTTAATCTTGGGAGCAATGTCTAGTGGCTTGTTTTGATTTGTTTTGCCGTTACCCCCAACGAAGTTTGAATTATGAAATGCACTTGTTGCAACGAATATAATTGAGAATGCTGGACATAGAGCATATTTAATCAACAGGTATGTGGAATTTAAGATGGTGGATGACAAACCTATCATGGAGCAAATCCAAAAGATGGTTTGAATTGCTCAAGAAATCACACTAGTTGGATAACTAATTACAAAAAAATTTCAAGTTTCAACCTCTCATTTGTAAGCTTCCATCTTCGTGGAAAGACTACCACAAATTGTTGAAGCACAAGCAAAAGGAGCAAGTCTCAGAGGAATTGCTTCAACACATACAAATTGAGGAGCAAGCCTAAGAACGAGATAAAATGGAAAAAGAATAAAATCAGGTAAGTGCTTCCAATTTAAATTTTGAAAAAATTAATTCTATTAATGCTTCTGTTAGTCATGTTGGTACACCTAGTCCTAATAGTCTAACTAGTGATTCCGAAGATAACTTTCATGAACAAGAAAAAGGGTCCTTTCAAGTCAGGTAACAAACCAAACAAAGGTAACATCTCAAAGAAAGGCTCCAAACAAACTGGCCCTCGTTATGTTGTCGAAAAACTAATCACAAGGCTGCACAATGCTGTTATAGAAAAGGACAAAGAACTTAAAAGAAAAAGTAACCATGAATGAGGAAAATAAGGAAATTGTTGCCATGATTTTTTAAGCCTTTATGGTGGATGCTAATGAAGGATGGTGGGTGGATTATGGTGCTACATGCCATGTAACTCCACATAAACATATGCTTAATAGCTATAAGAACATAGAGAATGACAGTATGTTGTACATGGAAAATTCAGCAACAAGCGATGTTGTTGGTTGTAGTTCAGTGGAGCTGAAGCTTTCTTGGGGGAAAACATTAACTTCAAAAATGTGTTGCACATACAAGGTGTTAGAAAGAAACCTAATTTTAGCTTTCTTGTTAAGCCATTATGGAATTCATGTTGTGGTTGAAATTGATAAAATGATCCTAATCAAAAATGGAAATTTTATCGATAAAGGATATGCTAAGGACAAGATGTATCTTTTGAGCATTCTTAATGAACTATTAATGATTCTTTTTATGTTTGTGGATTGGATAATATTTGGCATTATAGATTAGGACATATAAGTAAGAAAATAATTAAGAGAATATCTCAGTTTGAATTGATCCCTAGTTAAAGTATTGACAATTTTGCTAAATGTAAATTTTGTGCTCAAGCAAAAATTGTAAGAAAACCCTTTCAAATATGTCACTTGGAATTCGACTTTACTAGAATTAGTGAATATGGATGTTTGTGATAATAAATAGATTGAAACTAGAGGTGGTAAAAAATATTTTGTGACTTTTATAGATGATTACTCTAAGTGTACAATTATGTATATTTACTTGAATCAAAGAATGAAATTTTTGAAGCATTTAAAAAACAATGCATAAGTAGAAAACGAATTAGGTAAAACAATTAAAATAATAAGAAGTTCTAGAGGAGGTTAATATCTCTCAAATAATTTTGTTAAATTTTGTGAAGAAAATGAAATTGTTTACCAAACTAGTGCACTTAGGACCCCAGCCTCAACAAAACGTTGTAGCCGAGCGCAGAAAATAAAACTTTACTAGACATGGTTAACTTTATTAGAAAATAGAACTGTATTATGTAAAACAATTAAAATAATAAGAAGTGCTAGAGGAGGTGAATATCTCTCAAATAATTTTGTTAAATTTTGTGAAGAAAATAAAATTGTTTACCAAACCGGCCTCAACAAAATATCATAGCCGAGCGTAGAAAATAGAACTTTATTAGACATGGTTAACTTTATTAGAAACATAACTTTATTAGACATAGAAAATAGAAAATCAATTACATAAAACAATTAAAATAATAAGAAGCGCTAGAAGAGGTGAATATCTTAAATGATTTTATTAAATTTTGTGAAGAAAATGGAATTGTTCACCAAACTAGTGTACCCGGGACCCCAGCCTCAACAAAATGGCGTAGCCAAGCGTGGACAATAGAACTTTATTAGACATGGTTAACAGTATGATATTAAGTTCATATTTGCCACCTAATTTATCAAGTGAAGCTTTGCTAGGGTTTCATAAACTCCATACAAGTTATGGAAAAATAAGACTCCTAATCTAGAATATTTTAAAACATGGGGTTCTCTTGCTTATGCTTTGGACACCTCCTCTAATAGAAGTAAAATTGGTCCTAAAGGATTAAATCAGTTTTTATTGGTTCTGCAAATAATAACAAAGCATATGGGTTTTTAGATTTGAAGTTGCTTTTGAGACTACTGATGCTAATTTTTTGAAGATAAAACAATTAAGGATGCTACCTTTTTTGGGAAAAAAAAAAGATTTCATTGCAGAAAAAAGATGCCCTTTACTTGATCAACTTTAGTGCCCTTAATTCAATTTGACAGCTCACCTAATTGCTTCTAAAATCTATTCCCATGACAACTTGATCTCATTTTAATGGTACAATAATAAGTTCATTAACAACCTCACACTTAAGCACTTCAATTACAAAATTCTGAAGAATTAACAAACTACTATATATTAATTTTTAGCCACCCCCAAAATGTGAAAAATTATGGCACGTCATCAACAATAAATCAATGAATAATGGCTTGCTCATAGGAGAGTTCACACGCAAAAAATTATGCTACAATATCAACCCTTGACAATACTTAAAACACCATCACAATCATCACAAAGTGTCAATAATTAACCCTATCCGAGAGTATCAGAGTTTGAAATTAATCTTAATATTACTTGGAGAAATTATATTCCCTTTTCTTTTTTTCTCTTTAAATTTCTCTTTGGAAGTTATTCATGTCAAGCATTAAGACAATTTTATAATTATCCTTAAGGAAAGAAAACTAGCTGTTGGAAGTATTGTTAACTAAGAATAACATAATAATTTGTACATTATAAATCAATTAGTCATTCGATAGTAAATTCTCCATATATTTATTCCTCACAATGCATCATCCAATACAGGTCATATGATGCTTTTAAGATTCAAATAATAATTCTTATACCAAATTTATGGAGTTCTATTTTTTGAATTCCACTATTTTACCAAGTGTACGTTGATAAATGTTGATACATAATCTCTATTTAGTGAAGCACATATGTTCCATTTTCATGTGAGACTGTGTTTGAGTATGCATTTTATACCTACTAATTAAACATAGCTGTACATTCACATATAACTACATATGTGACTTGTGAATATGTAATTTATAAATTATGGAATCATATCAAATTGCTAGTGATGGGATCAATAAAAATGTAAATATAATACAAATAATAATCGAAATCACATAAATCACTTAAAAATTAGAATTTACACCTATGGAGAGTCATTGGACATATTGTCTTAAAGTTATAATTCTCTTCCTGCATGCCGGTCCTGGCGATTGATAGCAACTCCATGATAAAATCCTACTTACAGCATTGTCTCATCCTATATGCGCTACAATGAGGGATTAGCTAGAAACCAACATATTGCATAATAACATTGTCTAAATTCAATATTGTGAGAGTACAAAAACAATCTCTTTCAAAACTCATAATTCCAAAAGAAATGGTCCTTTAGACACATCACATATAGTTCCCACTCACAAAATATTTTTTGAGTAATATATGTTATCTGTATAATTAAAAGCATCATATTTCTTATTTTGGACATAAACTGAATATAATTATTGGAGGTGATATCATATGTTCATAGATATCAATAATAATTGTAATCATAAGAAACCTTAAAAGTTATATCACTTCAAGAAATTAATAAAACTCAAATATATGATGAAAATAATAAAATTAAAATGTGTAATACGTGGGTGGCAGCTATAGGAGAAATAGTATGTATTTTTTTGAGTACCTAAGTGATTGTAGGATAAATTATAGGAATTTAATTTTATTAGCATATTGGTAGTTGTGGGATAAATAATAAGAGGCTTTAGATACATAGTGGTTTTTAAAATTATAATTTGATTTAATCGAATGTGTGATATTAGTAAAAAGGTAAATTTAGTAATATGAGAATTAATATCGTAATTACTTATAAATTCACGAATTTTTAGTTTATTTTTATATTTTTATGTTTATTTTAGAGAAAATTAAAGTGTGAGGTTTTGTAAAAGTGCGTGAAATAACTTTCTTTTTAGAGATAATTAAAAAAGAAAGTTTCTTTTATAATAATATAAAAGATAAAAAGAATTTGACCGTTGCTTGATCAAAAAATTATAGCCCACTAAAAACTCATATGGTCATAAGCGAATCATTGATAATTATGCTGCGTACTTATATAAAATGAAATGTTCAAATGTTATCATATTACATCAACACAACAATTTGCCTTAAACCTTAAATAAATAACAAGGTACATGGATACATTATGTTTTGTGTCAAAAACATAGGTAAGTAAGATGTCTTTCCTTAAAAAAAGAAAGAAAGAAAGAAAGAAAAGATGTATAAAATATTAAAAAAGATATCACCATCCAGTTCAACTTTGGTTAACCTTGTCTGATGTAATGAAATTGAATTATTTTATTTTACAAAATTATTCCAAATCCTTTAATAATTTTCATATTGTTTCTTTATCGCAATAAAATTATGTTAAAGGATATTTTCACAAAAGAATATGTATCCCATAAATCTTGTTTCTATTTTAAATTTTCAACTATAACAGCAAATAGCATGTAAGAATCCTTCCTTTAGTTCCTTTAACAAAAACTGCATTCTTCGAAATATAAAATACTATTAAATAAATATATATGCAGCACAAATATATAATGTTAATTTAAAAGAATATATATGCACACACACAATTAATGTGTTTCTTCTTCTTCTTTTTCTTATTAA
>JACGDI010005232.1:339288-509780 GCA_014898725.1 Jacaranda copaia | reverse complement strand
TTCGTTGCAATCTCAAGGGTTTCCCACAGACAGCGCCAAATGATGCTGCAAAGAACTTATCGGTCCGAAACTTCGGTGGATTAAAATGGTTTTAGGTCTGAGATCTGCAACCAAGAATAAACATAGACTAGCCGAGGTGCCCCGACTAAGGCACTCCGATGCTCAAGTTAAATTTTCGGTAAGATAGAGTGTATGGAGAAAGTATATAGTGAATAGTATATTTGCAATACCTTGAGCGTGGTGGTGCTGGTAGGATTTATAATCTGATCATGGTGTGAATTTACCCAAGTACCCTTATCAAGTGTGCTTGGGTTTTCCTCCTGTTCGGGGTTTGATAGTCATTTATGCCCAGATCTCGGAGCAATGCCACGTAGCCAATCTCCTATATTCCTGGGTAGTCACGTCAGTGGGCACACGCCTCTGCCAGAGTTGTTGGCAGAGTTGTCAGGGTTGGTGGAAGCGGTTACATCCGTAGGCAGCAGTCACATCTGCTACCACGTGTAATCATTACTTAAAGGTTCAACTTGTCCCATTTGCAACCAGGGGTCGATTCATGTCGACCAAGCTTAGATGATGAGTTCGGAAGCGGCCTCTAGGTCGATACAGGTCGATCGGGCGGCTTACCATACAAGATCGATACTAGTCGACCAGTCTGACTTCGTCCCTAGGCTATCATCATGAGACTTTGGAAAAAGCCCTCAGGTCGATATGGGTCGACCACGGAGTTTCTTATACGGGGTCGATACTAGTCGACTAAAGTGACTTGCCTCTGGGCTTAGTGGGCTGAATCTTCTGAACCTGGGCCTGTTGGGCCTACTAGATTATACCATTTCACGTTGGGCCTCGTGGGCTGTCTCATTTGTAGAAGGGGCCTATTGGGCCTGTTGGGCTATCCCATATCAAAGATCTTTTCCAATTGAGATTACGAGCATCTCTTAAAGCAACTATAAAACTTTTAGGTAAATTTTCTAAAGTTAAAGGTTTAAATGCAATTTGCACAAGACCTATATGAATAAATCTGTAATTTTCTTTGTAATGATCTATATAACAGCTTTAATATATAAACTAGCATTTACAATTAATAACATTCATAAACGCATAATGGCACATAAACACTCCTTCTTATACCCATCATCATCATACAAACAATTAAAAATCAATCAACGACAAATAAAAAGGCTTTACCCCTTCTCCCATCATCCCATCCTCTTTTTAATTCCACCAATTCTAAGTACATATCTTAACTACATACATAAATCATATCTTAACTAAATACATAAATGCATAAATCAAATTTTAACTAAATAAATCAAACATATTCAAACTTTAACATAATTGTGAGAATTACCTTAATTAAAGGAGATAGAGCAAAATGTAAATTATCCAAACCTAAAACATTAAACAAACAACAACATTAGCATTTTTAAAAATTAAAACTATTTGTAAAAAAAAGATATTTCAGATCTAGCCGACCACACCAACTTGCACCAGCAAGCACTAATTGCAGCTGGCATGCCCAGCTGCTGCTAGCGTGCTAGTGTGTACCAACTAGCGCACAGCAATCTACTGCGCACCAGTCAATCGACCACTTTAAAATTAAAACAAGAAAAGAAAAGAAGACAAAAGGAAAGAGAAGAAACCTTTTCTTTTGAAAAATGCATTTGGGTGGGGAAATAAGGAATGTAGGGTTTTAATTTCCACACCTGAAAATTTGTGTAGGAAAAAATCCATATCAATATTTTTTTTTAATGAGTTTTTCTACTTTTGCAATGGATTTTTCCATAGCAAAACTGCTATTTTACTACGAATTTTTCCATCACAAATATTTTTTCATTTTATTAATTTTTTTCACCTTTTTGCGACAAAAAGTTCTGCGATGGATTTTTTCCATCACAAAATTCCATCGCAGCAAACCATTTTTTTAGTAGTGAGTTCAGATCAAGATCTGGAAATTTTTTTTAATCTATCATGTAGGATTGCAATATCTTCTGCAAGATTTTTATAATAAGCAGAAATATAATTAAGACTTCCTAGAAATCTTTGTAATTGGGTTTTATCTATAATATTATCTGGAAATTTGGAAGCAAATTATATACTTCTATTTATAGGAATAATTTTACCTTTTTCTATATTATGACCAAGAAATCTAACTTTTGTTTAAAAAAGATTCATTTTTGGCCTAAATATAACTAACACAATGTTCTTCTATGTTTTGGCCATTTTCTAGAAAAAATTTTGGGGGAATGGATTTTTGGGAGAAAATTTGGAGAATATGCCATGTGTTTCTTTTTGTTTTGGAAAAATATAGAAAATGATTTGAGAATGAGTTATTTGTTTCTTTATATTTTGAAAAGAGATAAATTTTACTATAAATGTCAAATCAATTATTTTTTTGTTGGATTTGTAGGATGAAAGTAATATATATTATATAAATGTATTTTTAAAGTTGGATGATGTTTATGTGTATATATATTTGTAATAACTGAAATATGAGTGTAATTAATTTAATTGATTATTTATTTTAAAATTTATACTGTTATAAATTTAACATTAGTAAATGATGTATTATTTGAAATAAAATATATATTAATAAATATTAATTATTCATGAAATTGCAATTATATCTTAATTATAAAAAAATAAGTTTATAACATAATTATATCATAATTGTTAATATCGACTTATAAAAAAATTTAATTACTATACATTCATTATAAACTAATTATTATTTATTAATTAAGATATAATTATTTAACTATTTATTACATAAACAAACATAATATTAATTATACATAAAATATGAAACATAATACATATATAAATAACAAGTTATTTAAATAAATTAGTTTAATTAATTTAATAAGTTATTTAATTACTTTAACTCATTATTTAATTAATATATATTATTTAGTAAATAAATTACTTAGAATAGTCAAATAATTTTACTTAAATTTAATTAATTCTCTCAACAATTAATTTAAGCATATCAATATTAATTTATTAAATTTAATAGATTATTACATAAGTATCACCTATAATCAAATTTTTTATTATAATTTTAAATAAATGTGAAGATTAATATTTAATGAAGAATTTTTTTTTGAAGAAGATCAATTTATTTATTATATCAAATTAAAACATCTTAATTTATTTATTAAATGAATAAATATAAAATTTAATTAGTACATTAAATATGAAATATAACTAATACATTATTTAATTAATAAGTAAATTTAATTAATTTAATATATTATTCAATAAATAAATTATTTAGTAATAACATAAATAATATTTAATTAAATTTAATTCATTTTTTCAACAATTAGTTTAATTAAATTTGTAAACATAAGTTTTAAATTTTTTAACTAGTAAAATTTTAATATTTATATATATATATATATATATATAAATGAGTGAAGCGAGAAAGTGAAAAATGAATGAGTGATGTGAAAGATAGAGTGAGAAAATAAGAACGTAGATGTGATTTTTAGGGTGTAGGGCTTTTTGGGTGGGGTTTTTTGGCTATAAAATTTGAGTTTTTTGGGAAAAAGATTGGAGAATATGCCTCCATTTTGAAATATTTTTGGGGGTTGGAAAAATTTTTGGAAAAATGTAAAAGAACATAACCCGAACCATTTTGAATAATAATCTTCTTGAAAAAATCAAGATGCTTAAAATGTATTTCTATAGTTTTAGAGAAAATTAGGATATCATCAATATAAACTATTATAAATTTACTATATGGAAAGAATATATCATTCATAATTTTCTGAAATTTTGAAGGAGCATTTTTTAAATCAAAGGGCATAACATTCCATTCAAATTGTCCTATTGGAACATTAAAAACAGTTTTATATCTATCTTCTTCAGCTATTTGAATCTCCTAGTACCCTAATTTTAAATCAAATTTTGAAAATATAACAGCTTCATAGAGTCAGTCAAATAAATCTTTTTTATTAGGAATAGGATATCTAATCCATTTTAGAACTTTATTAAAAGGCTTATATTAAAAACAAGGCAAGGTATTCCTCTTCTTGTTTAGAATGTTTATTAACATAAAAGGCAATACAAAATCAAAGAGATTTAAAAGGTTTTATGAAGCCTTTTTGTAAAAGAGAAGCAATTTCTTTCTTACATAATTCTAAATATTCAATCCTAATCAAACATATAATTTACAAAATATAAATCTAACAAAATCTAACATATGATTCAATATAAATGCATAATCTAAACAGATATAAATCTAATACAGAATTCAATATAATCAAACATACATCTAATATAAACTAACATATAATTTATTATAATCTTTTGAAAACATAAATTTAAAAGTTAAACGAGTACCTTTAATGTTATATAGACTATATAGATATAGATATAGACAACACAAAACTTTTGGTATATAGTGTTCAACCATATAAGATATCTATTGTCAAACATAGAATGTAGGTATCTACTTATTGGTATATTGATATGAATGATAAAGAAATTGAGAATTGGAATGTCTATAGCCTATTCATAATCCAATTCTTAAGTTGTTTATCATTAAATTAAATATATCCAAGTAAATAAAAATACCAGAGATTTAATATGATTAATGATACATTCTACCAAAAATTTCCATAAATAGAATATTTCAAATTGCCTTAAAAACAAGACTCAACAAAATTTAAAGCATTACTTCAATCAAAAACAACCTATAATATTTATAAACACATATTGAATCAAAAAATTAGATATATTTGTCCCTTACTATAACAAAACAACATATATCATAATTTATAAAGTGATTATCAATCTAAAATTTTCTTACAAGTGCACATATTTATCTATAAATCATAATCCATAAACTAAAATTGAAATTTATAAAATTAATATAGTCCAACATATACTAACATAAAGTTTAACTTAATCAAAATTCTAATATACCACCTATAACATCCCACTCAGAGTGACCCTAAGTTGAGATATCAAAACAATTTAAACTTAATTGTGAACCTGTCTTATAAGCAATATGCCCATAAAAGTTTCTCCAAAAATATCGATATGCCTATCTGAACATTTCCACAATTATCAAACACACATATAACAGCGGAATTCGAGCTTATCGACTCCTCAAAAACATTAAATACCATTCATAGTTCAGCTTCCTAAAACTTAACAAAATATATACTTGCTTCAAAACATCATGTCAATCCTAACATATAATAACGCTAAAACCAATTACGTCTTTCACATGAACCCATCCCGTTATTTGAAGTAATTCTTCACTCCCAGTCCGAATTTTACTTCTTTCACTTAACCCTATCTGAGAGATAAAGAATGGAGGTAAGTTCGAAAGATTTAGTAAGGGATATTATAAAAATAATTATAGAACCTGTTAAGGAAAAAGCATCTCAACAGTTTATAATTCAATAACAATACAAGTGCAAGTACGAAGCAAGTAAGAACACATCATTATAATTTAGGATACAAATATGATCAAGTAAAGTATATAATAGATGCATTTCATTAGGTCTAGACAAAACGAGCTTATCAAAACAAATCTTACACAATTCAAACAATCATATTTGAGCATGACAGCTTGATACACATTAGATGCCTAGGAATAGCCCTAGCAAATCACAAATAGATGAGAGATACCTAGAAGTAGCCTTAGCATATCACAGATAGACAGGCGATAGATGCCCAGGAATAACCCTAGCATATCACTGACAGACAAATAGAAGATGGATACCTAGGAATAGCCCTAGTAGATCACAGACAAACAGAAGATAGATGCCCAAGAATAGCCCTAGCATATCACTGATGCTTAGGAATAACCCTGACACATCCCCTATACCTAGGAATAGCCCTTGTATATGACTGACAAATAGATAAATGAAAGATGCCTAGGAATAGCCCTAGCACATCATTGATACTCAAGAATAGCCCTGACAAATCGCCCATACCTAGGAATAGCCCTAGCATATGGCTGACAAATAGATGGACGAAAGATGCCTAGAAATAGCCTTAGTACATCACGGATACCAAGAATAGCCCTAACACATCGCCATATCTAGGAATAGCCCTAGCATATGGCAGACATACTGAATACCTAGGGAATAGCCCCAAGTTACACAAACTTACAGGACGAATACCTAAGGAATAGCCTCTAGCATATCATCCTTACATAACATGTACCCATGGAATAACCCCTAGCATATTAGACTTACAAAATATATACCTAGGGAATAGAGCCCCTAACGTACACAGAATAGAATACTCAAAGAATAGCCCTTGACATTTCTTACTTACAAATAGGTAAAGGTCCAAGTATAATTGACATAATGCCTAGGGGGTAATCCCTAGTGCATTGCCCGAACCTTAAACAAGCAAGTACAATTAAGCCAGCATGGCTATATAGAAACAAACAGGTATGCTGATAAGGCATGTGATAAAAAGATAGGTATCGATTAGGAACAAGTACAAGACAAGATTAATGGAGTTCTGTGCACCAGAATGAACAAGTACAACTTATGACAGAGTGAAAATGAATATTAATCCATACAGGGGTTTACAAGTCAAATAACATATCAAGAGCAAGTACACAATCAAGTGCAGATTTCAAGCAATTACGAGCAAGTACAATCAAGCAAGTTGAATCCACACAAGGATTTTACCACAAGAATAGATAGATATAACAAGGTCAGGATGGCAGACCCTCACCTCTTGTAGTCTCAAAAAAGGCTACCACAGTTTGTCGTCTACTGTTCCATGAGACCCGTCTCTACTTCACCTAACCAAAATAGCATAATTATAATCAACATCAATGTGTGACTCTCAATGCATCAACATCATGCTTATCAATAACCCAAATTCACTAAATAACCATGTTAACATAGTAGTTTAAAGCTTAAACGGCACTATTGATCTAATAGCAACCAATAAGATTGATTATATCCAAATTAATCTTGATTTCTTATCAAATCAAATATCTAAGCAATAATTAATTCTTAAATATATAATCGTTCTCGTCATACCATCCCAAAATTCATAATAATAGTCCAAATTATCATCACTTGGTTCTAAATCCACAAATCTATAAATTAGGGTTCAAATTTTTTAATAAACTTAGTTAATTCCAATTATCATATAACATAACAATAACAGGTCCACTATCTCAATCAAAATTCACATACATATATCTATTATTATCCTCATAGCATGAAACAAGCTTCAAATAGAAAGGTACAACATCTACATATACATATATGTCAAGGTACAACCAATTAAATTTAAACTATAACCCTCTATTACCCAAAATTGCTCATCAAGGCCTCAAAATCACAAACCAAGAGCACCATTGTGATCATTGAAATGAGGAGAAGAAACTATATTGGAACCGCCACCGTGTACCACCGCTGAAAAATCTTACCACCACCACCAAAATGTTCCTCTCGAGATCCTGATTCCAAATATCTAATTAGTTTCAAGTTCCGCAGCCTATAGCTACCAAAGTCAAGCCTAATAGTCAAGAAAACCAACTTCCACCACCGAGCTCCAACTGTCTCCTCTCATTGCTACTACCGTGCAAAACCCTTATACAATGGCTTAAGTGAGGTCCCCAAGCAGAGTGCTTTCCAAAGACCCGCCTAGAACACCGATCAACCCACTGAACCACCAGCCACCATGAAACCCGCAAGGTAGGTCTCTTTCCCGCCTTTATTCCCAGCAAGCTGCTGCCCATCTCCGTTGTGTAAGTGGTACGCAAGTGTGGCAGCATAGTGAGGAAAGGTGTGGTGTGGTGTGGTGCAATGAGGCACAAGAGATGGTCAGTAGAGAAAGGGGCATCAGTGCGGTTGAAGGAGAGAAAGAAAAAAGAAAATGATTAGTGGAAGGAAAAGAAATCTTGCCAACTTTATAAATCTAATCTTTTGAGATTTGCAATTTAGTCCAATAATTACCTCCTTCTTCAATTAGGTCCTTGCAACTTTCTCAAATTTATGACTTGATCCCATTGATCAAAATACTTACATGCAAACCCCAAAAGCTTCTTAAAATGTGCAATTAGATCTTCTCAAATTGCAATCCAACCCCTAAAATTTCTCATGTCCTTGCAATTGAGCCTATTTCATTAATTTTTTAGCCCTAAAATATGACCAATAATTTTCTAAATTTCCAAATCATTATTTTCGAAAATACTAAATTTTAGGGGTGTTACAATTTTTAATTCACATAAAAACTTAAATCTAACATTATATAACAACATTTAATACATAAATCAAATTTAAACTAACGTAATTTAATCTAATACATCAATTAAATTTGAACTAGCATAATAAATCATAATTTAAACTAGCATTTACAATTAATAACATTCGTAAACACATAATAATACATAAACACTCCTACTTATACCCATCATCATCATCATACAAGCAATTAAAAATCAATTAACAACAAATGAGAAGGCTTTAGCCATTCTCCCAACATTCCATCCTCCTTTCTAATTCTACCAATTCTAAATACATATCTTAACTAAATAAATAAATCATATCTTAACTAAATATATAAATGTATAAATCAAATTTTAACTAAATAAATCATAATTACAAAAATTGCCTTAATTAGTGTAATAATACAAAATATAAGCTCTCCAAACTTGAAATAATAAACAAACAAAAAATCATTACCATTTTTAAAACTACAACAAATTTTTCAAAAAATAAAAATAAAAAAAGATAAAAAGAAATTGTTGTCAACCAGATATGGCCGGCCGCTGGGCACGCACACCCAGCAACTTGCTATGGGGGCCCAACAAGCTTGCTAGGCGCTTGCTGAGGAACCCCCTGCTAGGCGCACTGGCAAGTGCGTAGCCAGCAGCTTGTTGGCCGAATCGGCTGGCCATAATAAAAAATAATAAAAAGAAAGGTAAAAAAAAGAAGGAAAAAAAAAAGAAAGATGGAAAGGGATAGAGAGATATTTGCAAGGCTCCAAGTGCATGTGGGGGTGGAGGAGGTTGGATTTATTTCCCCTACCCACCTAATTCTTTATTTTTTTTTATCTTTTTTAAAATTTGTGATGGGTTTTTTCATCACAAACTTCAATTTTGCAATCAAAAAAAATCCATCACAAATTTTCTGAAATTTCAAAAAAAATTTAGACAGATTTGTTTTTGTCACAAAATGTTTTAAATTTTTAAAAATGTTGTGACGGAAATGAAATCCATCACAAAATTTTTTAATTTTTAAAAAAATTGCGATGGATTTTTTCTGTCACAAAAGCCAATTTTAATTTTTTAAAAAAATCTGTCATTTTTAATCGCAGTTTTTTTGGTATTTTGATTATTTGAGAATTTAAATCAAATTAAGTTTGTAAGAGGTGTTAAAATGAAGGGATTTAGAGAATTGAAAGCAAGAAAGATTGAGTTCGAAGTTAAGTCTGGTAATACTAAGATGCTATGTGGTTGAGAAATTAGGATTATTTTAGATTAGATATGATTGAACCTGAATTGGATTAAACTTTATAATAGTAGATGCACATCAAATATTGAGTTGTTTGAGTAAGTGATACTGATTGAAATTGAAACTTATACTCCAAGCCCCTTAAAAAGACCTAACTAGTATAGGCGATCTGTCCAATTTAGATAAGTTAAATCAAAATATCAAATCTTATGATTGTAGCAAGTTAAATAATATAGTTAATGTAACTAAGACAAGGAATGGGGATAGTTATTGGGAATTCTATCAATTTAGTATAAATAAATAATTGAGCATTTTTTTAGAAAATTTAAAAATAAGTAAATAATATTTGAATACGTAAGCATCTGATAAATTAAGAATAAGTTATGTCCAAATATCTTAATATTAAAAGAAGAACTAAAAAAGATTCAAAGAGAAATAAAGTAGAATTAAGAATATCCCCTAATGTGAAAATTGAGATAAACTAATCAACTAATATGTCAACTACTATTAATAAGATCTAATATAACTTGGACTAGAAATAAGATTTGGTTAGCGCAAACCAATCTCAAATTGAGGTGTGTGTGTGTGTGTGTATTTGTTAGTTAATCACATGTAGCAGTGTGTGTGTATATATATATATACAATTGGTGTATAATAATTATGCGGGGAGAATTTTATAATCTAATATTTTAATTCTAATAATTCTAATCCTAGAATTATTAATCAAGCCAAGGATGTGGGATACATAATCCCAATACTTTAGGATAAAATAATGGGCTTTTTATTAATTATGGCCTTCAAATATTCTAACCAAACATTCAATTACACTTAATTGCACATTTATCCTACACAATCTTGCAAGCAAATGAACCCTAAGTGAAACATCAATGAGTAATCCATTTAACTAGTCATTAGATTAAGCATTGCCATATTAAATTATCTTATGCATTTCAACATAAAAAGAAGACTAGAAAAATACAACATAATGAAATCAATTGAACACTAAAGTCTAAAAAGGACAGTAGATATATGCACATTTATGATTTACAAAACTAATACATTGTTAATTCAAATCATTTTGTCTCATGCTAGATGCATTCATTTCCAATTTTTGTATTAGGCTTCCAAATACTCACCAAATGCTTTACGCTATTTTGTTCATGCCCGATCTATCTTTGGATACTAATTTGTTCGAAATATTAGTATTTATCCAGATGTCGACACTATTTTGTGATATAAGCATATCAACATATTTTTTGATATTGTGAAAAAATAGTCTGACCAACCAATTATACATATTTTTCTAGAATTATTGTTTCATTTTGATTTGGGTATGATAAGGAATCTAAAGTATGTCATTGAAACATTTTTGCTTATGTTATATGACCATTAATTGGGGATACCTTGAAAAGTCGGGCCGAGACTAGTTTCGAGAAAATGACTGGGCAGTATCGACTGGATGGTATCTGATCTCTTGATTAGTACCCTTAAAGGATCCTATCTCACATATTGTTGGCGATTAACTATGACTGAGATCAACATGCAGTACTTGTCCATGCCATTTTAAGGTTTTTTTTTAAATTGTCCGAGCTTATCACTAGAGTTTAGAAGGATAAAAATTTTATTTTATTTTAATTTTGGGAGCCACAAAGTCAGCAACTTGCCAATACCTCAATTTGTTTATATTGTTACTACATGCATGAGAATCAATGTCTCTATATATTGGAGTTGACCTCTCATTTTATTAAGTTCAATCCATGCTCTTGACATTGAGCTACACTAGTAATTGCACATGCCTAAGCCTAAATTTATTTCCTTTGGGATTTGCAACCATTATTTTGCTATTTATTATGTTATTGCATGTTGCCAAAATATCTCATTAAGTTATTTGAACTTAGGCATCTTGTGTTGTTCTTCATGTTCCTTTCCTAAATTAAAAATCAAGTGAGATGCCATGAGCACAGTGTATATATAATTTTGCTATTATGCATGAATGGTACTAAATATTGTGAATTTAGGTTTGTATTGTAAGTAGAAGTAGCACTGTATTAGAGAAGTTATAATTTTAACATCAACATGTGGAATCAAGTTTATATTGTAATTATGGTTGTGCAATTTTAGGTAATGTTAGGCGTAGCTACTGATGTTGTCTAATAAGTTTGAATTAGTGGTTTAGATCCTCTATTTCATTATATGAATACATGATACGTGTATTAAATATTTTTTTTATGAAAATAATTTATTGAGAATTGGATACACTTGGCATATATATTACATTAGAATAGAAGATCAAACACATAATGAAATAAAGGATCCAAAGTGATTAACTAGTGCCAATTATCGTTTGTGGGGAACTTTTTATTTTGTGAAGTTTGATAAGTTTATTTATATTCACAAAGTTTTTGGTATAGTTTCAATGACATCTTTATTCAAGGCAGACATCACCTATGTGCCAGTTACATGAAAATGCTTAATGTATTTCCACAATGTTTAATGTATCATTGTTCATAAACATTAAATATTGGGAAATTTCTTTCCATTTCAAAAATCCTCCATACTCAATAGAGTTGATTCTTAAATTAGTTAGGAATATTTATTATTATTAAAGTAATAACTATCAAAATTTCAAAGAGTTGATTCTTAAAGCGGTTAGGAAATCAATATCTACACGTATGTGTCTCATAAAAATGATGGTGGCAATTAGCAATTTATTTGTATGTCATAAATTTGTGATACATATATATATATGTATTCATAATTCAACTAATTATATTAATTACTATTATAGGTATTGCATTTAAAGAATATATCAAAATAATTATGGTTCAAAGTTATTTTCATGTCATTCCAATAATAAAGAACCCAATATTTGGCTTTTTATTATTCTTTAAAAATTAATTTAAGCATTTTAATTAAGTTATTTTTACTGTAGTGACCCCAAAAGGAGGTGCTTGCCTTGACAGGAGGTGCTTGCCTTGTTAAACCTAAAGATTAACAAATCAAATGGCTTGTTAGAAAAATCACGTGTAAAATTTCATGAACAACAATTTTCTGCAATTCAAACTCATTATCATGGATCAAAAGTACAGTTTAATATCCCTAAAACCCGACAATCTTATTTATTTCATAAATATGACAGATTACATCCTATGGTATTTACACCTCGTCAAGATTATTTATGACATGCACCACATGATTAGGCTTTTGCAACCTTCAATACCTATTTAGGATGAAGAACATAAATAGATGCGTAAGTCCAAATGACCCTTAGACATTTTATGACAAGATGTAATGATACAATTAATGAATTATGAAATGATTATACATATCTCGAAGAAATATAAGTTTAGGCCTATATATTCATAAGTTGTAAGTTAAGGTACAGAGCCTGACTCAAACTTGATATAACAATAGATTAATTTTGAGATATCGAGATGTTGATTCTCATAAACAAGACAACAATATAAAAGAAATTAGTTGTTCATACGTGTTCAACCTTATAACTTTCAAAATAAAAATAAGATAGAATCCTTATCCCTCCAAATTCCAAATGATTAACTCAGATAATGAAGAAAACCTTAAAATAGCATGGGCCCTTATATGTTGACCACACTTATAGACGCCTAACCTCAACTATCTATGATCCTACGAGATGAAATCCCTTAAAGGTACCAGCCAAAAGACCAGACACCATTGGTTTGATACCAGTAGGTCATCTTTTTGAAGTTAATGTTGGGCAAAACTATCCAATGGCATAATCAAGGGTCATAAAGTAAGCAAAAATGTCCCAACAACATATTTTAGATTCCTTATCATGATCACCATGAACAAATCAAAACAAAACCCAATAATGTTTGGAAGTATATATAGGTCAATCAACAGGACCGCATTTTAATAACATCATAAAACATGGCAATGTGCTAATATCACAAAAGAATGTCAATATTTGAAAAAATACTCATACTTCCAACAAATATTCAGAGATAGATTAGGATTAAACAAAATAGTATTGAGATTTAGTAGGTTTCAAAGAGCTCAAGACAAGAACTCGGGATAAATTCATCTAGCATAAGACAGAATAGAACAACTGATCAATTTTTAGATTTCAATATAGAAAGGATCATGCTACGAGATTAAGGAATATGTACAATGTCAAGAATCATGCTGTAATGTCATAGTTACAATATATAAATTCTTTCCCCAGTCAAGGAACCTCATAATATCAAATATGAACTCACGTTATTGGCATATACAATACAATGAAGAAATTTCTTTAATGATTTCTTGATTGGTTTTGCTAACACACACATATATATTTGCTAACACATATATGCTAGGCTATTGATATTCATTGGTTCCTAAGAACTAATCCATCCTTATAATATTTTAATAGGATTATAATGTATTTTCTCTAGGAATAAAGTGCTATATTAGTCTACTAGGTTTCCTCCTCCTTCACTTTAATGTTACAAAATCTTTCCATATGTATTCATTTTAAATTTTCATAGATTGTTGTCTTGATTTCTTGGATGGATTTAGAGTTGAACTATCAATTAGAATGTTAGTTGGGTTGTGTTACTGTTTGTATCAACATACAATTGGGACTTAATACATCAAGATCGATCTTTGATCTTATTGATAACTATTTTGAATGCCCAAAATCCTGTACATATATGAGATATATATATATCTAATATTATTTTTCAAACCTAAAAGGATATTTGTTATATATAAAGGACTTGTTTGATTGGAAGGATTATATAGGATAGATACATAATCCTATGTAGGGATGTCAATGGCTTAGATCTAAATCATCGTCATAACTGAATTCGAATCTGATTATCAAAATTCATATCTAAATCCGACCTAAAATCCTATAAGATCTTTATTAATCAGTATCATATCCGAATTCAATGAATATCCAAAATTTGATTAAAAAATTTGATTCTATTTATTTATTTCTTTCTTTTTTTTCTTTTTTTCCTTTTGAATTTTATAAAAATATTGCATTTATAAAGAAAATTTATCTCATATTTGAATTTTTAACAATTGTTTAGTATATATTAGTTCAAAAGTTGAATATTTAAATACTAAATTCCTATTTCACATTATATTAATGCATACATGAACTATTATATGTTATTATATTTGACATTTTATCAATATCACTCTTATTTTTAGATTAATCAATATTAATAGTATAATATAAATGTTAATATAGATATTAAGTCATTATACTATGTAGATTTTATTTTAATATAAGAGTATTAATTTTATAAAAAATATTAAAGTTCGAATTTGGATATTTAGCGGATCAAATTGCTTAATTCTATATTTGATCCACTTATTTTAGATTATGAATATTTATTATCGAATCTAATCCATCAAATATGTTAATCGGATAAAAATTCTAAAATTCAGATTATATCATATCGAATTCAGATTAAAATCTGATTCATTGACAACCCTAATCCTATGTAATTAGATATTGGTTGGCATTTTTTACGTCTATTATGAATAAGAAGCCTGATATTTTAGCATGATTATTCTGACTTATGTATCGCATGTCAATGGCTCAATTGGTAATCCAAAAATTGGAGACATCTAGGGTTAGTTATGAAAAATACAAAATTACCTCTACTAAAAAAGGCAATCAAAACCCTAACCAATTATCCATTTCTTCAATAAAAAAAATTGCATTCTCTCTCTCTCTTTCTCTCCCCCCAAAACAAAGAAAACACGCGATTCTCCCTTATGATTTAAATGAAAGTGAAGATTTTTTTATCTCCCATTCTTGCCCACAACAACAATTCCATAATTTTGTTATTATCTTTTTGTCACCATCATAATTCAAGTACTAAAATACGTATTTAGTTCATCATAAATGAAGAGTATTAGGTTCTACCATGTATCAACTTTTTTATATTTATTTGTATACGTATATGTAGTTCCATCTTATCTTTTGCATAATATTTTGAATAAAAAAATCAAATAATTTTTTTACCTTTGAAATTTAAAATATAATTAAAAAATTATTTTAATACGACCTCTGAAAATTTTCTATCATGGCAAAAGCCATGTCTTTATATTGATACATGATCCTCTTCTATTTCTTGAAATAAATGAACCCATTTTCTGAAAGGAATTAAAATACACTTGAAATTGTGGACAGTGGCAAAAAACAAAAGTTGCATCCTTGATTTCAAAAAAGCTAGCGGGTTTGTTTAGTACGAGATGTGGGAGGTTTCATCTTTTGCAAGATGCAAAAATTTGAAGTATGTTGATAACTGAAGAAGACGAGTTTATGATTAATGCAAAGACAATTTCAAAAATAGTTTGAGACAAGAAGAAATGACCTCAATTTCATTCAAATTGATTTTGCCCAAATTATTGTTGAGGGGAACAATAAATTTTAGTAAATATTTAAGGTTAACTTTGACATTTTATTAACTATCACATGAAATAATCCTAAGAAACCGAACAAAGAATTGTATAATAATTATGATATTCTTATTTCTAATCTATGTAAGCAAAATATATTCTATATATTTTAGATAATAAATCATGTACTCATCAATCATATCCAATTCTATCATTACAAGCAAACGACCCAAAGCAAATGATACTATTTCTCCTTGCTTTTCACTATATTAAAAAAAGTATACTCAGCTATGTACCAAATTTTCATTAAGAAAATATTTCTTTTGTTTATTTAAAGCTTTCAATATATTTTTAGGAAAAGGCATATTCTATATATTGTGCACAAAATTTTATTTCTGACTTTGTATTAAAGATTTTTGCATTAAAGTTTCTTTTCTTGTTTTGAAAGCTATCAATATATGTGAAAAACCATGCTTTTTAAATTATAATTAAATGTGCGACCAATACTTATTAATGAATTGTTATTGTTACTGTTACCACTAATTAGATTCAATATAGTTTAGGTGTGCGAAAAGTTTCACCTTGTAGCAATTGGTTTGATGTTGAAACTCAAGCCCGCATAGCGCAGTTACCCTAGCACACAACAAAAGTCTTTTGTGGTTGGGGGCCTGGGGTGGGTTGTAAGATTTCTCGAGGCCCATTTATTCTTCGTGCCTTAAGTTAAACAATAAAGATTATCATGATGGGATCGAGACATAAAGCTAACTGACTTCAACAACAAATGGATTGATCATTGATATCTAAATATCAAAATCATAACATGATAACTATTTACTTGTTTTATAATTGTCTACCACTCAGTTGTTCAAGCATGCTCATTCCTCTAAAACCTTGATAAATTATCCGTAATAATTTTTTTTATTATGCTGAGTTTTAAAAAATATAATGATTAAGCCTCGACTTGGAGCTCATATTAATTTTCAAACTAAACTTAAATTTTAGAAAGAAAAATAAAATAAAATTTGAAAATCTCAAGAACCAAAAAAGAAAAAACTTAGGAAGTGTTTGGTTATATTTTTCCAGAACAATTTTTGTGGCACCTTGCTTAGGATAACACCTAAACTGAGATGTTACTAATCAGACTTAATCATAATGTGCAACATAACTAATAGGCCCAAAAAGTATCAACAGAACTCATAAACAACAACATATTTCAAACTTAAAACAACACTACTAGGGTATGATATCACTTATCAAGTGTTCCAACGGTACTCAAAATCTCAATTATAAACCATGATTAAATACAAGCCCAAAGCGTCATTTCATCAACACTAATATATACATGCCATAGGTCTCAAATTCATCTTAACATATCACAATATCTCTAAGCCAAAGCTTGTCAATTAGATAAATCCATATGTACATATAATCACCTAATTCATTTGCAAGATATACCTTCCAGATTGAGCCATAAGCTCATGCTCTTCACTTAATCCTATTTTGGAAAAATCGAGAATAATAGAGAGGGTGAGTCTTAAGGACTCAGTGAGGGAAGTGCAATGAGCAACCAAATAGATCCATAGAAGAATTGGTAGTTCAATGGATTATGAGCGGTATGACATTAAAAAGAGAACATGAATACCAAAATAAAGACATTTTCAAATTCAGGCTGCTAGCTTGGGAGTTGTTATTGTCGGCTCAAACAACTCGGCCATCTCAACCGATTTACTATGGGAGATATCATCATTGGCCAACTCAATCGATTTACTACAGGAGGTATTGTCATTGGCTCGTTTGGCCCAGACATTAGCTTGATCTAGACCAAGAAACTACACCGTCCTTCTTACTCCATAAGCATAATACAAATAATCAGAATATAATCAAAATAAAGCAAACCCAAGTAACATATGCAATCCAACGAATCATAACATAACATGTATATTAGATTCTCCTTATTCTAATCGATTAAACTTACCCAAGCATGACAGCTTGATATATGGCAAATGCCCATGAAAACCACATGGCATCGCTAGTGCCCAATGGGAGCCCCTAGCGCATCACATATACTTAAGCGAATTACTTAACATATCGCTGACACCTAAGTAGACCACTTAATATGTCCTATATATCCAAATATTCTGCTAGGATCGGCACTCAGCCAACATATCTCCGTATATATATCAAGTATCAACAAATAGATTGCCAACAAGGCAAATTAATAATGTACACAATAGATTCAGACAAACCGACAAGACCAAACATGCGATAAGCAATACAAAATCAAGTTGATCGATGTCGAACAAGACAATGAAAGTTCTCAACACTAGAACAAACATGCCAAGTTCCCATCAAAAGTAAAATCAATGAAACAACCCTCATAGGAGTGTACAAATAAATTAATAGATAACGAACAAGAATTTCAAATAATTCATAGGATCCAATAACCAAGATGTAGTTACAAATGAAAACAAGTTTAACCCTCTCAAGGGTATATCACAAACAACAAATAAGTTTAAGCAAATGCCAGATTGGCAAACCCTCACAAAGGTGCAACAAATAACAAGTGAGCTTATACAAGACAAATACCAAAATGGTGGACCCTCACCTCAATAGCCTCCGAAATGTGATCGCAGCTTACTGGTTTGTAGGATCCAGTTCCTTATCACCTAACCAAAAGAACGAGTTCATTGTCAAAATCCTCATTTTGACCCTATATTCACAATTACACATATAGCAAATCTAAAATTGATAATTACTCAATTAATACGGTATATTTATGGTTCCTTTGACATTATCGATAGGGAATATGCCAATTACACTGTTAATACCAAAATACTCACAAGTTTTGTAAATCTATTCTGGTTAACAATTATAATTGAATCCTTAAATTATATAATTAACCTTGTAGCAATACACAAAATTGATAATAATAGCCTGATTATCTTATTAACCTAAATTTTTGTCACTTAGGCCTCAAACCCATAGAATTAGGGCTTAATCCTCTAATTAACTTAATTAACCCAAAGTTATTATATAATAATACAAATTCAGGCCACTAGGCACATCTATATATCCATGCATGCCCTTATTTCTGATTCTACTACATATTTCTATGTTAATATATATCACAATACAAGATTTATGAGAATTAAAATGGTACAACATACATGTATATATGTAACTTCGGTCCAACTCTTTACCTAAATTCTTACTATTGGAGCGTCAATACTATAAACCGACACCACCACTGAAATCATCATGATAAGGCAAGAATACTGCTTTAGCACCACCACCTTGCCGCCACCTCCCACATCCTCCACTACCAGATATAATTGCCACCCCCGCCATGCGACGCCTTTCAGCTTACCCAATAAAATGCCTAGATCAATTTTTCACTTCTCCACCAAATCAACACTCAATTGTCTAGAAAATGCCACTAGCTACCTTAACATTGCTACATGCACCAAGCTAAATGTTGCTCTGCCGGTCACCGATTCGAGAAATTAGGGCCACCAACTATTTCACCGAGCTAAACCCGTCAAGACCCATCCTTGGTCTACCACCAGAAGTCGCTAGAACTCTTCATCTACCACCCCACGTTCACCACTCTTCGCGGTGGCTCAACTTTGGCCGCAAATTTTTGACAACTCACTAATGGGTTCCTACTATATTTGGTATTACTGAGTTCTTGGGGACATGAGAAAGGGGTTGGTCGGTTTAGATTTCCATTCTAGACCATCGCTGGTGAAAATTGCTGATAAAGAGTGATGAGGGTGTTGCGGTGGAAATGAAGGAAAAAGGTCAGGTTAAACATATATATAATTCAACTTTTGGCTATCTACATTTAACCCCCAACACTTTGGTCAGCCTTCAATCTAGCCCCCTTAAATTTTAGCTACATTCAATTTAGTTCCATGACTTGTTAGTGCCTAACATTTGCCTTCCTAACTTATAAAAATTCTATATTGACCATCAGAATATAGAATAAAGATGTAATTAAGTCTTTCCTATTTGTATTTTAACCCCAAAAACTTTCATAATTCTTACAATTAAGTCCTTCATATCTATATTTTGAGTCCCCAAATTCTTGTCATAGTTTTTGTACATCTGAATTTCTATAAATGCCAAATTTAGGGGTGTTACAATTTTATTTTGGAAAAATATAATCAAACATATACTCATTTTTCCTCCAAAATACTAAAATATATTTTTCCAAAATACCCTCCTCCATTCTTCATTATTTTCAAAACTTCCTCATTTTTTAATATATAAATACGTATATTATATATATCATATATATTTTATTATTATTCTTACAATAAAAATAATTATTTAATTTCATTTTCACTTAAAAAGAATGATCTATATGTTTGATTACATTTTGCCAAAACAATTCATTTTGGCAAAATGTAACCAAACATAGCTTAACAACTTTGTTAAAAGTTGATGAACAGAAAAATATCACCTTATTATTTAATAAAAAATATTTCGTGGAGGTATACAAAGGAATCATTTCAAACAACGTTTACACTCAAAAAGCACTCTCTCTCTCTCTCTCTCTCTCTCATCTCTCTCTCTCTCTCTCATATATTATTGTTAATAGTAAATTCTTCTAATTTCAAAATTCCTTCCGCTCCCCATCTTGTATTTTAGGTTTCTTTTCCCTGCATCTGCAATTCAAAGATTGTTTGAATTTGAATTTCTTGTGGAGAAATGGAGAACTCCAATGCCAAGGCTGACGCGAACGCCGACGCCGACGCCGACGCCACCACTTGCACCGACGCGGAACAAAACCCTAGCAATAATCCACCGAATGGAGGAGATGGCGACGAAAATCGCCGACGGAGAACTCCGTTTACGGACCTCAGTCAAGAAGATGCGGATCTCGCCCTTGCCCGTACTCTCCAAGAACAGGTGTTTTCTTTTTTTCTTTTCCTTTTTTTTCTCTTTTACTATTAATTTCAATGTCAATAAATATATGTTTTTGTTGTTTTTTTTCTCATCATAGGTTGTATTTGATATGCAGGTGCTTACTTAAATGGATACCCTTCGAATTCTCATTGCAGTTGTATTATTTTTCCGCGTATGCTATTCTTAATAATCATGAGCTTCTATTGGTTCTAGAGTGCTCGGTGTTGCAGCTGAAATGTCGCTGCGTTCCATTTCTAGATTCCCTGACTTTTATTTTCTCTAGATATTAAATTTCATTTTAATCTCTCTGTTGCCAGCCGCAATGCTTTGTTTATGTGCCCATCTTTTTCTTTAGTTCAGTTATTCAGTAATTAACAACAAAATTTTTTAGAATAAACACAGTTTGAGTGTCTGACACATTCTGTTAAACATACTGGGCTTGTTTTCTTTTCTACCATGGTTTTGAATTTATGTTTGCGTTGATATGGCTTGGTTATATAGCTTCTGCTCCTAGCATGACACGTAAATGACTATAACCAATGTTTGGTCTGAGCAATAATGAAGCTTTATCCTAGGGAGTATGATATCTGCATTTCATTTATTGTTGCTGAGAATTTATCAAAATTCGTTCTTGTGGAACAGGAAAGAGCTTACATGATGTTGAGAATGGATGCTGGTGATGGCAGTGATTATGAAAGTTGGGAAGCTGAGGGTTATTGGCATGAGGATGAGGTTGAAGATGATGACTATGATGATGCCAGTGAAGAAGATTATGATGGTTCCGATGTGGAGGTGGATGATGAGGAAGAAGATGCATTTGATGTGCATGCTCTTGCTGAAGGAGCAGAAAACAATAACCTAAATGCTGAATTGGATCCCTCTGCTTTTTCAAGTGATGAGGCCTATGCTAGAGCCTTGCAAGATGCTGAAGAACGGGAAATGGCAGCTAGATTGTTAGCCCTAGCTGGGATAAATGGAAGTGAGAATCTTGTTGATCATATTTTTGTTCTTTTCTTTGGTATTATGCATTTCACTGTCTCAGAACTACTTCTCTCATGATTCTGTAGTTGTTGTTGGGCAAGATGAAGATGAAGATGAAGATGAAGAGGAGCATGGTGGCAATTCTCAGGTATATCTGCTATCCTTTTGTATTTATCTATTCTTGCATGATCATAAGTCATGATTCTACTTTTCTTATTGCTTATGAACGGAAGGATTTCAATACTGGTGTGCAGAGTTGGAAGACTTTTTCTTTGTTTGACCTTGTAATTTTCCACACTGCAGAGCATGCATAAAATAATGCTGGAAGTTTCGCTATGCTGGACCTTGCGATATAGATTTATTCTAATTTAACCACCGAACCAACAAAGTTTTGCCAAACTGACCATGGCAGCATTATTTATTTATTTGGTGAGAAGTTTAGTTCAAGTAATGCTGTAGTACACACATTCACAGAGTGTTTGCTCCAACTTTTAGATGCATTGTCAAAGTTTGTAAACTTATGAAGCCAGAAAATATCTGAGATGTTAATAAGTGTACGGCCACAAGAATTAGCATCATATCTACGGTAACTAACTATAGTTTACCCCCACCAACTATAAAACATGTCATATAAACCCCTTCAACAATGAGATCGTTGCTTAGACCCCCTAAAATTGACAGTCAGTGACTTACTACTGACACTGTTAGTGATTACTGCAAACCCATCAAATTTCCCTTTGCAATGCTTTACGAAATGCCATAGGTAACCTTGCAAAGATACATAATTTTATTCATGAAATATTAGAATTATTTATAAAATGAATAGATAGTATATCCAACCAATCCAACCCAACATCTCTACAACTTAAGCTCTGTATCCATCCCCTTGTCCTCTTCCTTCCCCCACGTCTATCACTTAGTGATGGTTGTTGTCAACCGCCTTATGCACCACCATCTGCCATCCCATAACCATTCTCCCTACCTTCTCCATTGATAGACAAAGGAGTGTTCAAATGCAACTTCTTAACTTGTACCCTTGGCATGGAGCAAGGATTGATTAAATTGATAGTTGTGGGCGACAGGGTGATGCCATTCTTCTTGGCTTTGGAAAGAAGAATGCAACAATTGAAATTGATTAATGTTATAAGTATTATTACTTACCTTGGAGTTGGGGAGCGAATAATAGAGCAGTAAATATGTGGGAAAGTGGGGGCCTAGGATATGTTTGAGAAAATTCCTTAAGGAAGCCACATGAAAGTTTATGGTATGGCTGCTTGTTGTACCAGAATTGATTGCAGCAGGACCTAAAGTTTAATGTTAATTCATTTTTTCATAGGATGGTTCATGTTTTAATTTTCATGGATTATTTGGTGGTTAAGGTGGTTGCTATGGTAGCACTTCTTCAGCAGTGCTGGTCTTTTGTATGTGGTGGTTGTGGTGATGGCTCTCAGTTTTCTTGTGGAAGTTTTCTAGTCTCTGCTTGGCCATTTGTTTTATTTGGTGGGCATTTTGATTTTGATGGAATATTTTCGGGGTGATGGTGGCTGCTTGACAGTGATATTGGATAGTGCCAGGCTTTTCCTTGCAGTGTTAGTGGAGAGTGGCATTTCTTTTGGCTGCAGCGATGATTTACCTTTTTTTTCATATTTCAAGAAACAAGTGTTGAGTTTTGCTTTAAATTGTATTCTGAATTTATTAGTTCCTTTTCTTTCCAGTATATTTTCTTAATTATTTTCAACTGAACCTTTTTGGTTTTTTTTTATGAAGGTTATTTTAGTCATAACAGATACCACATTGCTATGTCATAAAGTCCTAGCAGAATTTCTTGACAGACAGAAAGTTAATGGCAAGGGGCAACCTGTACAATTTAGTATTTCAGGGGGGTAAATGTTACACAGCGAATGTTTAGAGGGTGCAAAATGCATTTTACAGAGTGTTTACTCCAACTTTTAGATGCATTATCAAAGTTTATAAACTTCTGAAACCTAAAAGTATCTAAGATGGTGTTAACAAGTGTGTGGCTAAAGGAATGAGTTTTGCTATATTCTTTTGTCTGAGCTCATATTCTCGTTTTTGTGTAATTTTTACTCTTAAGTTTGTTGTGATTTGTGTGATGACTTTTCATTTTTGAATTCTGGATTGGGAAATATAGCTCCAAATTGCAGGCTCACTTAAATTTTAACGTATTTTTGAATGATTTCTTGTAGCTATATTGTGTGTTTGGACAAGTAAATGAGGCAAGAGAATATATCATTCTCAAGAACTGTGCACAGTACATTGATCTGTGTCCACTCCTTTGAGAGGCTGTTTAATCCACTCCTTTGAGAGGCTGTTTAATAGTAAGGAAGAACATGAAGAAAAATGTAACTATAGCAATGGATATTCTACAGTTATGTAGGGAAAAAGGAGAATAATAGGAAGGAGAGCTAATTTAAACTCGTAGCATGAAGAAATTTGGTGGGGGTGGGTAAATCTGCATTAAATTTAAAATGATCAACCTGAACTATGACATTAAACAAGCACATGTAAATTGAGACTTTTTCACTAATTCTTTTGGACTGGATTCCAGACATAATCAAATAACTATGGAAGTTGTGAATTTGAAGGAAGCTATACAGGAGTTCTATTGGTGGTCTGAAAACTGTTTATAGGGGCCTACTTGTTTGATCTCTTATACTTTTATCTTTAGTCAAATGATTTCATAGCTTTTTTCCCTCCCTCAATCAACTTTGTAGCACTACATTCTGCTGTTGCTGCTAATTGAGACTGTTTACTACAAATTGTGCTGAACTTAATCCTTATATCTGGTATTTCTTTGATATGAATGTTTTTGTTTTTTGCTTTAGACAGAACGAACAAGTTTTTGTGATGTGCAGTTCAGAGATAGTATTTGAAATTGTGTCATTCATTTCTGTGTTTTGTCTATCTTCTGTTAAGACTGCTATTGTCAACAAATTCATTTGAATCATGCATCTAAATCCTAGTAATATGTTCAGTGCATGCCTGACAGTCTTAGATATCTATAGGATGCATGGCAGGAGGTTGATCCAGATGAACTATCATACGAGGTAAATTAGGATGTGACATGTGGTCCTGGTCTCTTTCTCTCGGTCCCATTTTTACTTTGATATCATGGTTGACTTTATGTTATAGGAGTTGCTTGCACTAGGCGATGTTGTTGGAACAGAGAGTAGGGGGCTTTCTGCAGATACAATTGCTTCCTTGCCTTCCATAAACTATAAATCCCAAGGCATTCAGGAAGGAAGCAGTGATTCGTAAGTGAACATGGCCTAGTTTTGCCAAAAAATATTGCTTTCTGCGCTCAGCTCTCCTACCCTCCAGATATCTCTTCTCTGTAAGATTGCTGATATACTGACAACAATTTTTACCCTTGTGCCTCAGCTGTGTTATATGTCGGTTGGATTATGAGGATGGCGACACCTTGACTGTCCTCTATTGCAAACATTCATACCATTCAGAGTGCATTAACAATTGGTTACAAATAAACAAGGTAGATTCTTGTTAAATGAAGTTCATTATACTGTTTTGGGGATTCCTACCTGTGTGCTGCTTGCAATTTTGGTTATGGAAAAACTTAAAACTAAATACATGAAGAACTGAAATATCTATTAAGACAGGATTTACTGTATTATACAAGACTGGTAGTTTGCTCATGAGATGTTCCCAGTGATGAAGAACTGTGATCTCTAGGTGAGCTATATTGCCAATTGCATTATTTACTGCAATTGGGAAGGGAAGTTTGACAATCTTATGCAATTGGTTTTGCTGTACTACCGCTTTGCTCTCTATTCCCTTCCGTTTTATAATTGTCAGAATGTATAATTCATTAATGCAGTGCCTTTATTGTGGGTGAAGATAGTGAGGGCTTAGTAGCTAGGGCAGATGTTATGAGTTGAAATGTTTTCTTTCTTCTCTTCTGTACGAGGAGATTAAAGAATCATTTGAATTCTTGTCTTTTCACATATTTCATGTTGTTTTTGCATTTCAGACATTGCATTTTCGTGCATCGTTGTTGAAGAAAGAAATAATGGACACATGATCCTGTCCTTCTGTAGGTTTGTCCTGTATGCAGTGCTGAAGTTTCCACTTCAGCAAAAAGCTAGTTGACTTCATCAACAAGCGGAAGGTATTTTGCACAAGATGGGGAGGCAAATAATGGGAAGACTGTCGACAGCATAGAAGAATGTAGCGTTGGACTTGTATCCTTTTGTCGTTCTGCCTGAAATATGTTGGCCACATTGAATGTTTTTGCCCACATTTTCTACTGGTAATTAGTGATGTAAGGAATTTCTGAGAATTCAGCTATGCATGTTTCTTTCTTGGATGAAATTTTATTATCTACCAAGATGTTTGTTTAATAGGCTACAATTACTTATATTGGCCAACTGCACAGTAAAGATTTTATAAGTTCTGAATCTTGTAAAGGCATTATATCTTATCCAAAAAATAAGCAAGATGTTTATATTCATTTCACAAAGGTAATTTCGTTAATTTTATGGATAGATTGGAGAGAATGAGTTACAATTACTAATATTGGCTAAGTGCACGGTAAAGATTTTATAAGTTCTGAATCTTGTAAAGACATTATATCTTATCCTAAGAATAAGCAAGATGCTTATATTCATTTAACAAATGTAATTTCGTTACTTTTATGGATAGATTGGAGAATATGAGTTCTCTACAGTTCTAAGTCACCCAAATGCCTTGAACAGAAAATTTGAGGAGACTGCTGGGCTAATCCACCAAGCTCCTTGGTTGATTGCAAATCTTGAACCATAACTATTTAAGTGATGGAAAATGTAGGTGTAGAGGCCAAGTTATTGATCAATATAGAGGAAAACAACTATCAACTTCCCCTCTCCACACACTTGAAGAAGGATGCTCATGCTAATAGAACTATAGAAGACACTTGTTCCGTGCTATCACACCTAGCCTCACTACGTTGCTTATTCAAGGACAAAAGCAAATATGTCTTTAGAGAAATACATGAAGATTTTGTGGAAGGCACCTTGATAGAACAATTCTTGTTGCTAAAGTTAGCATGCAAGCTATTTTTGGGCCACAATTCAAGTTGATGCTCAAATAGTCATATGTAAGCCACCAATTGTGCAACCTTAAACAAACCGGGAAGCAAAAGTCATTAATCAAATCGTATTGCAGGAAAAACTGGATAGATCTAGAAAGCAAACATGTCCTCTAAGAAATACATGAAGATTTTGTGGAAAGCACCTCGATAAAATAAATCTTGTTGCTAAAGTTTAATGTGCAAGCAACTTTTGGCCCACAATGTAAGCTAATGCTCGAATAGGACAGGCAAGCAAAAGTCATCAATTGGATTCTATGGTAGAAATTAGAGGAAAAACTAGATAGAGTAGGGGGAAGTTGAGTGAATAGCTACAAGGCATATTTTAGGTTAGCAAACTGATCCCATAAGTTTCATAGGCAAAACACCCTTGAAGCTAGTGTATGGTGCAAACAAGCTTATGCTACAGAAAAGTGAAGACATAGGGCGCAAACATATGCCTCAAAAATAAACTAGGAGCTCATAAGGCACCTATTGGACTTGATAGAAGAAAGAAGAGCTGTGACCGGTTTGCAGATGGCTAAAGACAAGCAAATGTACAAGTAGCTTTCAAGGAAATTGAGCTAAAAAAACTTCTAAGTTGATGACTTAATGCTAAGATGAGCCTAGTCGTGTGGAGGCATCAACAAGCTTATGGTAAGGGCTTACAAATTAAAAGGGGTTGAACGCAAAAATCTCTCCAGGCCAATGAATGTGAAAAACTGAGGCGATTCTCCTTGTAAATTCTCTTGCACCTATTTGATTATTGGAGGGTTATTTCTCGCAAATTACATTTGCAAGTTTTACTTTGAGTCTTGCCTTTAAAGTTTTGTTTTTATAAATGAAGGATATTTTTTTTTAATTTCAAGTTTTTTACATGCATAGGAAGTTGGGTTCAGAATGTGTAAGTGTGTGAGCACCAATCAAACAAAAACTTACATAATTCCAATATATGGTTTGCTCAGATGCCTAAGTGTATACACATGAAGCAGAATTTAAAAAGCATTTAGCTTAAAGCACATAGTTATGTGAGCTCAAACTGCCTAAAAACATGCATATAAGGCAACACCATAAACCTGCTCATAAACTAGTGTGTGAGCTCAAAACTCATAAAAACAAGATTCTTAAGTTGAAGCTTTTAAATCGGTCTCAACCTGAACTACCTAAATGTGGATGAGCTATTATGAGAACCTCTCAACTTAGTTTGAAGCGCCTCCACACAAAGAGTAAGATAACTCAAATCCTAGTAACTTGAGAACCTCAAAGACCATATGATAAGATGGAGGCATGCCTAGTGTTAGTTCTATTAGCTCAATTAACTTGGTTAAAATGCTTGTTACAACTTGCTAAATTTAACTATACTAGAAAATGAGTTTAGCTAATCATTAATTAAATTAAAGATGTGTTATGTTGGATAAATGGGAGGCAAATTGAGCCCCCAAGGCAATGAAGGGGTGTCTCATTCACCAAGCAACCACGTGATCGTCTACCACAAAAGGAAATACAAGCCTAAAGTGTTAAAGTTATAGGTTTGGATTGAGTTTCCAGCATCAACAAGATGTTAGGAGGCCGGTTATTCCAAGGAATAAGGAGCTCTATTTATCTTAATCCACTTCCTCCACGTTATCATCTAGCTGGATCAACACCAAGCTAGCACATAAGGTTAGATCATTAATGCAGGAGTAAAGGAAGAACCTCTCTATTACCATTTTAGAAGTTGAGGCTAGAGTAAGAGCTCTTTTGAATTAGGGTTTAGCAGAACTTGGTGCATTATTCTTTTATTCTTCAATATGGAGAGATGGAAGTGTGAATAGAATGGAGAGGTAGACTTGGTATGGGTATAGCTCACAAGCCTAACAAGAGCATCAACCCAATATGAGGCCCAAACAAGCCGAGTCCTAAGCCTAAGTAGGTTCAACTACGTCGAGAGTTTTTGGAGGTTAGCTCAACCTCAGAAGTTGAGTCCTCTCGACTGGATGAGGTCGGACCACTTAAATAATGGGGCGGCTGCCTAGCTATGACAGCATTAATGGCAATGTCTGCTACCCTTCGCATCTGTATTAAATGTGAACATACTACTCTCCTATCAGCATTTAATAGCGCTAATGGTGCATTACCTCCGCATTAATGGTGGTAAGGGCATTTCTTATTATTGATCGGTCATAAACATGACGCTAAACTAGGTTGAAAAGACCTAGAATGCCCCTAACCAAGGAGAGGAAGATCTAACCCATATCAAGATAAAGATTGTCTTTTCCACCTCTCGCCAGGGACTATAAGTACCATCTTCCCAGAGATAAAGGTATGAATGATATACTCTAAATTGTTACTCTACCAAATTATCTTTTAGTCGAATACTAACTTAAACATTGGAGGGTCTTAGCTGAGGACCACTCAACTAACCTAACATATGTTCATTAGTTGCAGGATTCGACTCGCACAATATATCCTTAATCCATCTTTCTGGTTAACTTGAACCCTCAGATCGAGATCAAGGAACCTATCTTATCAAAAATAAACTTCATCATTTGGTGTCGTCTATACGACATGGAATCTACAACTGAAAAATGGTAAACCCAAAGTGAACTACTTTTGAGAGATAGAGTAACTACAGGTCAACACCGCTACCTCCACCACTACCACAACCTCAATTGAACCAACAAGCCAAGGGCCCAAGCTCTTAACCATAGTAGGTGGTCACCTTGACCATCCCTTAGCTTATGCAAATGATTAGTGACTGGATATTAGCATCACTCTCAACATAGTTTTCTATCACCTTGTAAAGGCATAATAACCAACTTATGGCTGCAGCTAGCATCACTCCACACCCCTTCTGCCAAAAAGAAAGACCCTCATGTGAGGATAAAATGAGGAATGAAGCACATCACAGTTCAAGTAAACATGATGTTAGCCCTGGTCGTTTCCCACAAGATGAAAATAATTATCAACCTTGTGAGGAAGTAGCAGAATCAGTCGAATACCTCACCCAACCTAATTAAGCCCAGCAACATGAGAAGGATAAATGCAACAAACCTCAATAAAGTAAAGACCTATCTCAAGCAGACCAAGATGAGTAGAAGAAGGTGTCACATCAAGTCTAACAACTAAACAAGCGATTGGAAGAAATTTCAAGAAGAAATACTAAAAGAATCCAACTTGACAACTCCCCTAGGCTCCACTGAGAAAGGGAATCCCCATTCATCCAAGAGATAATTGAGGAACACATAGCGATCGATGCAAAAATCCCAATTGGATTACCTGGGTATGATAGATCAACTGACTCTAATGAGCACCTACTTCAATTCGAGCACATGATACAACTCCATGGCCACAATGACCATATCCTCACCAAAATATTAGTCACCTCTTACTAGGGAGTAGCGCTCAAGTGGTTTGTTAAGTTGGAACCTGCAACTATTTTTTCCTATAACCAGCTCTGTGATAAACTCCTCTACCAATTCACCAATGAAAGAAAAGTAAAGCTCCCTCATACTCACATCCACACAATGAAATAAAATGAAGGAGAATCTCTTCAAAATTTCTTTTGCTAAATTTAATACTGAGGTGTTAAGAATTAATAACCCCATGATTGAATTTTGATCAATGTATTATTCCTCGAACTCAAGCACAAATAGTATGCTAATGCCTTCATTAGAAAGAAACCACAAACAATGAAGGAGCTCCTCAACCTCACAAAGAGGTACATGACTTAAAAAGATATGAATAAGATGAAGTATGAAAGTGGAGAGAATGATAAAAGGAAAGGTAAAGAAAAAAATGATAAGCTTAGAAGGACTATCATCAATCCCCTATCAAGAGGTTTCATAATTATGCTCCACTGAATACTCCCTGAAAAGAGGTCATGTTTGCAATCTAAAATGACAACCTCCTCAAAAGACCAAGAAAACTTAATGAAATACTAGCCATGAAAAATTCCAAGAAATTTTACCATTTTCATAGGTAGAAGGTCCACGACATAGAGAATTACTTTAACCTTCAAGATGAGATCAAATGCCTTATCATCAAGGCTACTTGAAAAAATATGTCTACGGGAAAGCTAAGCAGGCAATAGGCTAACCTGACCTGACTCTTCATCGAGAATAATCGATTAGCCCAAGAAAATATGATAAAAGAAAAGAAAGGCCCAAGAAAATGCCTTCTATTAAGAGGCATGATCAATACCACTACAGGAGCACTAATTGGAGGGGATTCTAAGTCAGCAAGAAGACAGGTGCAGCGACAACTCAAATCAGCTAAGTCAATGCCGACTAAGCTAATATTACAACTTTCCACCAATGCAAACTCTTATCTTCATATCTGACCTTTCTCACCTGGGAGGTCAAGGAGCAGAGAGTAAATTAGATTGCCCACTTATGGTAAATGTTGAGATTGTAAACTTTGAAGTGAGAAAGATCTTGGTCAACAATGGTAGCTTCATTAATAATAATATTTTTGTTAAAATTGGAAAGAATAAACTTAGAAAAGCTAAAATTTGAACTAGTCTGTACCCTACTAGTCAGATTTGGTGGATCAAAGATCATACCAATAAGATCCATCGACTTGTCCAATCATTTAGGAAAATGCCCAAGAGACGCACACTTATGGTCAACTACCCTTTGCTTATAATGCCACAATTGGGAAACTAGCACTTAACAATTTTAGAGCAATAGTTTCAACCTATCATATGAAGTTAAATTCCCAACAATAGCTGGTACCGGAGAATTGCTCTGCAATATGAAAGAAGTATGGCGTCACTACACTATTTTGGTCAAAGCAACTAAGCAAAAAACCTAACCAAAATTGAAACCCTCAGGAGACGTCCTAGTAATGAAACCTAGGGAGAGATAGGTAAATAAAAAAAAAAAGAAAGAACAGACTAAGGTTGAGCTAATTGAGAAATTCAAAATAATAGAATTAAAACATGGAAATCCAAACAAGACTACAAAGATAGGGACTAACTTGAGAGGCAACATAAAGTGAATGATGATCGATTTCCTTAGAAAGAACATTAATGTTTATGCATGGAAAGAAACCGACCTCTGGGGAATCGGCCTCTCAGTCATTGTCCATCACCTCAACATGGACCCTTCCTTCAAACTAGTCAAATAGAAAACTAGGACATTCAATGCTAAACAATGCTTGATTATCAAGGAAGAGATCAACAAACTTTTGGAGGTGGGCTACATAGTAGAAATTCAATATCCTAGTTGATTGTGTAATGTAGTTCTTGTCCCTAAAAATGAGGATAAATGGAGAATGAGTAATAATTTCACCTATCTGAATAAAGCACGCCTTAAATACCCTTACGCACTACCTCAAATAGATTAATTAGTAACAACAAGCTGCAACCTCTTGAGCATGATGGATGCTTTCCAAGAATACTACCAAATCTTCATGGCTACCGAGGATATGGATAAAACTACTTTTGTGTTTTCAAATGGGATATATTGTTTCTTGGTCATGCCATTTGGCTTAAAAAATGCCGAAGCAACTTACCAAAGATTGGTAAACTTCATGTTCAAAAATGAAATTGTTCAATCTATAGAGTCTATGTGGATGATATGGTCGTTAAGACAGAAAATAAAGCACACCATTTATCTGACCTAAACTACACATTTTTAATATTAAGGGCATTCGACATGAAGCTTAATCCTAACAACTGCACATTCGAAGTATGTGGTGAAAAGTTCTTAGGTTACATGGTTAGTTGGAGAGGCTATGTAGATAATCCACAAACGATATAGGCAATCTAGAATATTCCACCACCAAAGACAGTAAGGGAGGTTCAGACGTTGGTCGGAAGAATTATTGCTCTAGAATAATTTATTGCTTGATTGGAAAATCAAAGTCTACCATTTTTCAAGATCCTCATAAATGCAAGGAAATTTCATTAGATAGAATAATGTAACCAAGCCCTTGTCGACCTAAAATAATATTTGACCATCTCTTTGTTGTTTGCTAAACCTTCGATCAGAGAGGTCTTATACCTATACTTGGCAATTTATGCAACAACTGTTAGTTTAGTCTTGGTACGCACTCAGCAAGGCTCACATAAACCAATATACTATACCATCAAAGCTCTACAATGCCCAAAACATAACTATCTAAAGATTGAAAAATTCACCCTCACCTTTATCATAGTAACAAGAAAGCTAAGACCTTATTTCTTGTCACACGCCATTATTGTTCTGACAAACTAGCCCTTAAATCTAGTGATGTCCAAGCCAAATACATCTGAAAAACTAACCAAATAGGCCATTGAATTAAGAGAATTTGACATCAAGTTCCAACCTTAAATAGCTATAAAAGCCTATGTGTTAATAGATTTCACAGTAGACATTTCAACCTCTTTGTAGTGGTCGAACAGGATCAACCAATTTGGTCTTTGCACGTGAACGAATTGGCCACACCTTCCAAAGGTGGAACATGAATTTCCTTGCATTGTCGTCAAGCTAAGGAGTATGTTTTCACCATCAAACTTGACTACCTAGTCATAAACAATAAAGCAAAGTTTAGATCCCTGATTGTGGGTATGAATATGGCCTTTGATAGGGCGGTCGAATTTCTAACAATTATCACAAACTCGCAATTAGTCGTGGAATAATTCAAAGGAAATTTTGAAATAAAAGAAACAACCATGAACACATGCTTAGCAAAGGTTAAGAGGCTAGAATGAGAGTTTAAAAGATTCACACTAAGTCAGCTACCCAAGTCAAAAATGATAGGGCAAATGTGTTATCCAAATTCACCAACTCGACCAACTGTACTAGAGAAAGAACCATAACCTTTTTGATCTTAAATAAGCCCACCATAAACAACCTCTATCAAAGGTAAGTTTTATATATTGAGGAGATAAACTCAAGTTGGCAAGATGAAATAAAATCCTATCTCAAAGTAGGAAAGATACTACAAAATAAAGCAGAAGCTCGAATTTTAAAGGGATGAGAAATAAAATTTCCCCTCAATAACTTTGGGAAGTTGTATAAAAGGTCTATCTCTGGCCCCCAATTGAGATGTTCGACATCAGAACAAGGACAAAAAGTCTTACAGAAGATCTACACTGGTATCTACGAAAACTATTTTGAGGGATAGTTGTTAGCTCACAAGGTCATTAGGTTGGGCTACTTTTGGCTAACTTTACTCAAGGACGCAATCAACTTTGCTCAAAAATGCCTATTCTACCAAGTACATGCCAACATCTCTCACCAACCAACTACAACCCTCGTCTTGGTCCAACTCACTTGGCCTCTTGACTAGTTGGGGGTTAACATTATAGGATCTTTCCTAAAAGCCACAGGTAAAAGAAATTACATGCTAGTTGCAATAGAATATTTTATTAAATAGGTCGAAGCATAAGCCGTACCAAAGATAACAACACAGTGCTAAGAAGTTTCCTATCGAAAAACGTCATCTATTGCTTTAGTCTATTGAAAGTGCTCATATCTGACAATGGCACATAATTCCAAAGTAAGAGAATGAAAGACTGTGCGAAAGCTTCGAAATTAGATAGTACTTCACTTTGATGGGAAATCCACAAGCAAATGGTCAAATAGAGGTTGCTAATAGAACAATCCTAGACCACATTAAGACTTGCTTGGCAGGATCTAAAGGTAGATAGGCAAATAACCTCTTAGGCATCCTTTAGGCTTATAGGACCACCCTAAGAATAGCCACTAGACAAAGCCCTTACAGCCTTGTTTATCGCTCAAAAATAGTAATCCCAATAGAGTTAACCCAACATACAACTTGGGTAATTTATTATAACTCGATTAGAAATAATGCAGAACGATAATTCGACCTTGAGAGAATCGATAAGCTATGACAACAAGCATTCACAAAAATGCAAAGGTATAGGTCTATCATTGCTAAACACTATAACAAAAATATTAGGCCAAGATATTTTTAAGGGGGCGATCTGATCTGTAAAAAGGTCGAAGTCTCAAAGAGTGTTGGGAAACTCGACCCAAAATGGGAAAGCCCCGACTCAGTAGTGAAAGTCGCCAAGCACAACTCTTATCAACTAGTGGATACGAGAGGAAATGAGCTCTCTTTTTCATGAAACGCAATAAACTTGAAAAAGTTTTATGTGTGAATTGAGATCTTACTGTATAATAGAAACAAGCTTTTTCAATGTGTATAATAAAGTCAACCCCACAGTCATTAGATCGAGTTAGTTTCTTACCAATTATTAAAGAATATTAAAGTTGACCTCGCAATCATATGATCAAGTTAATTTTTGACCAATTATTAAAGAATATTAAAGTAAACCTTGCAGTTAGATGATGAAGTTGGGTTCTAACCAATTATTGAATAAAGTCAAAATCAACTATGCAATCAAATAACTATTAAAGTAAATCTAAATTGACCTTGTAGTCGAACTAAAGTGCCATGATATACATAATATGCAATTAGCTAAAATACCTGAGATGGACAAAATACACAACCAAGATTAACATTAAAACTTCCAGCAATATCCAACATACATTTAAAAATAAAAGTGACATTGTTCAAACACTCGTCTATGCTTCACATCATCTAAAAAGATTACAAAGCAGAAAAACTTTTTAGCTTGAGCTAGCACTCTCTCCTTAACTCCCTTGAGCGGCAACTTCAGTAATAACCTCATTAGCAGTCTTGCGTAGCTCATCAGTAGTATTGACACCAACATCCAGAGAAAGTCCCTTGATCTTTTGCCCTAGTCCTGAGGGAAACATCCCCGTAGGTTGAGAAAGACCAGCTTCATCTATTAGAAAAGGTCGTTCAATGGTAGAGAAAAATTGTGCCACATCCACCTTATTATTTTTAATATCTTAGGCGAAGTCACTGATAAATGAGAATTTATTCCACACCTCGATGGCTTTGGGATACAATAAAGCCATGGCCATGAAAATAGTCTCATCACAGTCCTTAAAATGCTCATTTTTTGTAATGTTAAGTTGAGCCTTTTCTTTTGCTCAAATCTCATAACCAAGGAACTTGAGCTACTTAATGGCCTACCCAAATGTCTCCTTAGTGTCATCGAAGCTAAAAGTTACACCAGTATCAGTAAATGCTAAACTCAACATAAATTATTGAACGTCTTCCTTTTGGATATCAGGCAACACTTTAAGAAAATTATCCTCAGCATAGAGAAGACAACTCTTATACCCCTGGGCCTGACCTGATAAAAAAGCCTCTTGGATCATGAACATCAATTTCTTTAGTTGCTCTTCTAGTTGACTCTTTTCTTCAACAGCAATTAAGAGCTTTGTGTCATTCTCATCGAGCTGCTAAGTCAGCTACGTAATCTTCGACTCCAAAGATGAGACCTTAGTCTTGATCAAATCATTTTGCTTCTTCTCAAGCTCATCACATTTCTCTTCCAACCTTTACTTGGCAGTTTCAAACAGCTCAAACGCTAATGGAGATTATACCTTATTACCCAACCTACAAGAAAAGAAAAGAACTATTTTAGAAATTAACTACAATGAAATTGAATAGTTCATTTAGCGTAAAAATTTACCACATTTGCATGATATGAAAACCCCTTTAAAGCATTAACCTACTCATAATTAAACATCTCCACTTGATTCTTCTAGAATAGACCAACTATAGGGACGACTAAAAGACTCAATGCCATTGGGCCCTGCACCTATCATGGTCGCAGTATTTGATACCCCAATTTTCAAGCTAAAGCGAGGTTCAAGAAATGTAGGTAAGTTGCACAATTGCTTGGTGGGAAGCGCCTTGCAAGCAATCGTGTCTAGGTCAGTAGCCTTCCCTTTTCCCTTATCCACAACACTTTTCTTAGGGACATACTACCCTTCGACCTCCATTGCTTTTCTCTTAGTCCAAAGAGTCAAGCTACCAGTTGTTCCTACACCCTGAGCAATAGGGAACAGACTAGATAGCGGTGCCTATTCAACCCTAGCAACTTAAGCCACCACTTACCGATGAGATGTGCAACCTCACAACGCTCATGAGCTCTCTGCTGCTTCTGCATAGTTATTTGCTAGGCTCAGTTCATGAGAGACTGACCTACAAAACACACACCATCTTAATTAGAAACTATAACATATAATATACCGATAAGAGGTTAGATAAGTTAGTTTTACCTAAGCATGTTTTAGTGTCCAATCTCAGTGAGGCGATCAACAATCCTACCAAAACCAAGCTCTTTTCCTGAACAAGCTTGGATGCATCCATTTCTCCAAACTCAAGGAAATCTTAAATGAAAGTATTATTCCAACTTGGGTTCTCATCATTGTTCATCTCGCTCCCTCATCCATCATCCCTTAGGGATATTAAAATTGACCCTATTGAGGGCTCAAACATAAAATACCTTTTCTTTCAAGTTTGACCATGGGAAGAAAAAGAGGTCACAAGAATTTTCCAATGAGGTTGTACAGTCAAGTAATAAAATCTCAACTCCTTAGTACTATCCAACTTTCAAAACATCAGGAGATGAAAAAAATTGCTAAAATTGGCCCAAGAAGAGGGATAGACATGAATCATCATTAAACCAACAAAACTGTACATGAGGGAAAAGCAATTGGGTAACAATTGAGTTATGCAAATAGTGAGACCTCTTAATAAGTCTACTATAGGTTGAGCTAGAGAAAACCTGAGCCCACACTTTAGTACATCCTCAAAAACAGTCACACATCCCTCAAGAGGTGTATACATCCTCTCTCTTACCCTAGGTTTAATTAGTTCTAATCCCTCATGAATATAATATTTTGCCCTAATCAACCTTAGATCATTCATAGTCTCCTCAGGTATGATTTCACTATAATAGGCGGTCATAAATAACCTAACCCTTTACCGAGGAGACTAATCGACCTCCTTAGAAAACCTCATTTTATTGGTGATTAGCACTAAAAGACCAACCTCATCAATAATAGGACTACCCCTTCATCAATTTCTAACCCCATCATAACAATATCCACTTCCTCACGACCACTAGAAGAGCTTGACCTATTATTTGAGGCCTCATCCAAACTACCGTCTTTACTAATCAAGCTAGTTAGAGATCGAGTTACCTTGAAGTCAAAACCTTCAACTTTATCCTCCTAGACGATTCTAGCCAATTGCTATAAGCAGAAATAAACAAATGGAAAGTGGAACAAAAGTAAGAGAATAAGGAGACTTATGTAAAATACAAGTAGAAACTAAGAATCATATAACATTGAAACTCCACCAAAACTCTCTAGAACTCGACCTCCTAATAATGTGGTAAAAGTAGTAAATTGTCAGTAAATTTGACTACTTATAAGCCAAGCCCAGCATATCAACTGGCTAATTTAACCTGGTACCACTTAATTAATGCATAACCATAGGTCATCAGTGCATAAACATTGGAGTAACCACCCAAAATTGATTCCTACCTCGTAAACCCTAGTCAATAATCAAAAAGTTTGAAGCAATAAAACACATTACTCCTTCATCAAACCTTTTCAGGGTCGGCTAAACTACAGAGTGGAGGAGACTCATGATATAGGTATAGTCCACAAGCCCAACAAGAGCATTAACTCAGTACCAAGCCCAAACAAGCCAAATCTTAAGCCCAACTAGGTTTACCTATGTCAAAAGTCTCGACCTCAGAGGTCAAGTCCTCCCGACTGAATGAGGTCAGATTAGACAGTTAGTGGGGCAACCATCTAGTCGAGAGAGCATTAATAGCAATGTCTGCCACTTATCGCATCCGCATTAAATATGATCGAACCACCATTCTATCTATATTTAATTGCTCTAACGGTGCATCACTTCCACATTAATGGTGGTAATAGTGCTCCTTATTGCCGGCTGGTCATGAACATGATGCTAAGCTAGGTCAAAAAGACCTAGAATTCCCCTACCCAAGGAAAGGAAGATCTAACCCATATTAGGGTGAAGATTGTCCTTTCCATTTCTCACCAAAGACTATAAATACCATTTTCTCAGAGATAAAGGTATGAATAATACACTCTGAGTCATTACTCTGCCAAATTATATTCTAGTCGAATACTAACTTAAACATCATAGGCTCTTAGCTTAGGACCCTCTCAGCTAACCTAACATGTGTTCACTAGTTATAGGATTCGACTCGCACCACATATCCTCAATCTATCTTTCTGGTTGACTTGAACCCTCAGGTTGACATCATGGAACCGATCTTATTGAAAATGAACTTCATGAGGGAGAAAATTAAAAGAAATAAAATATATAAACTATGATGAGAAGGAATGAGAAATAAACTTGGAAGTAATTAATTTCTAGTGAAAAAATGGTGGCTGACATAACTTAAAACCCAATAGCCTAACATAATAGATAAAACGTACATAGTCCTTAACAAACTAAATAATGGGGAACAAGTTTGGAAATACTAGTGAAATAGAAAACAAGAAATTCCTAACAAAGTAAATTAAATGATGGAGAATAATGAAAAATCTACTAGCAAGCAAAAGTGGCCAAAGTGTTGTTTGGAACTCTTTTTACAAACAACAAGAGCCTAAAAGACAAAAGGGCCTTAGGGTATCTAAGGAAAAATCTTAGCTATGGAGGAGGCATGTAGCCTAAATCATGCCAGATGTAAGGTTATATACCATTAGGTATATGTAGTGCAGTGCACAAGAAGTGAGGTTTCCTCAGTTGAAAGGACCTTCCTTAAAAATAATGTTCAAACTAGATAGGAGGTAACTTGGACACCTAACCTACCGCCCTAAGGTAAAAAATCCAACTTGGATCACCTAACCTATAGCCTTAAAAGACCGATAGCAAGCTTAGATCATTCAACCCGCATGTCCCCACACAGTACACATTTCTCATAGTCGAGCCTAAAGACCCTTCCCTAAGCTATAAGCAACTAGCAGAATGTGAAAGGATGGTGATGATACTAGCATGACTTATTAGGTAGCCTTCTCTCAATTGATCAACTGTGCAGATGTACTCGAGAAAGCTCAGGCAGCCTTCTCTCGATAATTCCCTACAATACGAACACGATGGAAGAATTCATGCTGAGCTCAGCCTTTCAAGATGCAAATGTAGTTCTATCCATCGATAATGCTCTAAGTGCATTTGACAAGGTAATAAAATAGCTCGAGTATCTGGGCTATGCTTTCTGGCAAAACATAGAAGCAAAATAAGCCTTACCCTATATAAGAAGCTACAGTCTTACCCAGAGTCCGAAAAGGGTATGGTCGATAGGAGCAGTGAGAGAGATACAATGATAAATGCTCCTATTAAGCCCTTAACTGAGGCCCAACAAAAATAAGCTGAGGTCGAGGCCAAGCTAGTTGAGTTGGTGAGTGAATTTGCTTTCGTTGAGGACTTTGCCTTTCAGCTAAGGGAGGAACAGGTCGATGTGGCGCAGTATTTACTACACTCAACTAATTTCATGAGCGATATCGCGAGGCCTTCATGACCAACTCAAGTTATTCAACAGCTCGCGTATGTAATGCCAAAGCTCAATCAAGACTGGCAGGAAGGTGACTAGGCTAGGTCGAGGCAGACTTAATCTTTAAACTCTCTGATGTTATTGTTGCTTTTATTGTCTGTCTTCTTTTTATTATTTTTTGTATTTTTTGTAATAGAATGTTATTGTAATGAAAATTCCAATGAATAAAAGATCATTTTCATATCTCTACTGTTGAATGAAATTAATTTTATATCTTTCTTGTCAAATGCAACTTTACTATCATAACTGTATAGGTGAATGATTGACAACCAAGTTAGTTATCAAGATAGTTATCCAAAAAATCCAACAACTTTGTCATCAATTTTGGTTAGTATTAAGAGACACATGTTCTTGCTAAAGTGCATTTAATAGTTTATCTTCTCAGCAAATAATTATTTTCACGACTTTATAGTCGATTTTCATTATTTGACAATTGACTTATTGATTGACTACTGGGTTGATTATATAGTTTGGCTAAAAAACCCTTAAGTTCGAACATGTATCTATTTTAAGTCGACTGCATGGTCAATTTAGAACTTTGGTTTGGCAACATAGTGCTACTTTTGCGTCAACTGTAGGGTTGACTTGGAATTTTAGTGTGGAAACGTGAAGCTTATTGTTTGTCGACTACATGGTTGATCTGAAACCTTTAAGTGGCAGTATGGAGCTGCTTGTTCATCGACTATGAGATCAACTTGAAACTTGAATGGTAGCCTAAAGCTGCTTATTTGTCGACTATGGGGTCGACTTGAAACTTGAGTGGCAGCATGAAGTTTCTTGTTCATCAACTATGGGGTTAACTTAAATCTTGAGTGATAGCGTGAAGCTACTTGTTCATTAACTATGGGATCAACTTGAATCTTGAGTGGCAGCGTGAGGTTGCTTGTTCGTCGACTACAAGGTTGACTTGAATCTTAAGTTGCAACGTAAAGCTGCTTGTTCATCGACTATGTGGTTGACTTAAATCTTAAGTGGTAGTGTGGAGTTGCTGGTTCATTGACTGCGGGGTTGACTTGAACCTTGGAATGATGATAAGTAGATATAATTATGACAATGCAAACAAATAGTAGTAATATTGCTATAACTTTATTATATCATAAAATATGAGGATGATTACAATGTGCTTTCATATGTAGAATTTCTTCAAGTTGATGGCATTCCATGGGCAAAGGAGCTCATCCACATCCATATTAGCCAATCAATAAATGTTGTGCTTTGATACCTTCACCACGGTATAAGGTCCCTCGCATTTTAAGTCGAGCTTGCCAACATTCTTAGATATTTCCACCTTTTTTAGAATGAGGTCTCCAATCTTGAAATTTTTAGCTTCACCCCTCTATTATAGTTCTATACCATCTTTAACCTATAGCACTACATGATGTTATAAGCTTTTTGCCTTTGTTTATCAATAGTTTTGAGATCGAGCTTCCTTTCTGATGTGTTCTTGAGTAGGTGGAAGTGAATAACTCAAGTTCTATGTTGAATGAGTTATAAAGGTATGATTGCCTCGGCCTCATAGACCAAACTGTAAGGGATATGACCTGTGGCTGCTCGGGGAGTTATTCTATATGCTCATAACACTCCTAGGAGATCGTCTGCCTAGCTCGAGCCAGTATCTTATATCCTGGCTTTCAAATGGTTGAAGATCGTTCTATTTGTCACCTTTGTCTAGCCGTTCAACTAAGGATTACCTACTAAGTAAAGTGCTTGGTGATTCCCAATGCTTCACACCAACTCCTGGTACTTCTGCTATGGAACTAAGTCCCATTGTCTAAAATAAGGATCTTAGACAGGCCAAAACAACATATGATGTTTTTCCAGATGAAATTCTTGATGGCTACGTTGATTATCTTTGAGGTAACCTTAGCCTTGACCCACTTGGTAGAATATTCGACTGCCACGATTATGAACTTTTGTTGACCTATTAATTTTGACAGTAAGCCTAAAATGTCGATCCCCCACTAGTTGAATGGCCAAGAAATTTGAACATTGACCAAGGGCGCAACGGTTTGATACAACAAGTTCAAATAAACTTGGCATGATGTACATTTTTGAACAAAATCCACATAGTCTTTTAGTAATATCAGCCAAAAGTATCTATACCTGATTACTTTATGTGCAAGGGAATTTCTCCCGGAATGGTTCCCACACATGCCTGGAAAGGATATCCTACAATACTTCATGAGCTTGGTCTGGATGTAGGCACCTAAGGGGCAGTCCAGAGATCAACATCTTATATAGTTTGCCATGCTCATCCAACACAAACTTGGCAGCTTGTCCTCAATGATGTCGAGCCTCATTTGTGTCTTCGAGTACTGTGCCATGACTCAAGTAGAGTTTTATCGGATCCTGCCATGAAGGGATTATCTCCTCAATACTTCCTATAAGGTTTTTCTTGAGTGGGCCGATCGATGGCCTATCAGTGATCAAAAATGTTATTGTTCTATCTCTTATGTCCCTAGTCGAGTTAGCAAATTTGGATAGGGCATCCACACGCTCCTTCTCAAACTGAGGTACTTGACTAAAGGTGAACTTTTTGAATGATTGCTACAATTTTCTAACTTTGGCCAAGTACTGCCTCATCATTAAATCTTTAGCCTCAAAATTTTCTTTGACCTATTCTGCTACCAGCTGGGAGTCTGTGATCATAGCTAGGTGCTTGACATCTCAATTGAGTGCCATCCTCATCCCAATAAGGAGACCTCATCCCAATAAAGAGAGCCTCATATTCTACATCAGTATTAGTGACTACGTAGTCAAGCTTGATCATAAATTCATATTTCTCTACTGCTAGGGAATTGAAAGCCACCCTTTCTCCCTCTCTAGATATGGTTGAAGATCCATCAACATGTAAGTCCAAGTGAGAGAGGTTTCATTGTTTTTCTCAGACAGGTCAACTCATTCAGCGATGAAGTCCGCCAAGACCTGTGCCTTGATTGTTGTTCTTAGCTGAAAGGTAATATCAAATTTTCCTAATTCTATGGCCTATTTCATTAACCTATCGAGGTATCTAACTTAAACAGCACCTACATCAATGGCTGATTGGTCAGCACTATCATAGCATGAGACTAGAAATATGGATGCAGCTTCTGAGCTGCGGTGACTAGCACCATTGCAAATTTCTTAATCTTGAAGTAATTATGCTCTGGTCCTTAGAGTGACTTATTGTAGTAGTAAACTAGTTGATAACTTCTATCTCTAATTGAGACCAAGATCAAGTTGATCAACGCTTTTGAAATAGTGAAATATATATGAAGGACCTCTTCAAGTTTGAGTTTTGCAAGCATTGGGAATAAGGACAAATACTATTTTAACTCGAGCAATGCTTAATCACACTATTTATTTCATTGAAAACCTAACTTCTTAGCATTTCTGAGAATTTTGAAGAAAGATAGGCTCTTGTCTGCCAATCATATGATGAACCTCCCAAAGGCAATAATCCTCCTAACTGGCCGCTGCACATCTCTAACTGTTCGAGGAGGGACGATGTTTAGAATGGCTCAAATCTTCTATGGATTGGCCTTAAGCCCTATTGACTGATTACATAGCCCAGAAATTTACCTCTTCGAACCCTAAACATATACTTGTTTAGATTCAGCTTCAAACCAAATGCTCTCAATACTGCAAAAGTGTGATGAGGTCAAACAAATGATCTTAGCCTTTTCTATTTTTACAATTATGTCATTGACGTACACCTCCATCGACTTACTTATTTTATCTTTGAACATAAAGTTGACCATCCTTTGGTAGGTTGCTCCAGCATTTTTTAGTCCAAAAGGCATGACCAAAAAGTAATAAACTCTATAGGGAACCACAAAAAAAGTTTTATCCCTATCTTTGAGGGCTATGAATATTTGATGGTAGTCTTAGAATGCATCCATCATACTCATTAACTTGCAACCATCATTGGAGTCTACTAGTAAATCTATTTGAGGTAGGGGTAAGGATCCTTAGGGCAAGTTTTATTCAAATATGTGAAATCGTTACACATACGCCACTATCCCTCATTCTTTGGGACAAGTACAATATTACGAATCCAAGATGGATATTGAATTTCTACAATGTAAACTGCATCTAAGAGTTTCCTAACTTTCTTTTCAATGATTTAGGTCCTCTCGGCATTAAATGTTCTCATCTTTTGCTTGATCTATTTGTATGAGGGATCGACATTAAAGCGGCGCAAGATCACACTAGGATTGATTCCCTAGATGTCAAATGCTTTTCAGGCAAAGATGTCAATATTTTGCCTTAGAAAATTGATCATAAGGCAATCCAGGTGAGGCCCATATCTGTCTGATCCAAGTTATCTTGTTAAGGTTCCCTTATTCTAGCTCAACAGTTATAAATTTCCCAATAGGCTCCACCCAAGTATCCTCCAACTTTCTCTTCTTGTGAGCTTGGACGTCATCGAGTTCTGCTACAGAGGCATTCCCTAAGGTTTTCAATTGTGGTCAAGTCTTTTGCTCTCTTAACTCTATTGAAATATTGTAACATTTCCAAGCTTCCTTGATGTTACATAGCAGTTCACCTGTGTCGATTATGGTAGAGAATTTAATTTTCATGTGATAGATCGAGATAATAGCATGGAAATTATTGAGAGCTAGTTGACCAATAATGACATTATAAGCGAATGAGGCGTCGACCACCAGATAGTTCACCATCAATATCTTTCTTCAGGGCACCTCCCTAAATGACGTCGAGAGATTGATGGACCCTACCAGGATGATTTCTAACCCCCCAAACCTGACCAGAGAGGTGCACACAGGTTCAACTTTAATTGCCCTAAATTTATTCTTTTCATGGTAAACAAGAAAATGATGTTGGCTGAGCTGTTGTTATCGGCCAGAACCTTTCTTACTTCAAAGTTGGCAATCTCAATAGAGACTACCATATGACAATCAGTTTTGTTGTTGATATTCTTTCTTTCAAGATGGGCCAAGTTACAATCAGTGAATAAAATGGGCTCTGCGCTCATTGATAGATGGAATATCATTTTGACAGGCAAGGCTTTAGTCGACTCCAACCTCCTCTGAGTCAGCCTTCTCGCTGATTTTGAGTCTCCCCAATAGGACCTCACGCAATTATGTCAATAACTCCTCAAATGGGCGGGCGATCTTCATGGGTAGGTTTTTTCCTTTATCCTCCCTCATTGGGCTAATCAATCTAGTCTATTTTGCCCCCTTCAGCCTGCATCTCCATGGCCACATACTTTTTGAGATGGTTTTGCCTGATGAGCCTCTTAATTTTGTCCTAGAGATTGAAGCATTCATCTGTGTCATGCCTCTTCAGTTTATAAAAGTGGTACTACTTTTATGATTTTTTCATTGCTTCAGTCTCTATCAGCTTCCTTAGTTTCTTAAGAAAATTATCATGCTGAATGGCATACAGGACCTCTCTTCTCAAAATATTTAGTGAAGTGTAGTTGTGGAAGTGCTTTATTGGAGATCAACCTCTTTCTCTGTATTTTTGGTCATCTCTCTCCTTATTTTTCTTTTTATCAACCTCAAAGTTTCCAAACTTCAACTTGTTTATCTCCTCTTGAGTCATATATCTCTCTGTCAGGTCGAGCAATTTCTCCGTCGACCTCACACACCAAAGCATTAGTGCATTCCTTATGTTTGAGTTCCAAGAATAGCACATCGATTAGAAACTTAATCTTAGGATTGTCTATCTTCAGGACCACCATGGTAAACCTCGTAAAGAAGTCATGGAGGAACTTTCCCTTGTACTGCTTGATAGTGTGGAGGTGAGTGTGGGGGAGTTTTACCTTTCTTCAACTAGCAAATTAGTGTAGGAGTTTATCAAAAAGCTGATCATAGGTGTACATTGATGAAGGCTCAAGCTTAGCATACCAATCGAGTGCTATGCCCTAGAATGTGGTCACCAATATCTTGGCATAGATGTACTTGTTGTGCCCATGCAACTGTATCATATGCTTGAACTACATCAAGTGCTCGTTGGGATTGGTTGAGCCATTGTATCTTGAAAGTTTAGTTGGGACCTTGGCATCGACAATAATACACTCATTGATAATCTCCTGGATAAAAGAAAAGCCTCTCTCTTGATGAGACCTTTAGGGGCCCTCTAGGTCGAGCAGTCTATTAGTATTTTTTCTTGAGATCTCATCGAGACATCTGTTTAATTATTGCACTTGGTAGGAGACTTTTTCCCACTTCTCTCGATCGACTTGAGTAATGTTCCAATCAAAATGAAGCCTCACATGCTTGGCCTTATCATGTTGATTGTGTCTAGAACGTTTGACCCTATTGCATTGTTAGGCTTGATTAGGTCGAACTTGGTGGGCCACAGAGTCAATAATTTTCTCTCTTAGTTCTAATCACTCTCTCTCTCCATGGAAGCATCTGGGGCTAGCATCTCGTCTGGCTGGTAGCCGCTAAGACTCTTGGCTGCCATGACTATTTTGGGAAGACCTTTCTTTTGGCAGAGGTAGTTGCAGAGTGATATTGCCAACTGGGGCTAGCACGGTGGTGTGCCTATTTAATGCAGTTGAAAGTTGGGCAGAGATTTACTTACTTATCAACTGCATCAACTAAGGCAGGGTCAGCATAACAACTTGCATCAGATAAGGTTGAAAGTCATTTTTAGTGAATAGGGTAGTATTTAGGTTGATTTGACTAGAGAGGTCGAATGATCCAATAGTGTTATCTTTCAAGGTTTGAGATCTACAATCAACAGCAAATGTTAAACTAACCGAGGTACCCCTAGCTAAGGCACTCCAATGCTTAAGTTAGTACTGGTCGAATTAAGGTAATCAAGCAACAAAGTAAGAGCATATAGTGTATATGGCATTACTTGGATAAGGACTAGCAGTGAGGTATTTATAGTCATCTCTTGGTGAGTGATATGTCTAAAATGTCCCTATCAAGTGTAGTGGGCTCTTGTCCTTACCTTGGGATTATTAGTCATTTTCAATTATAATACTATTTTAGGTGGCATCATATCCTGCTTTCTCATATGAATAGTAATCTAGAGGTGCGTCTCTTTACCAGAGTTGGTGGTAGAAGCTGTACTAGGTAGCACGCACCATTAATGAGAATGCACGCTATTTGTCAAAGCATTAAATGTGGCAAGAATATGAGTCAATACTGAAGTGAGCACTATGGTTAACAATTATCGAACAGATAAGGTGCTCGACCAAAGAGATGGTTGAACAGCCAAGTGGCTTGAAGCCTCCCGTTGAGGGCAGTCAAGAACAATTCATTCAACCAGGCGGTTGTGGTCGAGTAATTTGACCCAGCTGGGTCAAGAAGCGATATTGGGCTGTGCTTATTAAATGAGCCTAGGGGCCCTCTCTGAGGTCGATAGCATGTTGGGCTAGGCATGTTAGGCTATCCTATATCAATATTATATATAGACATGCTATAAATAATTTTATATACATATGTATTTATATAATTTTTTATATGTATATAATTTTATATATACGTATGTATATATAATTTTATAAATAATAAATAGTATTTAATATATACAAATATGTTATGAATAAATAAATATACATATATGCATATATATAATTTTATCTATATGTGATTTTATATATATGCATGTATATAATTTTTTATAAATATTATATAGGATTTGATTTTATGTAAATATGTTATATATTTTATAAATATAAAATTATTTAGTTTTGATAATTTTATATATATGTATGTACATAGAATTTTACAAATATTAAATAGGATTTAATTTATATAAGTATGTTGTATATTACAATATAAGGGAGCAAGATCTTGTGAAGGAGAATTAGATCTCAAAACGAGTTCACGATACCCAACCTATAGTCAGAACTCAGGATATCATTTACCTAAATTTAACTAGTCCACCATATAAATCTGATTCAATACCCAAATGCCCACAAACACCAACTTGGCTAACAAGGGCAAACAAAGGGTATAACTAAGAATCAGACATACATGGAGTGTTGTTAAACCTTAGAACCTGATTGGATAACTCATTAAACAGATTTAAAACCTTCAACACAAGCCTATTCAATTATGTCCATAATAATATAGGAAGTATCTAACTTATGATTAGAACTTTTTTTCCTCCTAGTTTACCTGATTCTATTGCAATGCCTAGCATCCAACCCCCCCATAAAATTGATAATTTTAGGCTTAGAGATATGTCTAAGTTAGAGAAGTTAATAACTAAAAAATTTGCTAAGTTCAAGATTTCCACTCTTCATAATAATGTTGAAGATGAATCTTACCAACATGCTATTAATGAGGAAGTTAATAAACTTCAAAAATATGCTGATAGACCCACTGTGTGTACTTATTATTATCCTCGCCCCACACCTCAAGATGTTTTGCATGAGGAACAAGATTTGATCCTCAATAATTCCTACTTTGGTAAAAATATTTATGAGCGGAATTTAAATGATTTTATGGAGTGTCATATTTATAATTTGGTGTATCGTATGTTAATGTATAGTACTATATGTAAGAATAATGATAATTCTGAGAAAACTGTTGCCAAAATGATAATTGCTAGTTTTACTGGACAACTTAAAGGTTGTGGGATAAGTATTTGACCTAAGCTAATAAAGAGGAAATTCTTAATACGGTTAAACAGGAGCATGAAGGTACTAGTGCTAGTAGTGTTAGGACTGAAAATGCTGTTTATATTTTAATTGTGACAATAATAGAACATTTCACTGGTCGATGGACTAATAATTTTGAGCATATTAGAACATTGCTTAATGGGTTAAAGTGTGAAAGTTTTACCTCATTTAGGTGGTACAAAGATACTTTTTTGTTTAGAGTTTGGAACTCCCTGAGTCTAATAGTACTCACTAAAGTCTAAATTTGTTGATGGTTTACCTTCTTTATTTGCCGAAAGAGTTAGAAAAACATTTAGGCAAAACGATGTTAATGTTGATTATGATAAGTTCACTTATGGTAAATTAATTGGAACTTGTATCCAAGAGGGTTTAAATTTAGGTAATGAGATAAAATTGAATCAACAAATAAAACGTAATAATATAACTAAGAAAAAATAGTTAGGAAAATTTTTTGGACAATTTGGTATGGACATTCCTAAACCGGCTGATAATAATAAAAATCAAAAAGATAAAGATGCTCTTTATAAAAAGAAAAAATATAGAAAAAAAATCTCATAAAAGAGAGAGAGAGAGAGAGAGAGAGAGAGAGAGAGAGAGAGAGAAGAAAAAAATCTAATAAAAAACTTTGTAAAAGGTTTAAAAAATATGGTGCATGTTATAAGTGTGACAAGGTTGGTCATTATGTTGATAAATGAAAAATGCGATTTAAGATTAATAGTCTTGACATTGATGATAATATTAAAGATGTGCTTTATAAACTTATGCTTGAGTCTTCTGATAGTGAAGAAAATGCTTCTTCTTCTTCTGATATTGGTTCTTTAAATAAATGTTTTAATAATAGTTCTGAGTCTGAATGTGAACCTTGTAAAATAGGTAAGTCTTGTATTAATACTAATAGTGATAAATCTGATAATGGTGATTTGTATAAACTTATGTCGCAATTCCAATCTAACAAACTTAATGTTATTGATAATAATAACACTCTTAGATTTCTTAGATTAATTAAAGATCCAATCTTAAGATCTAAAATTATAGATCAAATTGAAAATATTCCTTCTTCTTCTAAAACTGAAGAACTTGTTTATAACACTTCTAATAATAAGGATAATGAACCTTATTCAATGCCTAAAGTTTATAAAATTTTAGATAATAGGGATAAAAAGAGTAGTCCTATAGAAATTAAAAGAAATAATATATTTCTTGAAGAAAGAAAGAGAAAATTAGAAATTTCTCAAGGAAAACAGGTAATACCTAGGATAGATAACTGGTTTGATAATTTTCCTAATATTTATAATAATTTACAATGTGATGATTTTCTCTCTAAATTAGAAATGGTTACTTCAAAAAAATGGTTAGTCAAAATTAATCTTTTAATAGATAATAAATTTTCAAAAAAGTTAATTGCTTTGATTAATAGTGGAGCTGACCTTAACTGTATTCAAAAAGGTCTTATACCTATTAGGTATTTTGAGAAAACTTCTCATGTTTTGCGTTCTACCAATGGTGAAAAACTTGATATTAGTTTTTAATTATCAAAAACTTTTGTCTGCAAGAATAAAACTTGTATTCCTTTAAGCTTTTTATTAGTAAAAAATATTTTCAATCAAATTATTCTTGGAACTCCTTTTTTAAAGAAAATATTCCCTTTAAAATTGGTTGATCAAAAGGGTTTTATAGGAACTTTCGAAGGTAAAAATTTACATTTTTAGTTTATAATTGAAACTTTATCTAGAATCCTTAATAAAATTGAAGACTTAATAAAAGCTAAGACTAATCATGCTAATTCTTTAAAATAGAAAATTGTTAGTCTTAATATTGATGAACAATTGATTAATCCTAAACTTAAAGAAAAAAATTCTTTCCTTGAAAACCAATTTTCTTTGTCTGCGTATAATGAACACTCTAATGCTTTTTGGAATAGGAAAAAGCACATTGTTGATCTTTCCTATGAAGATAGTTTTGATGAGAATATCCCAACAAAGACTAGGCCTTGCTAGATGAATTCTGAATATCTTGTTTACTACAAAAAGGAAATTGAATCCTTATTGCAGAAGGGTCTTATAAGACCTACCAAGTCTCCTTGGTCCTACACTGCTTTCTATGTTAATAAACATAATGAGCAAGAACATGATGCTTCTAGATTAGTTATTAATTATAAACCTCTTAATAAAGTCTTAAAATGGATTAAATATCCCATTCCTAATAAAAAAGATTTGCTTGGTAGGTTATTTGAAGCTAATATATTTTCAAAATTTGACTTAAAATCTGGTTATTGACAAATTCAGATTGCTGATAAAGATAAGTTTAAAATTATTTTCAATGTTCCTTTTGGACAATATGAATGGAATGTTAGGCCTTTTGGTTTGCAGAATGCCCCTTCAAAATTCCAAAAAATTATGAATGATATTTTTAATTCTTATAGTAATTTTATCATTGTATGTATTGATGATATTTTGGTCTTCTCTAATAGTATAGAAAATCATTTCAAACATCTAAATATTTTTAGACAAGTTATTATTAATAATGGTCTTGTCATTTCAAAATCAAAAATGATTTTATTTCAAACTAAAATTAAATTTTTAGGTCATTTTATTGAAAAAGGGAAAATAGTTTCTATTAATAGAAGTATTGAATTTACTGCAAAATTTCCTGATAAAATAACTGATAAAACTCAGTTGCAAAGGTTTTTAGGGAGACTTAATTATATTTCTCCTTATTATAAGAATCTTGCTGATGATACCACCATTTTATATGATAGACTAAAAAAGAATCTAAAGCCATGGAGTGATAGTCATACCTATGCAATTAATAAAATAAAATATAAAGTTAAATAATTACCTTGTTTCAAATCTGAATTAGAAAAAGATTATAGAAACTGATGCAACTAATATTGGTTACGATGGTATTTTGAAACAAGTTAATCCTAATAGTAAGCAGAAAATTCTTGTTCGTTTTTGTTCTGGTAAATGGATAATAGTCAGAAGAATTATGCTACTGTTGCTAAAGAAATCTTTGAAATAGTTAAATGTGTTTTAAAATTTCAAGATGACTTATATAACCAGTTTTTTATAATTAAAATTGATTGCCAAGCTGCTCAATTCATATTTAATAAAGATTTCAAACATAATGTTTCTAAACAAATATTTGCAAGGTGGCAAGCTTATTTAGCCCCTTTTGATTTCAAAATTGTTTATAAGAAAAGAACTGATAATAGTCTTCCTAATTTTCTAACTCATGAATTTTTACAGAATTTATGATTCCTCATAATCGAGGAAGAGGTTCCAATCCCTTCTCTAATAGAGGAGGACGAGGTTCAAAGTTTGCTATTCCAAGACCGCTAATACAACATGGCAAATAGAAGCTTATAGCTTCAAATATTTCACAAGCATCATATGCTTCTCAAACCTCTAACCCAGACCTTGTCCAATCTAACCCTTTGTTTGCAAAATTTTTGCAATTTAAACAACTTAAAGAAAGTTCTAATGGGGCTTTCGATTCCAGCCAATCAACCCCTTTGAAGTCTGAAGGATCTAATAGGCCTTCTAATCCTTCTTTTGTTGATATAGCCACAAATACTACTACCCCCATTGATGAGGATTCCCTTACAATATTTGAACAAAAAGACCATAAGGATATAATAATGATCCTTGAACATAGTGATCTTAAATGGAGAAATGATCCTTGGATAATAATCCAGTGTTATCGTGATTCAGTATCATATGCTACAGGTTCTTATAAACCTCGATCATATTTCAAAAATATTCTTATCACTACAGGCTTGTGTGAGATCAATCATTTTTTCCCTAGCTCACAGGATAAGTCTGTGTTTAATTTCTCTAAAATTATAATTAAGAAAATTATTTCGATGGAGGAGTGGGGAACATCCTCACTAAAGGAAAAAGAATTTTTTGTTAAAGATAATAGAGTTACTTATAAATTTAATTTTTGGGATTATACCCAAGCTTTTCAAAATATATTTTTATATGAAATCCAAGAAGAAAGCATACTTGGTTTGTAAAAATTTGTCCTGAGGTTTATAAATCTCAAATCCCAAATTGGTTCCTAAACTGGTGGAAATCTTATGGTCCTGCTCATAATATTCTCCTAGAGCAATTCCGTCATGCTTTTGATCAATTGGTCAAATCTTCTCCTAGACTCCAGTAAGCTAAAGTTGAGAATCAAATAGTTCTCAATAAGGCTACTATGTTCTTTTTTATGGAGTTCTCTATTCCATAGATCTGAAAATAGGCTCCAGAGTTTGGTTATACTGAAGATAATATCCCACGTTTGTTTTGGAGTTTTTATATAAAGTGGTGGAACAAAATACTGTAGATTGATAAGGCCACTAGAAAAATTAATGGCCAAGAGATCGTGGATAATATTATCAAGGTGACAAAAGTTAATATGAAAAATATTAAAAAAGATAAAAAGAAGGAAGCAACTTCAATTTTGGGGAAAGCTTCTAAAAAAATCAAGATGAGGAAAGAAAAATTGTCTAAAGCAGATCTTCTTAAAGAAGAGCTTGAAATGGTGCAAGAGGAGATTAAAGATCAATTTATTGATATTGAGGACGATGAGTCCTCCAGTTGTTCCGGTGATACAGTGTCAATGGCTACTTCATCAAAATAAAAAATTGACAAAAATTAATTTGGATGCTTAGCTAGAGAATCTCAGAACCCTAATGATGATATACCATCATATTTTGAAAAAGCTTTGGATGCAATGCTTGAATCTCTCAAGAAAAAGAATCAATCATAATATGACGTTTGCAACGACATCAGATTACAGTGTGAGTGGTGAAAGCTGTTGTAATCCCAATAATGTTATAATAAGATAGAAACAGTTGTCTGAATAATTCAGATATTGTTTACTTTTTGCTTTTGCTTTTTTTGTTTTAGATTTAAAAATTTTGAAATCCACACAGTATTTTATTTTTTACTATTCAAACTTCAAAATTATATTTTAAAATCCATAATAGTTTCTTTTATCTTCTATTTAAGGGCTCACAATTGTATCGAATTCAGAGCAAGAATTTAGAGTTAGATTATTTAAGTTTTCATATTTCTTTTATACTGATTACATCCTTTGTAATTTTCATTTCTGTAAATTAATAAATCATTGGAACTGATTAAAGCTTACACTCCTTGGTGTCCTGGTCTCTCCAAGGTTAGTATTTTATTTTTACTTTTATTTTTGTATATTCCTAGCCTAATGGAAGGCTAAGGAATTGTGTGTTAAACAATCATGAGCTAGATACTTTCTCTATTATTATGGTCATAATTGAATAGGCTTGTGTTGAAGGTTTTAGATCTGTTTAATGAGTTATTCGATCATGTTCTGAGGTTTAATAGCACTCCATATATGTCTAATTGTAGGTTATACCCCTTGTTTGCCCTTGTTAGCTAGGTTGGTGTTTGTGGGTATTTGGGTATTGAATCAGATTTATATGGTGGGTTGGTTAAATTCAGGTAAATGATATCCTGAGTTCCAACTATAGGTTGGGTTTTGTGAACTCATCTTGAGATCTAATCCTCCTTCATAAGATCTTGCCCTGGGCATTTCACCCTTTTGTTTTTCATAGGGGTAAATTGCCTATTTCAAATAACACAGGGAAGTAAAAAGATTTTAGTCTTATTAAAAAGCTAAAAGTCTAAAATGCTCAAATAAATTTACAAAATAAAAGCTCCTAATCAAATTTAACATTCTAATTTTTAAATTCGACTATAAGGTAGACATCCTTCGTTCCTTACCCAACCCATCTGCTCTTGGCTATCTCTTCGAAGAAATTGTAACTTATGAAATTGAATAATATAATTTAAGCTCTTATGTTTTATGTTTGATAGTTTATTAACTTCTAGTTTTATATAAAATATATAATATATATTACATAATTATAATATCACAGTTCAATTATGATCCAACCAATGGTTAAACCAGTAAACGGTGAACCAGTAAATTTTTCTGTTCAATGAACTGTTCAATTTTTCAAACATTGCACTTGAGGTGTGTGCTAAAATTTAATAGACATTCATTGACTCTTTTAAATGTTGCTATAATTTTTAATATTTTTATTGTATTTATTTAAATGTTAGTGATTAGTAAAAGAAGAAAAGAACTATGAAGGAAAAGAAAAAAAAATAAAAAACTAGAGAGAATTTTTTTTTTTTTTACAAAATAAAAGATAACTACCTAAGTAGTTATAAGAATTAAAAAGTAACAATGAAGGTATTTCAGAAAGACTACCCAAAACATACCCAAAATGGAGTAGATACTTTATACATAGTATGGATATTTTCTTTTTATGGTAAGGATATTGTGTTGAAAATTTAATAGATATAATTAATTATTAATCTATCTATACTTTCCAAAAAAAAGAAGGCTCCTTACACACACAAAGTGGTGGTTTTTATATCAATAACTCCTCCACTCATTTCCTAAGTCCCATAAGCCATCTCCCTTTTAAATACTTTCATTTTTCAATCTTTTTTTTTTCCACAGGGTTACATGCTTCCATGTATTCTATTTTATGTCTCTTGATTGCAACAGTAAAGAAAGCAATAATTGGACTTTATTGTTGCTGGTGCTACATGATGGCTTAATAGAGATATTCTCATCTTCAGCACATGGTGCCGATGACTTTTACATTGAAGAAAGCAACTGTGAGAAACTTACCCCCAAACACTCCCCCCGCTTTCCCAAAAAGAAAAAAAGAAAATAGTAATGAAAATTTTATCAATATTATTTTATTTTATTTTTTAAATATTGTCTCAATTTGACCAATTTTTTTTTCATATTGCAAATGGAGTTTGAGACAATACAGAAATGTGATGAGGGAAGATATTAATTGATTGAAGACCTATGAGAAAATATTGAGGACTGGACAAGATGGATGGACAAAAATATGGATGCGAAGAAAATTAAGATATTTTTTTTGGGTGTCTCTGAGTAATTAATGCATAACATAGTTTGTATATTAACGTTCTTTCTTCACTTAAATTACATATTATTTCTTTTCTGTTTTATTTAATTTTGAGATCAATTATTGTTACTTTGTTTTTACCCTGTAACATATTATTTCTGCTTCTCTTAGTATAAGCAATGCTTGTGAACTGTGATCTTTGTTATTTTCCATGTAGCCACGTGATCAGTTTAGTAGATAGTTGTACTTTTTCTTTATGATGAATAGGTTAGCATAGTAGATACTTTCATGGTAGACCAGAAAGCACTTGAAAATGAGTTTATATAGGGGTGTAAAATGAGTCAAACCAGTTCGATTATAGCTCAACTCAAGCTCAAGTTTTTCCAAAGTTGAGTCGAGCTTCTTGAGCTTAAGCTTTGTAATGAGTCAAGCTCAAGTCTTGATTCAATTGTTCAAAAGTCTATGAATTGGCTCGTGAGCTTTTTTCTATTTATAAATATTTTTCATATATTAATTAAATATCTATTTGTATTAATAATTTATTTTTTCCATTTTAAATATTTTATATGTAATATTAAATAATTATTTTGTATTAATAATTAAATTTTGTTGAGCTAAGCTCAAGTTTGAGCTTCGATGCTCGAATTCAAGTTCAAAATACTGAACTTGAACTCAAGTTCGAGCCTATAAGATGAGATTTATTGAGTTTGAACTTAAGCATATAATTTTTTTATGCTCAACTGGGGTTCGACTTATTTATATTCTAAATTTGCACATTAATCATGCTGGTTCATTGCTTAAATTTTACTCTCAATCTTTATATATTAATATATTTTATGTAATAATCATGCTAATTTTTTTTAGAAATATTATATTTATACTAAGTCAACTTTTACATATTACGTATTTAAATCAGAGTGGAATGTAATATTTTTTGTATTTACTTTTATCTTACAATGTTTTGTATTGTAATAACTACACAACTACATCTGTATGCTTTTTTTTTTTTTTTTTTAACTAAATCATTTGATCATTGGAATCAAAAACCTTTGTTTTTTTTGGCTTTTTTAAAATAAAAATGGTCTTAGTTTTTTTAAATTCAAGTACTTTGCAAATTTGTACAATAAATTTAATTTTATTAATAAATTTTGGTAAAACTTTTAATTAAATTTAGAAATTTGGTTTGAATAGTCCTATCAAAATTGGATAGAAAAAAAAAGTAAACAAAATAATTTTGGCACATTTAATATATTTGTTAAAAATTTTACAATGTAAAATAAATAAAATATCAATTAACTTTTATATTTTACTAGATTCTTATATTTTTACTATATTTATTAAAACTTTTAGGATAATAAAACTAGAAAACTAAAATGAAATAAAATGATAGAAGAATAAAAAAAATAATTGGAGAGAGAAAATATCAAAAAAAAAAGGAAAGAAAAGAAGGAAAAACTATTTTATTATTATTTTTATGATAGTATCAATTTTATAAATTTATAAAATAATACACAAATAAAACTCTCACATTTTGTAGCATTCTCACATTTTATATACACTAATTGTCTTGACACACATTTGATGCATGTGCTAAAATTTTTATAGTATAAAAAAAATATTTATTTTTAGATATAATATTAATTTCTTAAATAACATTTGGTATTTATTTAAATTTTTATATAAATAATAAAATATTATGATAAAATGATAATTACATATGAGTTGTAAGTAGTAATTACTATATAAATTATAGCGATGAGGATTGAGGGTATTTTATATCTATGATCCATAGTATGAAAAAATATAAAAAATAGGGGTAAGTGCCTTATTAATAGTATTGATTATAAATTACTGATAAAAAGAAAAATATAATTAATGAGACTTTCAACCTTTACCAATTGTAATGCACTGTGAAAATGAGCCAGTTTGGTTTTATTTTTATCTTTGATTTTTATTTTTATTATTTTTAAAATATTGAAAATATTTAATGAAAATAATTTAAAATTAAATTTATATTTGAATGAATTATTGAAAAAGTAATGATTATATTGAATTTAGTAGGTTATAAGTAAAGAAATATATAAATAATGAAATAAAGAGATAACATATATAGATTATTGAAAGATAATATAAATGTTATTAAAAAATATATTTTAAAAATAAAAATAAAAATAATATCAAAATGATTATTTTATTTTTAAAATAATAAAAATTACAAAAGGGTTGTTGAAATGAAACCAAACGGGCACTAAATTTGCATATTGGCCTCGTCGTCGCCAAGTTCAGAACCTCCCAAAGCCCCGGGAGAGGGCTTATCTCTTCCAAGAATTCGCAATTCTGGACAGCGTGCATCTAAATCAATCCACATGTGGTGATGTATTCCTCCCTCACCTCACCCCTTCCAAATCCCTTGCTTTTCAAGTTCCCACCTCCCGACTGCGCCAAACCCAAACCCAAACCCAAACCCAAACCCAGAGTCATTCCCTTTGCCAGAAATTCCTCATTCTTCGTCAAATCCTTCTCACCCTTACAACCACTTCGACTTCCGGCTGACGTTGCTGCGCTTCGAATTGTCCAATGTTCTGCTGTCGATAATAAGGTTAATAACAGAAGAACCATAACCGTATCCAGCAGCACGAAACGTAGTAACGACGAAAACAATGCACTAGCCATTGCCAAGCCAATTGCTTGCGCATTGTTCTGTATTGTTTTTGGATTTTTCAGTCCGGCTTTTTGGTATCGGAAACCTGCTGTTGCTGCCGCCCCTCCGGCAGCCGCGAGCGAATTAGTTCTAAGCAAAGAGAATGAGGAAAAGGGTCATGAGTACTCGCGACATACGCGAAGGTTATTAGGGGCTGTGTCGCAGCTGCTTAAGATAATTGAGGAGGCAAAAAATGCTGGAAAGGAAGATTTTGCCCCAAATGTTGAGAAGGGGCTAAAAGAAGTCAGGATGACTAAGCTGGCATCGCAAGACGAGATAATGAATGGTCTTTACGCGGAGTTGAAGGTTTTGAAGGGGGAAAAAGATGAGCTGATGGTCCGTTCTGAGGAAATTGTGAAAAAAATATTCAGGGCAAAGAGGGAGAAAGAGAGTTTGATGAGGAAAGCAAAAGGTGGTGGTGGTGGGATTGAGAGGTTAAGGGAGGAACGGAGGAGTTTGGAGAAAGAGTACAATGACATATGGGAGAGGATTGGGGAGATTGAAGATTTGATCACGAGGAAAGAAACTATGGCTTTAAGCATTGGTGTGAGGGAGCTTTCATCTATCGAGAGAGAGTGTGAGGCTTTGGTTGAGAGCATCTTAAGGGAAATGAGGAGGCGAAAGACTCAGAGGTAGAGAAAGAACTTCTTTAATATTTGTTGAAATTAATTAAGTGCTTATATACCCTTTGATGAAGTTTTGTAGAGGAAATGTGCATGAACATGAAATATAGTTTCCTGTCCTTTTCTTGTGTGATTGTGTGTGGCTTCAAATTATCATCGAGAGCAGAGACGTGCGTTTCATTTGTTAGTTTGTTAGGAAAAGTTCTCTAAATTGGGAACTACTAGAAGTCAAACTATTGTGTTTGGTATGGTTTAATTGAATTTGAGTAAAGTGATTCCTCATAATTCGGAATCTCATATCCGAAATAGGGCAATCATGATGCCAATTTCAATAAGTCATCGTGATTACTTTTCCACGTAATCCACATCTACAGTACATTTGTACTCTTAATAAATGGGCATATAATATGTATTTCATATATTAATAGTATATGTATGTGGTCTGTACATATGTATATATTATTCTATTAATTATTCATATATTATTAATGCATATATGATCAAAAGCCTATATAGTTAAAGGGCACTTAGAGTTGTAAATGGAATGAAGGAAAAGATTTTCGTTTTCTTAAAACTAAAACAGAAAAAAAGAATGCATCTCCTTTTAGCGAGTAGTTCTGAAAAATAGTCATTTGTTTTTATGATGGGTTTTGTATTTTGTTTTTATATATATATGTATAGTAACTCATATCCTTTTCTTATTATATTATTCTATATTATTAGTACATAACTATTTAATAAAATAATATTCCTTACAAGTTAAATATTTTAATTAATACATTATCAACATACTATTGTGTTAATTTATTATTTAGAATATTATTTTAATGTTTTATTAGCCATATTTTTTTTAATAATTGGATTGTATTTAATTTTTTGGGTATATTATTGGTGATTGCATTATTATATAACAATATATTAACTATATTTGATTGTCGTATTAGTTATTGAAAAGTGAGTTTGAGATAAATCTATAATTATCATGTGTAACATTAGTATAATTATTACTTAAGCAGAATAACTGATCCCTTTTTTTTTTGGGAAGACAATGACTAACCCTGAAATCAATTAAAATCGACAAATAGCATGTTGTATCAATGAAGAGTATGAACCAGAAACCAAAAATGAAGATTGTTATATTACCTCGTTTGGCTTACTTGTTCAATCCAAACAAATTTGTAAACAAAATCAGATTACTGGTTCATATTTCCAATTGTCATACTTGAAATTTAGATGACTTTACCCGCCAAACAAATGGGGTGCTTTGTCTCATAGAATTTTGCTTTTAAACCTACTAATAAATTTTATTTAATTATTTTGTGCTTAAATCTGTCTTGCCTGACTTGGAATTTAGTTAATACATGAGCTCTAACTTTTATTAATGTCAGTCTTTTCATGCACATCTCCAAAATGTGCATCTCCACTTCAAGGGGTTCGTTGCTGCAGTTTTAAGCTCCATGGTTATTCGTAGTAACTATGTGTTGCATGATATCTGATATTTCCAGATAGAACCTGATCCAACTTTTGCTGCTTATTCTGCTTTTGGTCTTATGAGCTTGCAGTACCTCAGTGACCCCTGTTACTAAGCTATCTAAAGTTGAGATTCAGAAAGAACTGCAGCACGCACATAGGCAGTTTCAAGAGCAAATAATTTTACCAAGTGTGGTGGCAAGTGAGGATGTGGAATCTCTATTTAGTCAAAATTCAACTGCTTTGGCTCTTCGGATACGGCAAGCACTTATGGATTCAAGAGAGATGCAAAAGAACCTGGAGGGTGGCATCAGGAAGACTATGAAGAAACGTGGTGAGGAAAGGCGTTTTGTTGCAATCACACCACCAGATGAAGTTGTCAAGGGTTATCCGGATATTGAACTGAAGTGGATGTTTGGAAGAGAGGAGGTGACAATCCCAAAAGCTGTGAGCCTCAGTTTGCTTCATGGTTGGAAGAAATGGCGAGAAGATGTTAAAATGGACCTGAAAAGAAGGTTATTGGAAGATTCTGAACTAGGTAAAAAGTATGTGGCTGAAAGACAGGTAATTCTTGCCATAAATATCATTGTACTAATCAAATTTTTTCATGCACTTATTATGTTTCTGTTGAACCACAACTTCAAAAATCTGCTCCGGATGCTCCTAGACATATGTTCTGCAATCACTGTATTTCCTTTTTCCATTTTCCATGTGGTTATGACATATGATCTTAGAAGCTGCTTTTTGTGTTGGTCAGGCCCCCTCTCACTCTATCTCTCTATGTGTCTCGTCTTTCTCCCCTACCTATCCTTTAACTTCAGGGGAACCTTTACCTGTGAGACATGTGGAGAACAATGTGATGATGGCATTAAGTGTCTCTTTTCCATGAATTGATTCCTTGGGTGATATTTTTGCTGCTACTACAGGATTATACTATTATCCTGAAGTCCCTTTAGGTTTGTGTTTTGTGTGGTTAAATAATCTGGTTTTTACAACATGCTATCTCGTTTTAAAAAATAGACTCTCTTTTTTTGTGCCTGGTGGATCAATTATGAAGAAACAAACTGATTGGCTTAGATATATTGCCTCCGTTTTAGTCTGTTGGAGTTATATTTACTCCTTGAAAAGTTCTCCCACGGCAAGATGCTGCATGGCCTCTTCTGAGTTGTCCCTCTTCCCCTTGTGTCCTCTAATATATATCCTTTGTGAAAAAAATAATCTATTTTTATTACCATCTAGTTCCATCTTATGATGGAAAATTCCTTCCTTTTTCTCCTTTTATTTCTGGTTTTCTGGTTTTCTGGGAGTCTAGTTCTGAGCAGGAGTTTAAAAATCAGAGATAAATTTATTTAGCCTTAAAAGTTGGTAAGGGGAAGGTTCCTAGGGGAGGATGAAATCCATTGTGATTGAACTAACAAGCTAAGTTCAAAGAAGCAGGGTCTTAACTTTTTCATGCATGTTTCACATGAAAGCCTACTAATCTAGGGTGCTTGGAAAGATATTCTGTATAGCAGCTATTGATCTTGTTCTGTCTTGGGGACCTGGGGTTCTGTTTGTTGGTTCAGAAATCTTAATTCTCCTTTCCTCTGGAGGTTTTGTTATTGTACATTCTAGACATTTTGGATTTCTGCCAAACTTTTGTTGATTTCTTCATAGTAATCCATGTGAGTAAGATGGACATGACATAATTAGTGTATTAGTCAGTTTATGTTGAAATCTTGTGGAGGAGAGGTCTTACTGATCTTCTTTACTCTTTTCCACGTGTCTATTAAAGTAACTAGTCCTTTACGCATCCGCTAGGCAGCTGCCATTGGTTCTGGTGTTACTGAGGAGTGTATGTCGGTAAAGTGTTTGGAAGGGATTAGATGTCTTTGTAGAATTCCCATATGCTGTTTCCTTTTGTTTATGATTCTGAAAGTTGAGTGGCAAGGAGAATAAGTGATCAGTGATCGTCTTTAGTCATCTCTTGATGCACCCATCCCATAGATTAGAGTTTCCTGAAGTGTTTATAGTTTCAGGCTTTAACTTCTGTTAAATCTAAATGATGGAGAAAATATCAATAGTTAATTCATTCAATCTGCTACTCTTCCTTTAACTGTAGAATTGGAGGTCAACATAGATCCATGGCAGACCAAAAATTTTATTCTTTTGTCTGTTCCATACTTCCCATTTTAGACTGTTTAAATTCATTTAATCAAAATTAGAATTGCCTTGATGAAGTCATTTCTTTGGTCTTTGAATCTTAATTAAATATAAATGATTGCTTTATTTGAAAGAATAGGCCTCATCAAACCTTGTCCACTGATATTTGTGTTATTTACACTTCAGCATCTTCTTTTCCACTGCTCCTTTGAGCGATTATAAAGACCATATTTTGTTATCTTTGAGGTAACCTTTTCCCATTCTGTTTTGTTATAGAATATCAGGGCTCAGGATAGAGATAGAAAAATAATTTGAGGATGATTTCTGATGACGAACCCTTTGGTTGCTTGGACAAATAGAATCTCTATAATTTTTGAGGAGTGATTTTCTTGCCTTGTGTTGTTCTGTGTAGTCTTTCTCTTCCTTTTTGGGGTATGTTCCCAGAGGAAATGCGGACCCAATTACCAGTGTGCAAATTAATGGCATTTGAGACTTCATGCAGAAACCAGATATACTTCAATAGTTGAAAATCTTTGAGGAACATCTCAACTGGAAAGGACAAGGCCCTGTTTCCTTCCATCATGGTTGCTAGAACTTTCCAGCTTCTTTCATGCTGTTGAGTCCACTGAATCACTCGTATCTTCTCTTTTTCATATTAATCATTCTTATTCCTTTTGATGTTTGATCGTAATACCCTTGCCTTTTGTTTGTGTCTTACAAAAGGAACCTTGAAGAACACATCTTCCCTCATTCTTCACATGGACAGGCAGTTGTTTCTGGTCATCTCTTAGTGGACATACGCTAGTTGGCATGAGATACTTGCTTGAATCTACCACTCAGTTCTTTTTTGTATTTGAGGACAGCTTAATCTTCCTGGTGTCGATCTTTCTTATAAATTCTGCTTTACTAAGGCACTCGCCCTCCCAGCAAAGGAGGGCTGGCTTGGCTCACTATTGAAAACATTTAATATCCAGATTTTGGTTTTCACATCATGGCATGCTGGTATCAGATACTGGTATACTGGTTTATAGTTATTTTATGAAGCCAATCTCTGTGCCAGATCATAAGTTGAAATGGAGTCTCAGTGATCCTTATTGTGCTCAAGTTTAGCTCTTCTTTGCATGTGATAAATGTGTAGTTTCTTTTGCTCCTTTCATACATCTGACTTGAGAATGTCAAGTGTAGGAACGGATTCTTCGAGATAGGGATAGAGTGGCATCAAGGACTTGGTATAATGAACAACAGAATAGGTGGGAGTTGGATCCAATAGCTGTTCCTTATGCTGTCTCCAAGAAACTTGTGGAGAGTGCTCAAATAAGGCATGATTGGGCTGCCATGTACATTACACTTAAGGGGAATGACAAGGAATATTACGTTGATGTCAAAGTAGGATCCTTTATCGTTGTTTTTCCTTGTTCAAAAGCTGAATATTTTATTTTGTAACTTTCTGTTTTATTTTTTTTGGCCTGATTCGTACAATGTCGTTGGTGTTGCAGGAATTTGAGATGCTGTTTGAAGATTTTGGGGGTTTTGATGCATTGTATTTAAGAATGCTTGCGGCTGGCATCCCCACTGCAGTTCACCTGATGTGGATTCCCTTGTCAGAGTTGGATTTCAGTCAGCAATTTCTCCTGGTAGTGACGCTGTGTCGTCAATGCTTTACTGGATTGTGGAGGAGTAGTATTGTTTCACATGCAAAAAATTGGACCCTCGAAAAAATAAGACATATTAATGATGACATAATGATCATGATTGTTTTCCCTCTTGTGGAGTTTCTTATTCCTTATCAGGTAACTGGTGGAATTGCTCAATATGGTAATTCAATTTCTGAACTGTAATCAACTTCCCATTTGGTCCTCTTTTTATTCTCTTGTTGCGTACTCTGCTCTTTTCTTCCATGTTACCTTCTGAACGATGCATTCCATTTCACCAGTTTTCTCTGCTCATGTAGGTGAGGATGCGTTTGGGTATGGCTTGGCCAGAGTATTCTGATGTATCTGTTGGCTCAACTTGGTATTTGAAGTGGCAATCTGAGGCAGAAATAAATTTTAAATCACGGAAAACGGATGAATTTCAGTGGTACTTTTGGTTTTTGGTTAGAACTGCCATATATGGATATGTGCTGTTTCATGTGTTCTGGTTTATGAAGAAGAAAGTTCCAAGATTGCTTGGTTTTGGGCCTTTAAGAAGAGATCCCAACTTGAGGAAGTTGCGGAGAGTGGTAATATTTTATCCTGCGAACTACGCCTGCTAAAAGTCAAATAGAGTGGCAGATATAAAATCAAGAGTGTTTCTTGTTGCTAATTAATCACTGATCCATGCTTTTCTTGTTCTTTTAGATTTACTTCTCTCCATGGTCTTAGTTGAGGCAAACAGTTAACTATATAATACTTGCGTTAAACCATATGAATTTTAAAGTACAATTCTCCAAAATGGATCTTATGATTGTAGTTGTTAAGCCAATCATTCTCATGTGACTTTATTTGATTCATAAGAGAATTTTTTATGTTTATAATTTGCCATAATTAGAATAGGTTAACAAATTTAAGAACTTCTCTGGAGTAGTTTTGCCCTTCCCACTCACACATTGTTTGATATTGTTTGGTTTTCTGTTTGTTATAATAATACCTTATAGTATGTTTCTTCTAAATGGTTTCAGTTGTCACTTCTTGGGGACGAGGCTTTGAGAGGGTTGTAGTTCTGAATCTTATTCTGTTGCAGCATGGGGAGTGGTCTTTTCTTCTGCATCATGGACTGCCTCTTTGCATAAAGTCAAAAAATGTACTGGAACGTAAATAATGCTTCTGTTTGTAAAAAGAATCATATAAAAAAAAAAGAAAGATTGGGAGCATTTTTTCTACTTAGTTGAATTGTGCATGAACTGCATCTTGTCAACTCCTGCTGCTCTAGTTATGATTTTTGGACTATTCAACCATGTTTTAGGGTGTACATAAATTGTAAGTTTATCTTCTACAATGCATTATCATCTAACCCATAAGCTAGCGTAAAGCGGTCTTTACGTCCTCCACTTATAGGAAGTTAAACTCATTCCACGCACCTGCCATAAGCTCCTTCCTTCTTGTTCCTCCTTTCCTTGTGGAAAAGCTTGATGATTACTTCACCAGTGTCTAATCCATCAAATTTAATCCTATTCCATACAGGGAAAGAGAAGAAATCTCTCTAGCATGTTGTTTGGACTGCATTGTATGTATGGCAGAGAATAACACTCCTATGCATTGTTTGGTGCATGCAATGACTATACTTGAATGTCCATTCCCCCCCTCTCTTTTCTACACGTTCTTTGGTAAGTCAAGAAAGAAATTGATACTTATTCTAGAGAAAGGCAATACTCCATAGAGTAACACTTGAATGGAAAGGACCAGTATGGATGGAATTTCATTCTGCCTTGAACGGCATTTCCTGGAATTGTGGTTCCCTATACCAAATGTATCCTTGGTGTTTGCTTTTTGTTGAATATTCCTTCATTGCCTGCATATCAATTCATTTTTCTTTGTTTCACTTGTATTTTATTAAATTACGTGTGATTATATCCTTGTGTCCAAGACCAAGGATGGATTTGGATATCTCCCTTCATGGATAACATGAGATTTGTAATTCTGAAAATTGATGTGTTATAAGTAGATAATTTTGAAGGGGAAGTACCCAACTGCTAATCTAGATAGATGCTGCCTTGGCTATGGATAAACCTTATCTATTTGGTTTCAATATTCATTTATTTTCCAGTCTGTTGACAACCGATAAACCTTTATGTATTTACTTTTTGGGTTATAATAGCTAGCGACATTGCTGATTTTGCATATATTACCTTTATGCTATTTTGCAGAAAGCTTATTTTAGATATAGGATGAAGAAAATAAAGCGCAAGAAAAAGGCTGGTGTTGATCCAATAAGCACTGCTTTTGATCATATGAAGGTTCTCACTCTATGCTCGGCTATATTTTTAGACTTTTGCTGTAACTATTTCTAAAACCATTTCCTTATTACTGGTCTCAGAGGATTAAAAATCCTCCCATATGGTTGAAAGATTTTGCAAGTGTTGAATCTATGAGAGAAGAAATTAATGAAGTTGTGGCATTTCTACGAAATCCCCATGCATTCCAAGAAATGGGAGCTCGTGCACCTCGGGTATGTCATTTATCATATGTGATCCAAATGTGGCTGCTGTTCTCTTGTTGGAGTATTGTATTAAATGCTAGTTTATCTTATTTGCGTGGAATAACTAATTTTTGAGAGACAATTATTGAGACAAAACCCTTCAGGATGTGCTTATGGATGTGGTTGATGCACCTATTTCTTGTGCCTTGTATTTGTCTTCACCACTGAACCCTTTTCCTTGTTTTCTCAGTTTTTCCTTGCTCAAGAATGCAGTTACACATCTACAACATTGAATATGGAATCCTCATGGAGATTGTAACCATAATCGGTCATAAATAGTTAGTCTTCTTTATGTAGCTCTTTTAGTGCAAGCTTGTGCTCATGCACTTCTGAAATTAAATTCAGTTCCCCTCTTTGCAGATCAAAAAGTGTCCAGTTCAATTTTATTGGCTTTGATATTTTAAACTATAAAATTCTTTTGCTGGCTCTTTATCTATATTCCCATTGACATTTGTCTATGCCATATAAATCATCAAACTTCTTTCAATATCAACAACAAATTTTATCAGAAGTATCAGAAAATAGCTGCGAGTTACAATAGTATTGTGTGTGTTTTCAGTATTTAAATATTAACAGCAATGGTGAACCTTGAAAACATTTCTAGGCCTCTAAAACAAATAGTTAGCTGACGTAGAAAGAATCAAGGGAAATAATGTTGTTAGAATAAAATATTTTGCATGAACAAGTTGTAAGGATCTGTTTTATTGTTGACTGATGTGGTATTGAATGACCATTCCATGTAATATCTCCCATTCTCTGAGTTGGCAATGTGAAAGATCCTCTGAACTTTTATTAGCATGAAAACCTTTTCCATTCAAGTCCTGGAATTTTCATTCCTTTTCTGAACTCCAAAATGGCTATTATAGGAGTCAGAAAACAAATCCTTAACTTGTCTCATTGCCTTCACCCACTGCTCTCCTTGTGCAACTACTTCTTTACCATTGTTTTTGAGCCCCTGTTCACTCGCTTTTGCCATTCTCCAGCCTCTTGCACACAATTTCCGTTCAACAGTAGATCCCCCAACTGTTCACTTTCTTCAGTCTCTGCCCCAATGTTATTGATTTCTTCTTTCTTACATCTATCACACCTATCCTACCTTTTTCTTCAGTGGTTTTCTTCTGTCTCACTGCTGGGATTTTTTAGGTGCCAAACCATTCAGCACGGTAAAATATGCCAACCACATGCCCCTGGGCAAAACCTAAGCAGGCATGACATTGCTTGCATAACCATGTGGTCATACTTCATCTCAGGGATCTAGTTTGAATTGGAAAAACCAGAATAGGTCCATAACTAAAAATTATGATAGCTGAAAATTCTGAAATTGTATTGAAATTGAAAAACCTTATGAAATGACACCAGATTTGCTCGTAAGTTACGATTCTGCTAAGCACAAAAAGTAAGCTGAACATAATGGTAAAGTCAGTTGATTGCTAGCACAACTGATGCGAGCATGTTAAGCATTTGAGTCAAACTCCATGCCTCGGCTCCTACCACTTTGTTCTGTAGCCATAGAATGATGACTTTGGTTGCAAGTTTGAATGTAAGCTTGCCTGAAATGGTAGAAAAAAGAGAAAATAAGGGTGTGGAGAGATCTTAAAGACTCAAAGGTAAGGGTGGAACTGTTTCTTTTAATTCATTCCCCTGCTTTATATCAGTAGTGCAGTATGATAAATATCCTCAAAGATAATAAGACCTTAGACACGCCTCTTATGTTGCTCAACATGAGTGGCATGGCAAGACATTCATTTTTTGGTGTCTACCTTCACTTGGTCAATCTCGCCGATTGTAATGATGACCCTAAAAGATTTCTAATTAGCTATGGATTTTAAGAAAACAATAATATATTTTATATATGTAATATTATGTAATAGCCTTTTAAGTTGCATAGAATGTGTCTTCGATGTGGGAAGAATAGGCACCTTTGCTTTTCTGCATCTGGTAGAGATCCTCCGACTAACCTAATATGGATCATTCATTATCTGCATAATTGTTGGTAAATTTTCTGTCACGATGTTAGCAGTCATCGTTCCTCTATTAACCTTGTCAATGTAATTGATAACTGTGCCAAATTTGATTGAAGAGACATCTTAGTGTTTCTTGATTCTATAACATCATGATCTCAATGCAAATGTTTTGTGAAGCTATATAGATGTAAATGGCATATGTCTTGCCTCTAAATTTTAATCATGCGTCACAGGGTGTTCTCATTGTTGGTGAGAGAGGAACAGGTAAAACATCCCTTGCACTGGCTATAGCAGCAGAAGCAAAGGTACCTGTAGTTGAAGTGAAAGCCCAACAGCTGGAGGCTGGTCTCTGGGTGGGCCAAAGTGCATCAAATGTTAGAGAATTGTTCCAAACAGCCCGGGATCTGGTGCTTCTTTATTCTTGTTCTTTAGCTTTAATATATGTTGTCTACAAATTTATTGTAGCAATTTTTTCAAGGAAACTTAGACTGTCTGGAAACTACTGGAGTTCATAAAATTCTATATTGGCTTCACAAATGAATATTATGATGTCATTAAGCTATGAAACTTGAACTCCATCTGTGATAAAAATTGAAATCTGTGGAATTGCTGACTTTGAACTTTGATCATAACAATCTTGTGATTAGCACTAATTTTTCATACTTTGACATTTTTGTAGACTTCAGTTGTCAACCTTATGCCTATATGACATCTATAGATTAGGATGCATGAGATTATGAAGTCAATGGCAAAGTGGTCTGGCTAAATCTTTCTCTTGGGCTGTGATAAAACTTTTTATACCAATAGCACACAAAAAAGCAGGACCAATGAAATTATCATCTTCCTAGCCGGAAGAGGCTCCCCTGCAGTTTATAGGGGGAAAGATTCTGTTTTCGAAACTTGCTTTTAGTTTACTTATTGTCCTTTTTCTGCTAACTACTTGGCAAATAGACATGATTCAGTCAGACATCCTGTATTTTCTTTAAGCGATCCAATTCATTGAAGCATGATTTTGTTTTTCCATCATCTGTTTGCTACGTGGTGCTTGTTTGTGAACCTATCTTGACACTTTTAGCAAAGAGTACTTTAATGAAAACTAGATTCAAACTTCCAAGATAGCAATGCAATTACATGTTGTATTAGAGGCGATTCAATTCATTCTGAATAAAGTAAGGTGGTCATGCTAGGTAAGGTCTTGCCTTATTACCAGGAAAGAGGAAATGGGCTGAGCTGCCTGCTAGGGAAGAAAGGCTTGCTTTAATATTTAAGAAATTCCAGACAGTCCTTCTATTAGTTATATCTTAAGTTTTTATGCCAACCTGTTTTTTCCCTCCTTTTAAGTCCTTTACCGTACTTTCTTTCTGGACATATTGCCAACCAGTTCACTTCACTATTTGGTATTTTTGGAGCATGTATTGACAACTAGTCTGCTAATACATCATCATTTATCTAGGCTCCTGTCATTATTTTTGTGGAAGATTTTGACCTCTTTGCTGGTGTGCGTGGCAAGTTCATTCACACCAAAAAGCAGGACCATGAGGCTTTCATCAATCAACTTCTAGTGGAACTTGATGGGTAAATCTTTTCTTTTTCTATGAACTGTGTTATAAACCGCATTGCTTTTAATTATTCTATGGCCTCGGACCTTTTCTGCATGACTGAAGTACTGATTCTGCACTGTGATCCCCTACTTAATTCTTTTGGTATCTTTAGAAGAAGTTTGATTCGTATATTTATTTGATATAATAAGTTAGATATTTGTAATCTTTCCCTGGGTAAATCATATCCATAAATTGATTTCATAGACTACAATGTTTGATGCAATGCTCCCTTAAATTAGTACTTTTTACTTTGTAAATTTTACTATTTCACATTATTTTGCTTGGATGAAGTGACTGCATTCTTTTGGCCAACACCTTATGGTTTTCTTGCAAGCTCCATTTATAACTTAGAGTATGTAGAAAATTGCTTCTGAGTGCAAAGCATTGGTGTTTTTGTGCCCTAATCTAGTCATTCAGAGCCCTTTTTTGTGTGCTGCTGTTGCATTGACTAGTAGTTTCGCATTTATTCTCAGGATTATTTACTTAAGCATTGACTCTTGATCTATTAAGGTGTCACTTCTTCTTCAGTCGGTGGCTTTCCGGTGATTAGATTAATGAAAGAATATCTGTCGAAACTTTTCTTTGTGGAAGGATTGGATTGTTCTCCTGAGTTTTATGTTGTAATGAGTTTTAGAGCCCGTTTGTTTTCATTTTCATTACAAAATAAAAATTGAAAATCATCACTTTCTATTCAATTTCCATTAAAATATTCCTTTTTTCATTTTAAAACTTTTTGTAAACCTGCCATATCATCTTACTATCACATCAATCAAATTCAATTTTGATTCAATATAAAGTATCCACTATTATTTTAAAATAAATAAAATATACATATATTTGAAAAAATAATAAATCTTTTTAAACATAAAAAGATACAAATTAACCTACTTTTCAATCTTATACATACTCTATTCATTACTTTCCAACATTTCTTGCAAACATGTTTCCATTTTCATTTCCGATTCATGACTAATGTTCCAACTTTTGGACATGCATGGAAATTGGAAACAACTTTGGACATAAAACCAAATAGGCTAGCTTTTGGATAGAAAGAAAATTTTTTTGTTGCTCCCTTGATTTGGAAATTTTAAATCCCTTACCATCTGCATGTATGTCAAGCATTTTATGTTGGTGGGGTTATTAGTTGGGTCGATTCTAAGTATATTTATGCAGAGTCTGATTGGATTCAAGGGAATGCCAAACCTTATATATCATTAAATTATATATTCTTGAATAATTGACACAGTAGAGTTTCTTCTAGAGTTGTTGGGCCCTCCATATAGATTGTGGCTTCTAAGGGTTCCCTAGCTTTGTTTCTGTTACTTTTTCAAAATCATGGCACTTTGGAATTCCTTCTTCAGCTATTGCATGGGAGGCACGGTAAAATATTTTCCCTTTATGGATAAGAGCTTCAGGACATAAATCAATTTGAAATTTCTGTATCACATTAATATGTTAATTCTTGTTATGCATTTGCTATACATTTTGTAGGTTTGAGAGACAAGATGGGGTGGTTTTGATGGCTACTACTCGAAATCTTAAACAAATTGATGAGGCTTTGCAGCGTCCTGGTAGAATGGATAGAATATTTCATCTTCAACGACCAACTCAAGCAGAACGAGAAAAAATCCTGCATAATGCTGCAAAGGAAACAATGGATGAGGATCTCATTGACTTTGTCAATTGGAGGAAGGTAATTATAAATATTCCTCGTCAATTGCTCCCTCTTTTGTTTCCACATTTAATGTTTTATTGAAATTAATCCATTGTTAATTATTGTTGTATTGAAAACTTGGCCTATATTTTACTCCCTAAGGAAAACATATTTGAAGCAGATGCTTATCTTGGTGCATCCTAATCTGGGAAAACAGACATTCAGAGGCTTTTTAGTTTTTTTTGGGTGATCTTTTGTTTATTGTATAGCGACATTCACCATACTCTCCTCAACCCTAACATATTAAGTCGACTTACCACCCGTGCCTTGGAGTTGTTAAAGCTTGTCTGCTTTATTAATGTTGTACAGTTTTTTCTGTTATGCTCAACAATTGGTGATCTAACTCATGGAATTTGGGTAGGCTGAGATTCCTTGATTACATTAGCATTATATAGGAATTCAATAATACAGTCTGCCTGAGGAAAAATTATATTTGTTTTTTGGTTGAGCTGGTACGTAGTTAAAACGGCAAATGTTCCAACCTCTGTGATAAGAGTTTCTTGATTTTTTTGTAAAATGACGCTACTGTCTGCTGCCTCTTTCTTTGATTGTTTATCTTCTTTGTTTAAAATTCTTGACAGTTTTGATTTGATTTTGGAAGAGTATGTGTTTAAGCACTTGAATTTGTGGGTATATTTTTCTTGTTTACATTTTATGAGGAGATGATGTTATCATATTTTGCCTCTAATAACCATGTTGAGGTTATAGAGGGATTTTTATTTAGGGCTTGTCCATAATAGGTTTTGGCTGTTTTGGTTTATTTGCTACTTGTTATTGGGTGGGGTAGGTTTATTTTTATTGGATTGTTGTCCCTTTTGTAGAGCTTAATTTACTCCCATATGTCCGTCAAATGAGAAATTAACCTTATCCTCACCAGAGCATTTTTATTTATTCCACATATCTAGAGATACTGGACTGTTTTGGAAGGGGCAAGTATAAGTACGTGTCTATTAGTGGTGAACTTTCTGCTAAATGGTGTTGCTCCAGCACAACAAGGTTCCAGATGCTCCATTTTGGATTCAAACCTACACAGAGGTGGATTATGACTGAACAGTTTTCTGAACCAAACTGTAGACCCATTTCTATTCTTGTCATTTTTAAAATGCCTATAAGTGAAATCAGCTTATACTTGTAGCAAGTTACATGTAACCCACCTAAACTTGTGTTCTCAGTTTGATTTTTCCAAAGTGGCCCCTAAACTGTAAATCTAACTTGATCTAATCCACTGGTATTACCAGATAAATATAAATAATTATTTGAATGTTGTCGATTGAGCACTGATGCTATAAAGCTATATGGTTATTGCCTGTTAATCCATTATAATCTCCTGGACAATATTGTTCTTGTGTATCACTTTGAACAATGGAATAATGTTGATTGTTTGCAATTTCAGTTTATTGGTGCCACTAGATGTTTGACCTTTTTGAACATCAGTTTGTTTCAGCAAGCTGCTAACAGTCCTCTTGTTATATCTGAACCTGCAGGTTGCTGAAAAGACAGCTCTTCTTCGTCCCATAGAATTAAAACGTGTCCCCTTGTCTTTAGAAGGTAGTGCATTCAGAAGAAAGTTTGTTGACACGGATGAACTTATGAGCTACTGCAGTTGGTTTGCAGTAAGTACGATTGCCCTCATCTTGGCATCATCATCCTGGCAATTGGCTGATAGGTCCACTATGCAAATGCCTCATGATTTTTCTGGTGCCCACAATTTTATATAAAATTACATATGTTTACAATTTATGGCTCCTTTGACTTGATGGAATTCTCAAGTTCACTCTGTTATTCTTACTTTCTTGTTGATAAAATTTTTGTTACTGTTGCCCCCCCCCCCCAGGGGGTGGGTTGTGTGTGGAATTGTTAAGATTGAAAAATGAAGATAGATCTAGAGCATGTGTCAGTCTACTAAAAGATATCAATGTACTTGTATTCGCTGCGATACGACTGGGTTGTCAGAAATTACATTCATGTTATTGTGGGCTTGGTGAATTTTTATACAGATATACTCTTAGATTGCAAAATTAAAGTTATTATAATAATTTAATATTTGTTTAAAGTTTTAACAGTGAGGCCTTTGATGTTACAATTCTTGCTGTATCTATGGATGTCTTGCCATATATTTTATTTATTTATTTATTTGGAAAATCATCAAGATATTGTGCAAAATTTAATTTCTTTGTTACCAATGCTCTGCGATCATTTTCGAAGTTCATTGTCTTTATGCTTAATATAAAAGCCTATAATCATGGATATATCTGTCAGTATGTGTAAGAGTAATTTCTCTCCTTTCATATGTTGAATTTGGACTATACTTTTTACTAGTCATGACTTATTGACCTAGCATCATCATTGCGGTTGCCTGAACAAGAGGAATTGTAATGATGCACTGTATGTTTTGGACAAATTATTTTTCTTTAGAATATTGGCAGATCTTTCTTTTAGCAATTTGACATATCTGATTTTTTGAGCATACAACTCCCGCTATCTCCTACAGTATTATTGGCATAAAAGGCAGAACAATTCAGATCCTATCCATGTATTTTTGAAATCTATATTGCCACATGCAGACTTTCGGTGCCATAGTCCCAAAATGGGTCAGGAAAACCAAAACTATGAAGAAAATAAGCAACATGCTGGTGAATCATCTTGGCCTGACACTGACAAAAGAGGATCTGCGGGATGTTGTTGACCTGATGGAACCATATGGTCAAATAAGCAATGGCATAGAACTGCTGAGTCCACCTCTTGATGTAAGTTACCTTATTGACTAAATTTATTGTCTAAAGGGCTCCATATCTTTGCAAGAAAAGTAATCTAATATTGGAATCCAATTTTACACCATCCAATTTCTCAATGTCTGATTTGAAAAGCATTTCAATTATACTGATTGGTAAATGCAACTGTATTATGGAAATTAATCTGGTGTAATGTGGTAAGTCTATGTTATGTTTTCCACTAAATAAATAGCTGGAAGCCTTTTAAATTTGGCTCATGTGGAAAATTAAATTTGGCGGCCTTGAGATGATATCGCTCAAATACAAGGATATTATATTATAAACTGTTTATAGATTTGTCAAAACCTCTCTGTTTAGTTTCATTGTACTCCAGCATATTGCCAAGTTCCATTGTAGAAAACCCAAAAACAATAAATTTGAAGATAAGAATTTCTCCTTAGAGTTGGCCAACTGATTCTCCTTTTGAAATCATTGTTTTGAATGAATCAGTTGGAGAATTTTCCAAAATGAGAGTAATAGCATTATTCTGCGTTGGGATTTTTCAGTTATGATGTTCTTAGTATGCAATAGTTTGTTGATTCCATGGGTTGCTTGGAAAAAGTAATTCTTGAAAATTATGCTACATGCTTCTTTCACTTATTTGTGAGTCAGGGATAAGTTGCCAAAGCATTTGTTACCAGGTGTTAATATGCGGCCATTGAGACTTTGGATTGCTGAAAATTGAATAATGGTTTCTATTTTTTGAAAGAGGTAAGGATGAGGCAATAAGGATCAGCTTAGATTCCCAAAAATCAAAGAATGCCTTTTGATTTTCAAAAGAGGTGGAGTCAGGCAAGTGCAAGGTCAAAACTTCTTGCTGCAATTGATTGAAATTTTGGTTAGGAAAATGGTTGACAGGGACCAGTGAGGGAGAACTTTTGGGGCTGTTTCTATTTGCTTAAATATCAAGTGAGCAAGAGGCTCCTTGTTTGAGTTTGTTAAAGGATAGATTTCTCCTCTGCTCTTCCCCCCACCCCCAACACATACACACAGACACCCACCCAAGAAAAGAAAAAAGTAAAAAAAAAAAAAAAGGGTGTGTTTCTTGGAATCTGCATGAACCAGTGTTGTCTGGCCTTAATTAATTCTCATTAGACTTAAGTATTATTATTCTTGTAGATTTGCCGCTTCCATATTATTATTATTATTATTATCATCATCTGTCTTTTACCTACCACTTAAACATTATGGAACTAACTTTTATTTGATTTTCTGTAGTGGACTAGGGAAACAAAATTTCCCCATGCCGTCTGGGCTGCTGGCCGTGGTCTCATGGCTCTTCTATTACCAAATTTTGACATTGTTGATAATCTATGGCTTGAGTCTTCTTCTTGGGAGGTATATTTGCTCTTTCCATTTTTTAATTGGTACACTTCTGATCATGTTTATATGTATTATCACCATTATGAGATTAACCGCTCTCTTTGCTTCTGAAGAGACATTCTACAACTACAGAATCTTTATGTAATCTGATGGTTGTTGTGATAAACTTTTAGTGCTGTTGATGCATGATATTTGAGCAGGGCATCCTTTGGAAATGTTTCAAGTATAATCAGGAGTGGATATCTAAAAGAGCATAGGTTGGATAGTGCTTGGGAACAGTTGCTTGTAGATGAGTATTAGTGCAATGTTATGCACTTGCTTATGGTACCTCACCATGATACCAAGCCACGTGTGCTACATTTTAAGTCTGCTATATGGAACCAAAAACAAGATTCAAGTCTTATTTATTTGATTTTTGCCATCTGGCATTGCGGAGTATAAGATATATAAGTGTTTTCTTGTTCACCTGATGGCCACTTTTCTCAGGCCCTTCTCTTCGTGCTTCTCTTAAGTTAATCTAGAAACTTGAAGAGGCTTATTTTTTAACCTAGAGTGATGTATTGAACCAATTACATTAAGGTCTTGACTCATGGAAACTCGCATATTAATAATATGAAGTTTCTATTATAAAGTATACAACATAACATGCGTGGATGAAGCAGAGTTTAAAGATCTGATGTAATCCTGAGTTTTCAGGTCTGGGGTTTTGAATTTATTTTTAAACGTAATATTTCAAACTTTGTGACCTGAATGAAAGGATATTGGTGAGAGTGATGTCTGCTTTATTCCCTGACTGGACTTGGAATAGTTTGTGATCAGAATGATAAGTATATTGGTAAACTCTGCCTTATTCCATAAACAGACTTAGGATAAAGTTATATTGTGAGTATGGAACTTTTATTTTGATAATTTTTATGTCAAGAATCTTCTGAATTTGCTGCGTCCAAAATTAACAAATTGTGGTCAGTAGACAGAGTGGAAGAAGGGACTCTGAGGTACTATTGGCAGGAATAGGTTTATCAGTCAGACAGTGATGCTGAGTTTGTGAAACTTCATTCTTTATTAAATAAGAAGAGTATCTACCAAATTCTTTTGCCTGCTGTGCTCATAGCACACAGCTAGATTACTACAGTGACTATAATTCGTGAATGCAAGAGCTAGTATCGACTCCTTTGCCATTGCCAGTGCATTCGGTTTTCATTTAGGTATTCGATTTTCCATTTAGGGTTGATTAATTATGCATCAATGCTAAAAAATTGTTGTTCCCATTTGAATATTGTGCAACAGTTTATGTTTCTGTTAAAGGTACAGCTATCTGGACAAATAGCATTTCATAAGGGTAACTACGGTTGGTTATACTCTACTTGTTTTTCTTATTTTGGGACACTACTTGCTATTTGTCTCTTGGCTATGCTCTGTTCTTCTCGTGACAAATGCCTTTTGCTTAGTATTGTCTGTGATTTTAAGATGCCCTTACCTGTTCTTTTGGTGTGCCTATCCTTGGTTTCCCTTGGTCTTGGTGTCCTTTTCATTGTTTCTATTCATTCAGAGTCGATAATTCAACAGCATACTTCCCACTTTTTTTTCTTTTTCTTTTTCTGGAGTTTCTTTTCTCAGATTCTATCAAGTTTACTTTCAGAAATCTATCATTTCCGTCATTCTAGAATTGGGAAAGGATGACCCTTCTAATCAATAATGATATAGGAATTTATTTAACAGATAGATTGACTAAATGCTGCGCAACAATTATAATGGCAATTTGGTGCTTCTTGTTGCAGGGGATTGGATGCACCAAGATCTCCAAGGCTAGGAGTGAAGATTCCATAAATGGGAATGTTGAGACAAGAGCATATGTTGAAAAGAAGCTTGTATTCTGCTTTGGCTCTTATGTTGCCTCACAGCTATTGCTCCCATTTGGCGAACAAAATATTCTTTCTTCTTCGGAGTTGAAGGATGCACAGGAGGTTGTCGCTGCATTTTCTGTCTCTTTGTGCCATATATTGCATCATAGTCTGACTTTATTTGGTCTTTGGTGTAGATAGCTACTAGGATGGTTATTCAGTATGGATGGGGTCCTGATGATAGTCCGACCATTTACCACCTTGGAAATGCGGTATTCATCTCTAAATATATTAATGAGAATATTTCAATTCATTTTGTACTTTTTTCATAATTTACATGTCAAACATGGTTCAGATATCTTCAAGAATCTTTTCAACTAGTTGAGATTTTGCTTTTCTTAGTTGTTTGAACTCTAGGATGAGTTATCAGTAATCTACTGAAACCCTGCATTTTTCATGCAAAGCCATCACGAATGTTAAGTTTTCTTTAATTTCCCCTTGCTGTTTTGTCGTCAACTATGATTGTTTTAGATTCAGGTGGGAAAATACATTTTCTGAATTCTGCAAGATCTGCATAATTCTATCATGCAAAGACAATTATTTGGAAGGCTAGAGTTTCAATTAAAATTCTGAAAGTTCAAAATATTTTCATTGGGAAACCCTTCTGCCTTTTTTCTTCGGGTGCAGAAATCATCACATTAAAGAAAGAGAGTAGTCAGTCGTTTGGGGGCAACTGTGCCTTACTCACCCTAATGGATCATTCCGGTCGTGGTACGTTTTAGAATGTGGTATGTCCAACAAATTTTGGGATACATGGTCTGGGAAGAAACCAGCACGTCAAAGAATAACATAATTTATCTAAGCATTTGATTATTTTCCTTTAAAGTGCTATACACATGTTAAATTAATTTCTCTTGCATGAAACGTGCTACCACCTTGAATTTCACCTGAAAGTATGTAGTGCTTGATTTGCTTTCTTCTTAATCGTACTTATAAACATGTTGACTATTCATTTTTTGGCACAGGTGACATCTCTGAGTATGGGAGACAACTTTGAATATGAGATGGCTGCTAAAGTTGAAAAGGTATGTTGCTTGAGCATAATCATCTTTGATTCTTTGTGCTCCTAAATATATCTGAAAAAGAAAAGCTTAAACAATTTACCTTCTGAGTTATTTTTTTGATTTACACCCATTTCTCTCTTTCGACCGCCCTCCTTTACAATCTGTCTCCTTCCTCCAATCCCCACCACTTTCTGTGTGGACCAAACCTTGTTTCTCAGCAAATATGAAAACAGAAGGCCTCCTACTCTCTCGCGATTCTAAGGAACTTCTTGTTTTTATGTCCCGAAGATGAGTGTTGGTACCCAAACAACACTATCTGCCTAGAGTTTTGAAATTTGCCCATCCCAAGTGAGAAATGACAAATGTGTGAAGACCATGAAATATAGTTTATCTCATTTTAGAAAATGTTACCTACAGTGGCGGGTAGATTGGAAATTTGGATTAATGATATGTGCTGTCAAGGAGAGGGTAGCAACTGCAACCTAGTGTATTTAATTCAATTTGTCTTGTTTCCATGTGGATTTGCTTTGAAAATAGCTGACAAAATCTAGAAATCTAATGGTACCATTCTGAAGCCGCTTAATTGAATATCTGCAGATTTACAACATGGCATATGATAGGGCAAAAATGTTGCTTCAGAAAAATTATCTTGTCCTGGAGAAAGTTGTGGAGGAACTGCTGGAATGTGAAATTTTGACAGGAAAGGTATATCTTAATCTCAATCAGTCATGTCAAACCTTATCCTCTTAGCAACATTTGCTGAAAAAGTATGCTTTGTCTACGTTTATATTGTCTACAGGCTAAGCAGTCATACCATACTCATTTTCTTTTTGCGTTTTAGTCAATATATGAAGATTCAACTGCATGTCTGATTTGCCTTACCTGCTTAGCTCCACTGGAAAAAGGGACCTACTTGTGCTTGTTACAGAATTTATCTATATATGACACTAGTTCTTTATGCTAATGAAGCTTCTTGTGGCTGATACCTTCCATAATTCTAAATTGCTAATATACCAGTGTAGCCCAGAGCCTGCTTTGGACCATGCCCCTTGTTCAGCCACTTTTTCTTTAGCTAGAAAGGCTCTCATATACAAGGTCTGTTGCCATGCTTCATTCTTTTGCCGCATGAGAATAAAGTATTTCACAAGGTCCAGGGCCATTTTCAACTTTTGCCCGAGTGGCCAGGGCTATGAAGTTGGAAAAGTTGTAATCTTCTTATTTCCCTTAATTTTACAGTAGAAGATTTGGAAAATCACATAAACAGGGCCCAGTGGTTGAGCTAGTTTGGCAATTAGATAAAGGAGGGTAACCTGTGAGAAGTGCAGAGCTGAAAAGTTAAAATCAAGTCTTTCTTAATCTCTAGTTAAGCCTTGTCAAGATTAGTCCACAAGTTTCATTTTTGGGGGAAATCTTGTCATTTTTTAATTGGAAAGAAGGGGCAAATGTCAAAATCTTCAAGCCTAGGGACCAAAATTGTTAAGAGTGAAAAATTAAGGAAACACAATATCTCAATGTCTCAGCATTGTATAGAACAGCTCAGTCAATTCAAGCCATTCTTGTTTAAATTTCAGGGACTGAGTTTGTCAATAGACGAACAAGAGGGTCTAGAATTGATATAATGGCAATGATGGGGGACCAGAAGATTAATTCCTTATCTTTAAGTAAACTGATCTGCTAAGTTGGCATAGAGTCGCCTGGCGCAATTGTCTTCATTAATGGCATCATAAATAGAAAATGTATGTTGTGGATATGAGACGTGTTATTAAAAATCCATATTCTACTCTGTTCCATCATAGTGCATGTTAGATCTTCACAAGTCACCATTCAATTCATATGATGCCATACGTCAAAATGCAAATAATCCATCTTTTACTGTAAGGAAAATACAAGCTTGCCTGGTAGTAATTTGATTGAACCTCAATTTTTTAAGTATCTCCCATGTATCAAGAAGGGTTAATCTAGGATTCTCTTAGATGTAATTGGAGAATTTCTTTTGAAGGGAAGTTGTTTTTGCAGTACATATTCCCATGCCCCTTGACTACATGAATGTGAATGTAAAAATTCTGACAGAAGAAATAGACAAAAATTGATGAATATACTGCCCATGAACAAATATAAATTCATATAAAAAATGTGTACGCACACATACAGATATACATGGGTAGGAGATGCTAATGATGGCCTAATTAGAACTAGTGGAGTGAAGATGGGGGGCAGTATTTGTTATTACTCTGGTTGGAGCCTCTGTAAAGAGTGTTCTTGTCAGACTTGAGTTTAGTTGATCTTCTTTCTAGCCCTTCTGTCTCGTGCTAGCTAGGTGACTAGTTTTAGCTGGACCTGTTAAGAGTTAAAGAGTTTCTCCAGTTTATGTGGTATCTCAGAGTGGGTCTAGTTGGTAGTTGGAGGCTTCATGCATTATGGCTAGGCCTTGATTTCAACAATGTTTGTGCCTCTAAAGTGAGAAAGTGTTTTTACTTCTTGCTTGCGGTTGTGGTCAGAGAAGCATTTTACAGTGATTTAGTATTGACGATTATACAGTGGAATGCTGTCACCCTCTGGAAAGAGTTCTCTTAAACCAAATAAAATACCGGAAGTATTTGTGCATGACATGCGCTATTGATACTGTGATACTGTGATACTGTGATACTGTTGTGGAATGATTCTAACTAATTTATATAATGCTGAGATACTGGTACCATCAAGCTTTCCTGTTTTATTGTTGTTTTTACGAGAAATTGTCATGTAATACGCTTTGAGAAAGCCTAATACTCACTTATCAATCCTTGATGAAACATGGGATAATTTTTGTTGCACTAACTTCCTTCCATGAAGTTTCCTGACTTGATGGAATGCTATTTTTCCATCATTTCTTCGACTTAAATTCTGAATGCTAAGTTTGTGTCTGTCTTTTTTATTTCTTTTTTTCTTTCTTGGATATGGATTTAATCTTTGATTGGGGTGGCAGGATTTAGAAAGAATATTTGCAGAGAATGGTGGGATCCGAGAAAAAGAACCATTTTTCCTTTCAAGTTCCAGTTATGAAGAGGTATAGTTCTGATGCATATGAAAACTAGTGTAATTAATTTCTGCTCTCATATACCATTTCAATACAAAAGCCCCAAAAGAATGATTTATTGGTACCAAAAATCCTCAAATATCTAAATGACTAACAATGCTTTGCATCATCATCAAGTAGAGCCGTTCATTCCAGAACGGCTTCACTTGCATTGAGTTGCTGGATTCGGGAATCTGTGTTAACTGTTTCTCCATTTGCAGCCGACATTTAGAACCTCAGTTGATGGAAATGCACCAGCAATTGCTCTTTTGAGCACAACAAATTAAGACTTAAACGTGATCGGTCAAAAAGTGGTACACCATTGACTCTCTACCTCCCAGGATAGTTCAGTTATCAACGCGGCAAAAATAGCAAATGCAATATAATAGGTGTGTTGGGTTGAGAAGAGGCTTTCAAATTTTTCCTTCTCAACAGTCAAGTAGAGCCAGGCATAGCTGTGACTAATTTTCCTGGATTCATGCATGGTCCTCTTTACTTTGAAATATGTAAATCTTTCTCCGCTGCTTGCAATAGTTGCTTCTTTCGGCTTTTCGCAAGATATATGCATGTATAGAAAGGCCTCACTGCAAATTATGTACTGCTTCACCATGACAGAACAACTTTTCCAGAATATTACTTTACGTCTTTACCTATAATTTAAAATACTTGTGACCCAAGCATGTACGATCTTGTCTCCTGTGAACCAAACTAGAGCCCCGCTGGGAGCTTTAAATTTATGCGTCCAGTTATCACTTTTGCATAAGAAAAATGACGTGATTTTTTTAAGCTACTTCAGTAGCACAAATTTAAAAGTTGCGAAACAATGAATTGTAAGGAATATTTTCTAAACCATTGCTAGGTTATGCAGTCTGTGGATATTTATTTCTTATATTGACATGTCTATATCTGATACGTGTGCAATGACCCGTGCCCAAAAAGTTACCAACAATTCATTCCAGTGTATTGAGATTGTATGCTGCAGATGCTAACCGAATAGAAACCAAGACTGAATTTCTTTCATTAAGAAAAACTAGAACACTAAATACACCTTTATTTGAGAGAGAGAGAGAGAGAGAGAGAGAGAGAGAAACACGAAAATAAGGATCTCGAGCTGTTGAAAAGAAAATAAATATCACAAGTACCAATCAACAAAGGAAACAAGTACAATATAGAGAATTCTAGAAGACGATGACCCAAGACACCCTCAGAAATTGAAGGGAAGAAAGAAGAGGCAAAGATGCTCCCATTTAAAAGCTTATATTTAGAATAGAAGCAAGAAAGCCAATGCATTACGAAGTTACACAACTAAGCAGAAAAAAAGAGGAAGAATAGCAGGAGAGAAGTAGCCGTATAAACCATTACACAAGTTTCTCCCCATAGTAACTGCAATCTCAAACTAACCAGATATTCTTGCATCCAAACAGAACTTGACATTGGAGACATTCCCGTATGTCAAATCATCCAATCCCCCAAAACAACAAAGTTGAAGTAGACAGCTGAAATTGACATGTTTACTTGCAAGTTCGCGCATCAGTCTACCACAGACCTGATTAATTGCCAGCAAAGCATAAGAGGAGACTATGGTATGCTGTATACCACTGCGCAGGTGAGATCCAGGAAGGAAGGACCATAAAAATAAGCTAAAACTGCCTTTCTTATCAGAAAAACGTTGACAGTCAATCATCAACACTGGCGTTGGTCCGTGTCCGATATTGACGACTTGGTTTCTGCAAGATGCGTTCCTTATCAGGTATTTCATCTTCTTCCATTGGAGAAATTTCACTTTCTTGGCCATCCTCTGCTGTAATACCAATAGACCAGCTCTGGTTCTTAAGATTATCTCCTGTGTTATGCTCACTCTCACTCCTCTTTGCCACTGAGTCATCTTCTGGTTTCCTTTTGGGTGTGAATGTTATTGATTTTGGAAGCTCAACAGGCACATCATCCAGCGATGAATCAGGGTTTCTTTTCCTCAAGTAATGGAAAGAGTCCATGTATACTGTTCGATTTGATTGGTCATCCATATCATCAGAAGAATCAAGTGTATAGCGCGTGTATTTGGAAGGGTTCCTAACATAATCCGGAACACCAGATGAATATTGAGAAAGATCAGATGCCTGTTCTGGTACTGCACTTTCATCTCTTGCAGGAGGCTCTGTTGCTAAATCACTTGCTCCTGATGACTGCTCGCCCTCATGAGTCCTAGAACTGCTTTTAGGGTCAACCATGAATCTGACACGTTTCTGTGACCTGGAGTCCACCAGATTCTCTCTCTTTTTCAGGATTGGCTTAGGATTATCACCATCTAATTCTCCTTTCTTAGGGTCTTCAGTCTCAGCATTAGTGGTTGCAGAATTATCAGAAAGTTGTAATGTATCAAAATTACCAGCAGCTTCAGCATCTTCCTTCAGCCTCATTTGAGCAGCAACGTGATTTGCACGAGGGTCTCTGACAACATCCCAGAATGTGTTGGGAAGCTCACCATATTCATTAAGCTCACTGATTCTGTAATCAGCAAATTTCACATCCTTCATGTATATGCGGTCACCAGTCTGTTCTGTGCCAACTGCCACTTTATCATATTCGTCTTCGTCTTCCTGCACAAACCAGGGAAAGAACAAATGGAAGTGCAACTCCATGGTCAACAACTAGAAGAAGGAAGAAGAAAGATCAAGGAGAAAAAGCAGCAAAATTTTGTAAAGATTCAGCAGTGTAAAATGATAACATATGCAATGGACATCAACAGCAAACATTTTAGCCGTCTGACACATGAAAATAGGTTATGCATCTGCAGATTTGAGATTTAATTTGAGTGTAAAAAGCCAGGAAACCGTAAGTGCCTTCTTTGCAAAACATGCTCAAATGCTGATCACCTGTTTCTATGATATGTAGGAAAGGCAAGAAGTGCCAGACTTATATACCTTGACACCAAGTCCAACTACATATTCTCTAGCCAGCAAGACCAATGAAGCAAACATACAGAAGCATTATTTCTTTTATTATTTCTAACAGGAAGCAAACTTCAAATTAAATGAAAGAATCACATGAAATAGAAATTAACACCAATTAATGGTCAAGTAAAAGAAAGGCTACACCATGATTCAATGCCAACAGTTCAATGGACTAAACAAGATGCGACGTGATAAATCATACCATGGTTATTGCGAAACAATATCAGTGTGGTATATTTTTAATTTCCCATTAAGCACCATGAAGGAAGCCTAATCTCTCTCTAGGCATTTGTGTCAAACAATTCAAAAAATTAAAGTAATGTTTGTTTACAAATTATGTGTTTTGAATTATTTATTTTGGGAGAATGAATTTTGGAAGTGGGGATGGGAAATGTAAAATTTGTATTGAGGAAAGTGATGTATGTTTGTTTATGATTTGAGAATAGTAAGAAAATTGTTTTGGAAAAATTTGATATATTTATTTATATTTTGGGAAAAGACAAATTATACTATAGCAGTCAAATTAATGCATTTTTGTTATTTTGGGAAGGAACAAATTTTATTGTAATAGTCAAATCAATTCCTTTTTGTTCAATTTTGAGGGTGTAAATGAATTTTAATAGTATTTTTTACTATGATATAATAATAAAATATTATGACATATAAATATATATATATAATTGATAATAATTGTGATGTAAAAAATATGAGATTTTTGGTCATTTGTTAAATTGCAAGGATAATTTAATTATTTTAGAAACCCATTTTAAGAGAAAAGGAAGGCACATGTTTGGTTACATTCTTCCAGAACAATTTTGTTTTGAAAGAATGTAACCAAACATAACCTAAGCATCACGGTGAGAAGCTCTAATCATTTGTGTTCAACAATTCAAAAACCAAAAAGTCAAATACGCGCCTAATTAGAAGAGAGACTCCTAGTTCTCCTTCTTGAGCAGCTTTTGCGAAAATCCTCATTTCTATCAGAACCTCCACTCTTACAAAACAGTGAGTAGTGTAGTCAAAACTGTGACAACACATGAAAACACAAGCTTTCTGTTATGGATAGCTTCGATCAATGCTCCAATCACAAAAATTGGTGATAGAATATGCAAAATGAAAGAGTATTTCAGTAAGACCGATACTTAAAAATTTCACGTTTGTATCTGACACTATTTAATACCTATTAGGTGTTGCATTGCACTGGCATAGGCACGAGTAAAACAAACTACAAAGAATCCGCCGCTTGCAGATTAAATCCAAAGAATGCAACACCTACAGCCTGAAATCAACAGGGAATGCCAATTGTAACACAACCACACCATTCAAAAACTTCCGCTCAATAACAATCCGAGATTATTAAAGGGGTACCTGCCCTCTTATTGCTGCTGTATTTTTATAAATTAAATTGGCTAATTAATCCTCTCCCTCCAGATTAAGAGGAACTCGCAATCCCTCCGAGAATTGGAAACACTAGAATATTGTATTATCGGTTGATGTCCTCCTCAACCCACTGAATGCCAACAGGTACCAACACTAACGTTCCCCCCTTACAATCTCAGAGTTCAGACACGCACAATATAACTGGGAAAACAAGATAGACAAATTCACAACAGTTAAAATCAAATACCTCATAGTCAAGGGTGCAGTCGAGGCCAATATTGGATTGAACATCCAAATATTCGTCAGCACTAGTTTCAGCACCAGCAATACTGTCCCGACGTCGTTTATTCTTCTCACCATCAATTTCCTCATCCTCTTCTTCTTCTTCCTCTCCACAGCCGCTCAAGTCCTGAAGATCCGACTCCATCTTATTTCGCACGACGGAAGGCCCGGATTCGACGCCGTTGTCCTCTTCTTCAGGTTCATCTTTGTTGCGATTCCACTCTCGCCTTTCGATTTCTTCGTCGGTGAGGCACCACAAGGAAGGGCTCACGCCCACGGACGACGCCGTACAGGCTCCGAGAGACCCGAAGACCTTATTTACGCGAACCCTGAAACTATCTTCCATGGATAATGGATTTCCTTTGTTTCTCTGGACTTGTTTTCTCCGAAGGTTCTGTATGCAGGTGTGTGTGTGTGTGTGTGTCTATATGCCTTGGGTGGGAGTGGAAGTGGAAGGCGGTGCTAATGTATAGATTGGGTTTCATAGGTAAAAGTACAAAAAACACCCTTTAAAAGATATATGGACTGGATTAAAACATTTTGAAAGCCTGAACCAACTTGGCCCATTTTTTAAAGGGCTGGGGAACCGTCAGGCCCAGGCCCGATCAAATATTTGGAGCCAGCCATGGATCAAGATTGCATAGATTGGGTTGGGAATGTGCATGGCAACGGGGCGGATTTAGCTGGACTCGAAATTCGCCCCGCCTTCCATTTGGCCCGAATCCATCGGGTCTAATCCACTTAACCCAGATCTGGTTTTTTTTTTTTCCTTTTTTTGCCCCCTTTTCCCACAATTGCAAAATTTTCCGCCCTTTTGAAAGTCAAATGTTGTACATGTGTTTAGTTCTTGGAATGTCATCATGATATTCTTATTAATTGCTTCCCACTTGGCGGCAAAATAAAGAACGGCAGATTTAGTGGCCGAATTAATTAAGCCAAATCCAATTTTGCCAGACTGTAGCGGGCAGAATAGTGGGAGGGAGGAGAAATTGAAAGAAAAAGGAGTGGAGCCCTAGTATTTTTAGTATACGTATATATATATATATATATATATTATATTTACTTAATAATTATTAATATATACGGATGGCTCTAGAGTGGGTTTAATTAAATTCGTAACTTGTCTTGAATCCGGCCAAGTTCTAGATATTTGGATTCGGTATCCATCCCGAAATCCAATTAATTAGACTTAAACTCGCCCCATTAGGGGCAGGGCCCCAAATTACATTGACCCATTGTTATCCCTATTTGGGAAAATTTTAAACATTTTCAAGAATTTTTTAAGATTTCCAAATTTCAGTCTTAAAGTTTTGGAATATGAGCCCCTTTGGATTTATTTTCAAACACTATTTTTACATTTATACTATTTATAAAATAAAATATATAATTTTTTATCCATTTTCACCTAATATTATTTTTATTTTCAAAATATAATTTTCAATAACTTATATATTTTCTCTCAATAACCTATATGTCTTCTCTCTCTATCCTATTATTTCTACCTCTTTTCACCTACAACCTATTAAAACCAACATAATATTACATTTTCAAATATTTCATCCAAATATATTTTTATTTTTATATCACATTACATAACCAATTCCACCATTTCAGAAAAACTGAAAATGGGTTTAAAAATGAGTCTAAATGGGGCCTAACAACCTCCAACTCGAACTTTCCAGAAAAAAAATAAAAATTTATGTTCTTAAGTCAGTTCCTTGTTTCGGTGTAATTGATAGTGACTGGATAAATTTCTTGATGAGATAGTTCCTCGGTTGTTTTTTCCATTTTTTTTCATCTTTTATTCGAAATTTATTTATTTAATCTTTTAAGGGTGTCAGAATGAGGTTCTTGTTTTTAGATGAAAATTATTTTCCCAAACATACGGTCTCACTTAAAATTGCAATCTTATCATTAAAAACTATCGAACATGTATGTGTACAGTTAAAATTTATTCATAGACCAAACTGCATCTAAGAATTATTTATTATCTAAATATTTAAATTTAATTAATTAACTCAAATTACTTATCTCAAAATTAAAATTATATCAGTGAACATGGTACACTTGAAGTGTGCACTTAAATTTTTAATATATCCAAAAAATTATTTTTTTACATGTATTTATGAATTTATTTATTTTCTGATGCTTTAAAAACAATACTTATGAAAATTTTATAATACAATATCTCGAATAGAAGATGATTCATTGTGAAGGATAAAAAGAAAATTGGTCTGCTTAAAATTTAAATCAAAGAAATCATTTCGATAACTTAGACTCACTTTGAAAATTCAATGAGTTTTGCGTTTGGTGTAGGAGGGTAGTGTGCATAAAGTATCCTATTTGAATATTTTAAGATATGATTTAATTGAATTTATGAAATAAATGGAATAGGATAAAGTATGTCATCTTATTGTTTGTGTAGTTTAAAATATGAGTGTAATTAGAATAATATATATTTTTTCCATATGATGAAACAATGTAATTTTGAATCACTATCTATAAAGATCATAATATAATTAAAATTTGGGTTGGGCCTCTTCCCAATCACCCAAGGTTTACTTGCCTGATCAAGTAGACGGTTTTGGTTCTACTGTCACAGTAGGTATCATTTCCCTCATCTATTTGCAAGGCATGCTATATTGATTTAGGACGAAAAACACAAGATGAATATGTGGATTCAAATTACGTCTGGATTTCAATCAAGACTTATAGATTTAGATTTAGTTGGAACCTCCAAGAATCCAAATGGCAAAAGGTTTCGAAATTTGTGCGACACTTTAAATTATTTTATTTCAATTTCTTGAATTTATATAAAATATATTTAATTTTTAATTAATTATTTTTATAAAAAAATAGTTAATTATGCATGTCTCGTACATTTATAAAATGAAATAAAAGATATAATTAAAAACAAATAAATAATTTAAATCGTTTGTGAAAATTAGGCGTCAACAGCAAAAATATCTATCTCCACCCTTAAATCCCATCCTGGAAGGAGCTGCCTAATACATAGCCAAAAAGGCCAAAAAGCTCGCCTTTACCCTTCAAATTCAAACCAACCCCAAACTAGCTCTGGAACTTGCTTGATAGAAAAGCCTAGCTACGTAATAGATCGAGGGCCCCTCTCTCTCTCTCCTCGTTGGTGAAAATGTGCCCCAACTCTAAAAGTCTAATAAACCACCCAACAAAACAAAATATAATCACCAAAAATTCAACTCTCATGTTTTATATATTAATCTTTTAGCACTAAATTAATGCACACATGTACACCCGCATGAGTTAAAAAACATTTCCAATGCATCACTACTTCTGTCGCATACAAAAACAATAACGTGTTCCAGTTCAACCATAGAGTTAGACCCACCAAACGAGCCCTCATTTCTATGGCTGCCACCACAAAGCCAGCCAAGAAACACAGAATAATTAGCTCCTCCTTTTTCGAGGGATGTTTCGGATGCTCACGACAACACGATTACGTGTGGAATATGGAGAAAAATAGCGATGGGAAATTAATCGCGCCCGGAAAGAAGAGACCGGGCCAGGCTAGAACTGTTCCGAGCAGCCGTTCTACCTTGAAAACATCGTCGTCTTTGTATGCGGTTGGTTCAAGTAAACAATTTCATGTGATTGAGGCAATGGAAAGAAGTAGTCCCAAAGCCCATCAAGTCCTTAACAATAAGGTAAAAAGTATACATACTGGTTGTTATCAACAGCTGTGATGATGAATAATCACTCATCAAATATTTTTTAATTTAATTAATTAATTTATTTTTATTTTTGATGCAGGAGAATAGCAAAACGTTGCAAGAATCAAGTCCGGTGGTGGGTTCCCCAACTCAAGAAGTATGGAGGAAACCAGTAAAGCTGTCGCACTCGATGTCTCTGCCGCCGCCGCCGCCGCCATGGCAAAAGAGAGAGAAATGGGCGGCCGCCGGCGGTGGAGGACAAGGAAAACGCGGCAAAGAGTTGATAATGGCTGCTGATGAGTTGGACCCGATTGTTGGGGCATTGATTGTAATGGTGACTTTAATAGTTATGTTGATTTGGGGTCAGGTATGTGCCATTATTTGTGCGGCCGCGTGGTTTTACTTCATCCCTGGTTTTATAGCAAATAATAATAAATTCTATGTCATGAAACTGAAAAACAGTTGGAGTCATATTGATTTTAATTCCCGCGAGTACAAGAAAAAGGTCGTTTTAGAAGGATTTCTAGAGAGAGAATCAACTTGTTCGAGTCTAGAGGCCAATACAAAGGGTTTTTGAAGTGCAATTACTCTTTCGCATTAATTGTAATTGTGTGTTGATTTTGTTGTAATTCATACGATTTGGGATTGCATAAAATTAATTCCCTTCTCAATCTGATTTTAATATTAGGAGTTGCGTAATTGAATCGAACTAAGAATTATATATGAATTATATATATTAGACTTTAACGGGCCTAATATTTTAAATCCAAACTCAACTCAGTCTAATGCGGCTTGATTAAGCTCAAATTGTTAAGTGAGCTTTAAACAACTGCAAGTTAACCTTGAACTTGAAACAAAATAATATATGTTATATATATTTATTAGTAAAATAAAAAAATAATATTAAATTATATATCAATTTATGAACTCCTAATGTACATATAGTCGGCTCAAGATTGACTTAAAATAAAGATCGAATTTTGAATTAAAATTGAAATTACTCGAACTCGACTCTTGAAATTTGCAAGCCGCTCACCTCTAGTTGTTCTTTGGATTAATAGTTAAGTTATCAGATTTATTTAAATGATTTTCTATTTGAATTGATTGTTGAAATTTTATTGGAACCATGTGGGTTGAGGGCCAGCCAGCTTCAATTAATTGCTACCTAATCACTAAAATGGGAAGGATTGGGTAACGGGGTACTGAATCAAGATATGCAATTAATAAACTTGGTTTGTTTATTGATAATTGTTGACTAAATTTGGGCATTTCTAAAATGAACAAAGGGATTTTGATAACTTGATGGCTACATGTTGTACACTATTAAATTAAATGGATTTGGTAAACGTTTTACCACATTATATTATTTTCTTTTATTTTTGATTTTGTGTGTGTGAAGTGGGCCTATATGTGATATTGAGATATTTATGAAAACTCTTCAAAATGGAAGCAACTATCTTATTATCGATTTCTTCATCCATAATTGCATGACATATGGTTGGTATTGACTAGTCCATAAGACTCTAAGTTTAAATATTTTAAAAATAATACATAAATTGTTTTCTTATCTCATTTGTTAAAAGTGTTTTTCTAGTGAAAATGAAATTTTCAACAGAAAAAATCTTTTTAATGGCTCAATTCGATTTGATTGAACTTTTTTTTATATCAAATAAAAATAAGTTGAAGTATGATCAAATTTTGAATTCAATAAAAATCATTTGAAATTATCTAAAATTCTATAGAGGTAGGACCCTAATGAAAATAAGTTAGTGTGGTTAAACTTTCGAATTCAGTTCTCAATCACATAATTGAAAGTTTACTCAAAATTATCTAAAATTTTATTGAAGTAGGGCCCTAATGATGGTTTTTAATCAGAATAAAATAAATAAATAAATTATACGAATGAACAAACCAATAAATGTAAGCATGCAAGTCATGATGGCTTTCATTTATACTCACACGTCAAATCCCATTATTATTGAAAGTATACCTTCAATAAGAAATATTTGTAATTTTTACTTACATCACAAATCAACTATACGTATATATATATATGCAATCAAATCTTCTTTCTTTATTCTAAAAAGTCCCTTCCAATTGTACCTAACGTCCACCTTCTTGTTCTACTCTCATGCAAATTGAGTTATACAATCCAAGCCACACACACACACACACACACACATATATATATATATATATATATATATAGAGAGAGAGAGAGAGAGAGAGAGAGAGAGAGAGAGCGAAGAAGCATTAAACATAATTAACGAGATTTGAAATGGAGATATTTCTCAGGTTCCAAAGGATGACGTACGCCGCATCAGCTCCACCTTCAATCCGTACTTCATGTACATCGTAAGCGCCATCTTTGGTACCACCGAATGCTTCTTCACGACCACCACACGATAACGGTACAAAATGGATGCAGCGACAAACTTCATTTGATAGTAAGCGAAATCTTTGCCCAAGCAAAGGCGAGGGCCGCCGTTGAAGGCCGTGAACTTGTAAGCTGACTCGCTCATGAAGCGGTGGTCACGCAGCCATCGTTCCGGCTTGAAATCTCTGCAGTCTTTGCCCCATATGGCCTCCATTCTCCCCATTGCATAGATTGCATACACTACTTTTGTTCTCTTCCTCAGGACTGTCCCGTCGGGGAATTGATCATCCTCCAGAACCTATATATATATATATTCGCATGTACTTAAATATCCAACAAGGACATGTTTTAGTTTATTTTTTAATTAAAATAGAGATAGTAATTAGTTTGTATTAAGTGAGAGTCAACTTTCATTTAATCCTGGAAAAGCTGACGAGAGTCAGACTGCTAGAGGGCCTAAAATATTGTGAAGTGGATTAATTCAGTATCAACAGGTACACTATTTAGTTCTCAAATTAAAGAGATTTTACGTGACCAGTGAATCAATGTTTTATTTGTAACACATGGTACTTGGCACACCCATGACCCATACTGTATTCTATATATCTTAATAGGGTGAATTGTGAAACTCAAATCAAATATCCAGTCACACTTTCCATATCAAATTTAAATATTACAACAGTGCATACACAGAATGATACATTACAATAATTTTTTATAACACACTTATATTTTAAAAAGATCATTCATATTACGTCAGATATGATATTTTTTCACACATATTCGACATGTTATTTTATGTATTTTTAATAAATAAAACAAAAAAGATTCACATTTAGAAGCATATATAATGGACACATCATATGTTGTTTACATATTCAACATGTTTCAAATGAATATATATATATATATATATATTTTGTATATATATTACAAAATATACATACATGGGAAATAAGTCTTGACTAAAAAATTAAGAGTTTTTAAATCACTATCTCGTCACATATATATTTTATAAAAGTTATTTTTTTCCAAAAATTAAAAGATATAACATACAAATGACACTAGTAAAATTCTCAGAGAATTATAGACATAATTCTTTTTTCTTTATTCTAGCTCATATAGTAGGTCTATAAATTAATTTAGTACCTGATTGCAGATGTACATATATATATTCGCATGTATATATATACATACATTAATGATACATTGTATCTATATATACATACATTAATATCTATCTATCTATCTATCTATATATATTAAATAGTTGTGTTAAGTTGTGTTGTGTTCTAGTTTTCTTAAAATATTTTGTCTTAATTATAAAAGACTTAATTAAAAAATTAAAAACTTTTAAAATTATTTAAAAAACAGTATTAAAGCCTTCCTGGATAAAATTGAGTCACACTGCTTACCTCCTTGTGGTCGACGGGGACAGAAGGGTACAACCTAAGAGCCTCCGACAGAGCGGCCTGTAAATACTCCATCCTTTTCACCTCCTCCGGCCTGAATACAAAATCATCATCACTACCATTTCCACCCTTTCTGATCTCTCCTTCTCTTTCCCTCACTATCCCACAAATCTCCTCCAGAATCCTTTCCTCCACCTCCGGATTCCCATTAAGCAGCCAGAAAAACCAGCTCAGCGCAACCGACGACGTGTCTCTCCCTGCCAGGATGAAATTCACGCAAATGTCTCGCAAGAATTTGTCCGAAAACGGCTTTTCCTCCTCATCTTTCAGACCCATGAAAACTGTCAGAAGATCGGATCTCTGCTTCGTGTTGTCCAACGAAAGCTCCTTCTTCCTTGCCCGGATAACCTCCTGCGCGAAGTCATCCACTCCCTTTATCGATTGCTTCAGTTTCCCTTCGCTGCCAATCTCAAGATATCTCATCGCCTTCCACACCAGAGTTGGGGTGACGAACCGCATTATCGTGGCTTCTGTTGCGGCCTCGAAGGCCCTGGCGAAAGGAATGTCCGGCAGGCCGGTTCTCAGGAAGCCTGGATCGACGCCGAAAGCAATCATGCAAACGTTGTCAAACGTGAGCCTGAGGAGGACGTCTTGAAGATCAATCCAGGCAGATTTCCGGACAGAATCCTCCAGGACAGGCAGAAGACGAGAATGCACCAATTCCAGGAGAGAATCAGTGGTCATCTGCCTGAATTTGGCGGAGTGGAATTCCAGGCTCGCTGTTTTTCTCTGTCTCTGCCAGATTTCATCGTCCGCGCTGAAAATGCCATTGCCGAGGAGGTCATGGACGGTGTCCCGGAAATACTCTCCTTTCGGGAAATTGGGGAATTTTGTCTTGAGAAGATATTCGAGGTTTCGAGGGTCTGAGGTTACAACGCAGTTGAGGTTGGTAAACCAGGGCCCTTTGAAGGTGAAAGTCCCGTTTTGGCGATTGAGAACCTGATAAATCCATTCGTACATATTTCCCCGGAGGCCGAGGATAAGAGAAGGCAACATCCCGACAAAGGGCCAATTGGGGAGGCCCTGATGCTTCTTCTGGCGCAAAGAATGGATCACTATGAAGACAAGAACAGCCAGGAAAAGCTCAATCATTTGAATTTCAGAAAAGAATGAAAAAATCTCAGAAAGTCGAGCATTATTAGCAGCCCCATACATTAACGAAGAAGAAGAAGAAGAAGAAGAAGAAGAAGAATTCATGATTGTGGAATGAAGAAGATGGTGAGGAATGGAATAGAAGTAGTAATTCAAGAAACGGTAATTTGGTGGGGGAGTAGTCATGTGTGTGTTATAAGGGGCCAGAAAAATGATCACGCGTACGTTCTTTTCTTGGCGTGCATGAGTCTGTACATTGGTTTGATTTGGTGAGCGGAAAGAGGGGCTGCTTTTCTCATGTAGCTAACTCATTCACTATATGTGTCATTTCTTACAAAAGGGGCTTTGCCTTTTGATTTGGTTTCTGGCAAATTGAGGATAAACTAAGGTTATTCGTTTGAAGGAAGTGTGAAACATATATATGTTTGTAGTATTCTGGTTTGACCCCTTTTATCAGGTGGGGTTTAGACTTTGGAGGTTGGGAAGTTGGTGGCAGCAGTTTACCTAATTAAGTTTGAGAATTTATGTACAGCTTAGCCACACACACCCCCACACGCTTTAAATTCTTTCCTTTGGGAATTGAACATTGATATTGGTTAGCTACATTGATGAAGAGTACTGTTGGCGCGTTTGGATTTAGTTTCGTTTCCGCATGAAATTCGTTAATCTAACTTGATCTTCTCTTTAGTTGATGAAATAGCAGCCAATCAATATATATGATGTGTGTTGATATTTTTGCGAATCTTATCAACTTTTCATCACTTTTTTGTTTTATTTTATTTATATATATACTTGCACACACACGCATGTACTAAAAACTCGTTAAATTTCGAATTTAAACCTCATATATAAATATATATATAGTGCTGGATAAATTCTAAATCCAAAATTATATGTATATATAAAAAAGAAAGGTGTGGGTGAGGACAATATGATTCGCTCGAATGTAAAAGTGTTTTTATCTTATTATGTTGTGATGTATAACTGACCAATTGCAATTGCGGCTGCTTTATTTTACTTTTTTTTTTTCCTCATTGGATGTAAATACTAGTTTTTTTTATTTTTTATAAAAATATTTAATTATGAATCAATATATTTGATGTAAATATATTAAATGAAATATATAATAAAAACTAATTAAATTTAAAGTGCATTTTACGAACTAAATGAGGAAAATAAGTTTTACAGTTTCATTATAAAAGTATTGAAATAAAGAATTGAGAGTGAAGCTAATTAATTATTCAATAAAGGCATCAAAATTATTCAACAGCGGACAGTTATGTGGGACCCATACATTGAACGATTTTGACATCTTATCCTCGAATTGGCAAAAAAATACATAAGACTCCGCCAATGAATTTTACTGGTCCGATTCTATGTTCATACCAACACCAATAGCCAAATCCGATCATATTTGGAATTCGTGGAGTAATAATTTCTTACGTACATTTTATGCTCCTCCTTCCCAATATTATATATCTAGTTTTATTGGACACCAAGTTTTATCTGAAAATTGAAAATATAAAAAAAATTAATTGAGCATATATATATGTATATATATTTCATAAAATTTATCCTAAAAATTGTTAAATGTTAATAATATCGTGTTATTAATTTAAATACAAGATATTAAGAGAACATTTGACATAAGGTGAATAAAAAAGTGGACCAATTGTTGGTCCACTTTCATTTAAATGCGAAAAGTGGATCGATCCTTGTTTCACTTTCATTCATCCTTAAATTGCAAATTGAACATTGAACGTTAAATTTTGTCATTTAAAAAACATTAATCATAGTTGACTTTTGGTAATTAGTTGGTTCACTTGATCAAAATAAGCTCTTAAATTCCAATAAAAACTTGTATTATATCATTTAATATGCGTACATATTAAAAACCATGTATATATTATATGTATTTTAAATAACCAAAACTAGCAATACTTATTAAATATCCCTGACAAGGAGCATCTTCCTTTACGAATTTTGGTAAGAGTTTGCTTTCCTCCTTGCCACATCGATTTAGATCTTTTATCTCCTATTTTTTTTAAATATATATGACATATGTAGTATTAAATATTTTTTTATAAAAATAATTAATTGAAAGTCAAATATACTTAGTATATACATACCAAGTTGGAATAGGAAATAAAACATGAAATGAAATAGAGAATTCAAAATATTTTCACATGAACATATTTTATTGGCTGCATTCTTTTTAATAAATTCTTTCTTGTAACCATTTTTAAAGTTGCAGAGTATTACATATATACACACACACTAATTTTTATTTGTTTTTGTAAAGTTAAAGAGACATCTTCTTTCAATTCTTCTCGAGCAGTGTCCTCAATCTGAAGCAATTTTCTGCAAGATTTTATCTTTTCACCATGGTTGATCTCTTTTCAGATCCTATCCTAAATCCCTCCAGCCGCTATTATATCTCTCCAACCAACCAGAACCTTTCCCTCATTCTAATATATATCACCAATTGTTTCTAGCTTCAATTACCATTCATGGTGCCGCGCCATGATAAATCTTTACTATTCAAAAATTGTATTAATTATCTTGATGGATGGTTTCTTTCCAGCTGCTTCGTCGCAAATAAACCTTTTGTTTCCTATGTGGGAATGATGCAACACAATGATTTTGTCTTGACTAATCACTCCAACTCGCCCTCCACTACTCAAATAGAGCATCCTCTGGATTGAAATTGCTTTTAAAGTACGAGTGGCGTGATTTACGTACATGACCGTTTTAATTTTCTCATCACAAAATCTGTGAGCTTCAATTCTAGAGGTTTCAGGCAAAGAGACCAGATAGTAACTAATTTTTTCACTACCTTGAAGATTGTTTGGGATGAACATACTCTTGAACTTGTCTATTTGTTTGTTTGTTTGTGCAAATTCTTGATACATAAAATTACACTAAAAAAAAAGATGATTTGTGATGGATTTTGCAACAGAAAAAATCCGTCGCAAAATCTATTTTTTGCAATGGAATTTTGTCCGTCGTAAATGTTCCATTTTTTGTGATTTTTTGCAACAAAAAAATCCATTGCAAAACACAGTTTTTGAAGAATTTTTCCATCGCATAATATTTCAATTTTTTATGGCAGCATTTTTTAAATATTAAATCTGTAATCAAAACATAATATATTCATAAACCTAAAATCACCATATTTAATGATATTTATAACCATAAAATGTTAAAACAACAAATCTTTCATAAAATCCAAATATAACATTAAATAAACAAAATATTTATAAATTCAATAATATAAAAGTATTAAAATGTAACTACCAAAGTATATATCTAAATACATAAGTCAAAATCAATCATCATCCTCATCTTCACCATTTATGGTTTTTCGTGGCTGTTTGTTAGCAGGTCTAGATAAGGATGGTGTAGGAGATACCTCTGGCCGAGGTAAATGAGCACCCAATGCCACGAAGGAGAGATTTGTAGGTGGATAAAACGGTGATGTATTAGGTTGAAATGATGGTGATAGGTTATTCATATTCTGCTACATGAACATCTGTCGCATCATCACCTCCATATCCACAAATTTTGTTTAAACATCGCATTTTCTTCTCGACACATCGTTAATTCCAATTTCAACGATGCCATTTCTTCTTGCAATGCTTAATTTGTTCACTTTCATGGGGTGGATTATTTGGAAGTCCTTTAGATGAGTGACCCAAGACAAAGGAAGCATCACTCCCAAGTCCATAAATCCACCTATTCTTTGATCTGCTTACTGTATCTTTCCACACCTGCATAAAAAATATTACTACAAATTAATAACAATCAAATAATTCAATTGAAAAATAATATAAAATACAAATTAATAACTTAGAACTTTCACCTGAAGTTAAAATAACATGGGCATTAAAGAACTGTCAACACCATCACTTGAACTTTGACTAGATAACTCTTCTAGTCGATTGTTGAACGTATTCTACACATGAAGTACATATAATGATTAGCTTATATAAAAATTAAAACTTTCTACATTAAAAAGTAACATATATATGACATTTAAACTTTTTAACATAAAATTTATAATATTTAAACTTTCCTAGTTTTTATAAAACATACTACTTACATATGTATTCTGTGTACATTCATTGACCCACATGCGTTCACCTCTTTCATTTAATGTAAAATGTGTACGTATAAATGATTCTACAAGTCCAAGTGGGTGTTCAAGTTCTTTCTCCTATATCTAAACACATTTATCAAGAATCAATTATAATTAAAATTAAATATTGATACTTTTATAAAAATTACCAATTTATCTTTGTGGGATAGGTGTGAGATATATCCACCTTGATGAAGTGGAAATCTAACACCATCGCAATTCGATGCCCGATTCGTTTTATTCTAAGTACTTATTTTTTCTGAATCCATCATTGGCCCATTCTTAAAGCAATCCATCCCACACTTCATATCCCATCCAAATGGGCTTCTTTTGGGATTGACGTCCTCGGTGTAATTTATTTTTCAATATCTCCGAGCCACGGTGCTCAAATATTTTGTGAATCCGTGCACCCTCATGTTCATATCATGTAAATTTTTTTGAGGCACATAAAAGAATTTAAAATATTTAGAGAACTCTTCCATTTTGATATGGACTTAAGAAAAAATATTTTGATACTTAAAATAATTCTTACCTCAAACTCCCCAAACCACATTGTTCTAACTCCATCTGGAATTTTTTTCCATGATCTCCAAGATTGTCATAAGTGCCTTTTAATAATATTACTTATTTCTTAGGCACATGCCAACTTCTCGGAGAATCTGTTTCACAAAAATATTTTTATAGCATATATTAAAACGATAAAATATAAATTAGTAGTATACATAACATTATAAATTTTAAAAGGATTAAAAAATATTACTCTCTCCCTTGAGGCAGAATAAATATTCTCTGAGTAACATCCGTACTCTTTATATCTCTAGATGTCGGTGTAGATGGCTTAGATGAGGGAATATATGATGCATCTAATGAAGAACTACCCAGCACCACACCTGGATAAGTGTGTGGAGGGATATATGACTCTGATCTAGTATTAGATGAAATAGCCTTGCCTTTTCCTTTTCTATTACTCGGTATCTATAATAAATATTAATTATGTAAATTATTATAGATAAATAACATTAAATAAATCACCATCATAAACGTAAAAACAATCATAAAGAATGCAATCAATATAGTACATGCAAATATGAACTAATTTGAGATGATATTGTTATAAATTTGAGGGGAAAACATCAAAAAAACCCTAAAGGGGTTTAAAACTTGTCATTTGCCAAAAATTTAGGCATATTAGATTTTTTTATTAATGTTATAACTTTTCGTCAAATAACCTAATAATTACTAGATACAATCATCTAAATTTGAAAAGGTGTATCTATCTTTACAGTAGATATAAATATCTTAAATTTAGTTATTGCGCTAATTATATATAGAAAACACAAAAAAAATGCTATAGAGGTCATTCATACCATTCACATAAATATATTACTCATTTTTTACTACAAATGATTGAATTATGCATTGATGATTTTATAATAACATTTTCCTAAATATATTACTCAAGTAATTAAACTATAAATTATTGAATTATGCATTGATGATTTTACATCATCATTATGTACATGTTTGACTATGGATAAATCAAATTGGGTAGCATTGCTCAATATAATTGAGTAGCATGAAAATTGTCGATCGACAAGTTAAAGCCATCATTCTTGGAAATATAACTACGTTTGAAATTGATAATATATATTGTACATCAATAATGAATTTTTTGATAAATTCACATTACATACCAATAAATTAAAAAACTAATCATCCTCATCCTCATTCTATAACTCTTCATCATCACCTATCACTTGATTGTTTTCTAGATATATTTCTTCATAAGGTCTCTCAATATCAAGTAAGTCACCAATTGGATCAGTATCAACAACTACATTGACTGTGGTAGGTGGTTCTTGTAAAGCTACCTCCACAGTATGACATTTATCCACCCTACTTTTTGGTCTTATTTTGATCACAAATTGCCAATGGACTTTATCTCTTTTAGCACTAGGATAAGGAATATAATACCCTTGGGATGCATGTTGAGCAATGATGAAAGGATCAAACTTTAGATATTTTTCATCTTTTTTCATTTCAATGATATCATACTCTTTATTTATACTGATACTATGGTTAGATAGTGTATCAAACCAATGATAGTTAAAAAGGAAAACTTTCTTTTCAGGTACACCTAGATACTATAGTAGAATTATTTCCTTTAGTTTTTGATAAAATTCTGATGATCTTTCACCTTTGAGACACACTCCAGAATTGCACGTCTTTTTATTCTTTGCCAGCGAATCTATATAAAATACATATTAGTTAACAAAAAAATGACACCATGTCTTGACTTGTCTCATAGGACCCTATGCTATATTCTTCAAATATTGATTTTGTACCATATTTTCTGAAGTGTGCACCCATAAATAATAGCAAGGAATTGAATAATTAATACAGTTTTTATTAGTTAACAAATAAAATTATTTTTTTAAAGGTTTTTAATGCTTACATATTTTTGGAACCAATCTACAAAATAATTCTCAACAGATTGCTCCACTTGAAGGTCACTGATGAAGGGAAAACAATGTCGAAGGTATGCTTTATACGTCCTAAAATATATTAAACTTGAACATTAGTTTTATTTTTTCAATTCAAACTTATTAATTAAAAATGACTTTATATTGAATTGAAAAGTAAGCTTACTCAAGAAAAGGCATGACTTCGTCACATTTTATAAGAACTTCTAATGAGGCAGCTTTCAATTCAACATCATTCAACCATCTACCAGTACACTTACCGGCAGGCTGTCTAGTTTGATTAAAGACTGACGAAGTTGTGGTTGTTGATCATTATAACCCTCTTTTTCATTTCGTTTACTTCTCGTACTCCTTGATTGAATGTGATACTCGAAGTAATACAATGAAAAATATGTTGATTCTTGGGCTACATATGCCTCACATATTGATCCCTCAACTTTAGCTCTATTTTTTATATGCCTTTTCAATCATGTAAGAATCTGAAACATGGGAAGACATATATTTATAAATGTTTAATATGTATGGAATATTTATAGTATTTATACATTAGATTGATTATTTACCTCTCAAAAGGATACATCTATCTATATTGTACAGGCCCACAGACAAGTGCCTCATACGATAGGTGTTCCATCAAGTGCTCTATTGAATCAAAAAAATCAGATGGGAATATGCATTCCAACTTACACAAGATAATCGAGATGTTTTTTTTCCAATTGCAATAAACTACCTACAATAATTCTGTTGAGCATAATTCCCAAAATAATTGGCTTAATTCAATTAAGAGCCTCTAAAAATTTTGTGGTAGCAAACTGAAGGTACTTGGTAGCAACCGTTGCATAAATACATAGTAATCATGACTGTTCAACCCACGTAATTTGAATTTTTTTTTATCAACACATCTTGCCAAATTTGAAGCATACCCATTTGGCATTTTAAGATCTTCTAGCCAATTATACAACTCCCGCCTTTGATCTACAGTTAAGGAAAAACAAGCTTTTGATTTGATGTATTTCCCATTTGGTAAAACTCTTAATGTAACCCCGGTCTCCTATAATATTTCTCCAAGTCAAGTCTTGCCTTCTCATTGTCCTTAGTCTTACCTTTAACATCCATCAAGGTGTTCAGCACACTTTCAAAGATATTCTTCTCGATATGCATAATATCCAAATCATGGCGAACCAAGTTATCTTTCCAATAAGGTAATTCCTAAAATATACTTTTTTTTGTCCAATTATGTGATACAACATATCCATATAATTTACCAAAAGTTACTGCCAAGTCAATGATTTTGGGAACATTACAAATCCTCTCCTATATTTGTTGATTGGTCAATCTAGGAGGTGCCTTCGATTATTCAATCCTTTCCTTATAAAATGCATCTCTATTAGTCCTGAACATGTGATCTGTAGGCAAGAATTGATGATGACAATCAAACCAAGATACTATTCCACCATTCTTCAATCTAAATATCTTAGTTTGCTTCATTCAAATTAGACATGCTAATTTTTCTGCAGTCGTCCAACCTGAAAGCATGCCATAAACAGGAAAATCATTGATTGTCCACATGAGAGCTGCCTTCAATTGAAAGTTCTACTTTTCAGAGATGTCATAAGTTTCTATGCCATTTTCCCATAACAATTTCAACTCATCAATTAAAGGTTGTAAATAAACATCAATTTTGCTCTTAGGATTATGTGGACAAGTTATTATGCAAGTCAAGAACATGTAAGGAGTTGTCATCTCAAATGTAAGGAGTTGTCATCACAATTTAGGAGGCAAGTTATATGGAGTTACAATAATCAGCCAACATGAATATAGTGTAGCAGATTGACTAAAGGGGTTAAATCTATCTGCACATAATCCAAGCCTAGCATTTCTTGGCTCAGGTGCAAAATTTGGATGAATTTCATCGAAATGCTTCCAAGCAAACCCATCAAAAGAATGACATAAAATACCAAATTTTTTTTATTTTCAAAATGGCACCTCATATGCTCGATTAATTTCAAAGATGTATATAATCTTTTGAGCTGAGGAATTAGGGGTAAGTAATACATCATTTTGTAAGGAATTCGCCTTTTCATTTCACGACCGTTAACAATTGGTTTAAAATAGGGATCATTGCAAAACTTGTATTTATTTAGAGTATCATCAATTGTAGAAAGCAACATACGACCATTGATACAACAATCGATCTTCATAGAACTTAACCCTAATTTTGAAACCAATTTCTTTGCTTGGTAAAACTTATTCGGGTCATGGGTTTTTGTGTGATTTGAGGATTTAATAAGTTCTGCCATTCGATCAAAACATTCTTGAGACATATTTTAGTCAGATTTTAAGCACATTATCTATAGAGTCATAGACAACTCACAATGAGTTTCACAACCTGACCACAATGGTTGTTGGGTAGCAGACAACATGTCATAAAAGGCTTGAGTATCTATGTTTGGAGGTTTCTCTCTATTCGGTTAATGCCTTCTTTATGATTAGTTTTAGTATGACTACTATGTCCCATAGCATCATAAACCAAGTTTTCATACCTATTGTTTGTGGTATCACCACAAAAGTGAGCATTACTAGCAGTTCCCCTATGTACATTAAAATCCAAAGGTTTAGTCTCCCCATGCGTAATCTAATACCAATAATTAGGCTAAAATCTATATTTTAATAAATCTACATGTGCTTTATCGGGTGTCAAAATTTTTAGATTCTTACATTTTGAACAAGGATACTTTATTCCTCTATCCTTCAAATATTGAGGTTGGATGGATGCATAATCAATACAATTTTTCACACCAACAACAAACTCTCTTGTATAATCTTTTCAATTCGGCAAGAGCCTATTGTACATCCAACTACGCTCGGCATGAATATCCATATTTTGTAAATGAGTAAATTGATTAAAAATGATCTCAATTTGAGCGATGCAAAAGTAATTTTATTATAAACATTTTGATTTTGATAAAATTATTTGATTATTTACTTTATTAATGTATGTTCATTAGAAAGTAATTGCTTATGGTATAATAAAATTGATTATTTATATTGTTATATATTATTATGATTTAGAGATAAATATATTTGGCAAATAAAAAAATTGGAGAGTAATCGACAAAAGATTAAAGGATGACCTATTAAATGAAGTAGGTAAACAAATTATTTTGAGTTTGATTGATTTGAGATATTAACATTTACTATGATTTTTAATATAGGATAATCTCTTATTTGATATGGACTATGATATTTGTAGGCCAACTCGTGATTTGTCCAAAGCCCATATCAAGATGAGATTAATAGCTATTGAAGTAGTGGGTTTGAGGATGAGATTATGTAATCTCAACCCTCTTTGAAATTTGATTTGGATGTAAATATCAAAATTATTCTTCAAATTCATATATTATTTCATTTATGCATTAATTTCATGAATCCTATAGCTAGAATTTTGTCCAAACACCTTTACAAAATAAGATTACCAAATTGCCCAAAAATTAAGACTAAACATAATGAGAACATCATTTTAATTAAAAATAATTAATAATATTAGTTAATACATAATGACACATAAACACTCCTCCTTATATCCGTCATCATTATGCAAGCTATTAAAAATCAATCAGCAACAAATGAGAAGGCTCTAGCTCTTCTCCCAACATCCCATTCTCCTTTCTAATCCCACCAATTCTAAACATTTCTAATGTATTATACTATAAAAATATATAAAATTAAAACAAGATATCCAAACTTACCTCTAAATGCTCCACAAAAATCGACACTTACAAAATATATCCACCAAGTCAAGATAGTTTATATCATTAGGCACATGTTACAAGCTCGCATATTTATTAATAAATCATAATTCCACAAACTTAAATATTGTATACAATTATTATTTGAGTTTAACTAACACGTAAATCAAATTTTAACTAAAATATAATCAAATTTTAGCTAATGGAGATAATTAACTAAAACAAATTAATAATAGCTAAAACAAAAATCAAATTTTAACTAATGGAAATAATTAACTAAAATATATTAATAATAACTAAAATATAAATCAAATTTTAACTAAAGCATAATTAAATTTTAATTAATGGAGACAATTATATAAAATTTAATTGATATGACTATAACATAAATCAAAGTTTAACTAAAACATAATTAAATTTTAACTAATGGAGATAATTACCTAAAGCATAATAGAAATAACTGAAACATAAATCAAATTTTAACTAGTGGAGATAATAAATTAAAACATAATGAAGATAACTAAAATATAATTAAATGTTAGCATAATTAAGAAAATTACCTCAATCAATGAAAATAATACACAAGTATTGTACTTTCAAACTTGAAACAATAACCTAAATAACCATTTTAGTTTTTTTTAGATTAAAACTAATTTTAAAAATAATTAAAAAATAAATTTAAGATTTGGCTACCCGCCGATGGCCAGATTGGTCGGCCACTAGTTGCTGGCCACACGAATAGCTTGCTAGTGCATCCCCAGCAAGTTGCTAGTGCTGAAGTGTTTAGCACCAGCAGCAAGCTGCTAAGTTGGACACTTGGTGCTGGAGCATTCAGCACCACCAGCACTAGTAGCAAGCTGGTGCTACTGGTGTGTTGGCCACACCAGAATGGTTGGCCGATCGACTGTAATGCAAAACAAAAAAATAAAAATAAAAAAAAAGGAAGAGGAAGAAGAGAAAAGGGGAAACTTGAGAGAGAGGGGGAAAAGAGAGTATAGGAAAAAATGGGGAATTAGGGTAAGTTATCCGACTTGAAAAATTATTTTTTTTTCAATTTTTCCATTTTGCGATGGAAATATTCATCGCAAAATTCAACTTTTGTGATGGATTTTTATTTGTCAAATTTTTTTTAAAAAAATTGCAAAATTTGAGACAGATAAAAATCCAGATTTTTATTTGTCGAAATTTTTTTAAAAAAATTGCAAAATTTGAGACAGATAAAAATCCATTGCAAAACTGTTATTTTGTGATGGAAAGATCCGTTGCAAATTTTTTAAAAAAATTGCAAAATTTGTGATGAATTTTCAAATTTTTATTCAATTTGTGATGGATTTTGAAATGAAAAATTTTGTGATGGAGTTTCCATCGCAATTGCAACGAATGTTTTTTGTCGCAAAAATCCATCACAAACTACCATTTTTTCAGTAGTGTTATATCACAACAATAATTATGCTTTTCATTTTTTACTAGGCTTTGGTGACCATTTTTCTGTAGTTCATTTTGAAATCCTCCTCATGGATCCTCTCCCACCTATAAGCATTGATATGGGAAAGTGAATCGAGCTCAATAAGCCCAATAGTAGTCGACTAGGCCTAAGGATGCATTGGGCCACTTAGCCTACGTAAATTATCAGCATCCCTTTAGTCAACTAGAGTGGGGTCAAGTAGCTTGAGCATGGTTGATGGGCCCTTGCCTAGAGATGCCTTTAGGCCTTAGGAGGTCTATCATTCGACTAGAACATAGTTGAGAGACTCACAACCAAAGAAACACCGCGAGCAGAGGAGGTCGATTGGAGAAATAAAAAGTATTTCCCCGCCATTAATCATTATTGCATTAAATGCAACTCAACCACCACTCTTCCATAACTTATGTAGAGAATAAGTGAGCAGATATCAGCCTAGATTTCAGCTCAATTATCAACAACTTTGCAAAAGTACAATAACTAGCCTGGAGTAGCTACCAGCGCCAACCCCCATCCATCTTATCTTGACAAGTAATTCTAAAGAGATAACAGGGCAAGGCATGAGCAATTCTAGCTGCTTAATTGATACGACATTAATCCAGGTCGATTCCTATGGGAGGAGACCCACCCACATCTTTAAGAAAATATAGGTAACTCTGTGGAATATCTTGCTCGACCTATTTGAGCCCAGCAAGTGATAGGGTCAAGTGATAGAAACCTCAACGATGTAAAAACTTGTCACAGACAAAACAAAAAGAATGGGAAGAGGTGTTGTACCAAGTCCAGCAGTTAAATAGATGACTTGAGGAAATTTCAAGGTGAAACACAGAGAAAAACCCTAAGCATAACTGCGTACCCCGGCTCCATCACGAGCGGGAGTAACCATTTATCTAGGTGATAATTGATGAGTGCATAGCTATCAATGCAAACATTTCAACTAGGTTGCCCAATATAATGGTTCAACAAACCTAAATGAGCATTTACTTCAGTTTGAGCATATAATGTAGCTTCATGGGCATAATGAGTACATTTATGCCAAAGTATTGTCACCACACTTTAAGGAATAGTGCTTGATTAGTTTGTTAAGCTAAAGCTAGTGTCTGTCTTCTTCTATGACCAACTTTATGATAAGTTCCTTAACTAATTTACTAGCATAAAAAAAGTGAAACTATTCTATACTCATATGCATATAGTAAAAAAAATGAGAGAGAATCTCCTTGAGATTTCTTTACTAGATTTAACATTGAGGAAGAGACGGGCAAGGCCAACTAGACTTCTTGTAGAGAAACATCAGTTAGCCTGAGAAGAGATGACAAAAGAAAACAATAAATCAATGACTAGCATCCCACACTATGGGAAGTGATTGATACTATTGCAGGTGAGTTGGCTAAGAGAGATTCCAAAATAGCAAAAAGGAAAAACCAAATGGAGACTAGAATAAACTAAATCTACATTGAATGAAATAGTTTTTCAACTCTCCATTAGTATAGAGCCTATCTCTTTCCTTGATTCTGATCTCTCACACCTTGAGCACAAAGGGGCTGACAGTAAGCTAAATTTTCCTCTCATTGTATCAATCGAGATTGCTAACTTTGAAGTGAGAAAGGTTCTGGTCGACAATGACAGTTCTATAAACATAATTTTCTTGTCAACTTTGAAAAATATGAACCTAGAAAAGCTTAAGTTTGAAATTGTTCGCACACTACTGGTTGGGTTCAGGGCGTCTGAGATCATTCTTGTAAAATCCATTAATCTAACCATTTTATTTGGAGACGTACATAGAAGGTAGATGCTTATGGTCAACTATCTAGTGGTTGATGCGCCTTTTACTTATAATGCTATAATCAAAAGGCCTGTATTGAATGATTTCAGAGCAATTGTCTTGACCTACCACATGGAGGTTAAATTCCCAACTGTTGCAAGAATATTAAAGCTACTCTGTGATGTAAAAAAGGCTTGGCAGTATTACACCATTTGAGTTGAGACAACTATGTAGAAAATTTAACCAAAATTGAAACCTGTAAGGGACGTCTTAATAACGGAACTTAAAGAGGGATAGGAAAATAAGAAAAAAAAGTGAAAGAAAACCAAGGTTGAACCAGTTAAAGAATTCAAGACCATAGAACTTGACCCCAAAAATCACGGTAAGTCTACAAGGATTGGGAATAATTTGGGAAGCAACATAGAATGCATAATGGTTGACTTTCTCAAAAAGAGCATTGACATTTTTGCTTGGAAAGCTGCTGACCTCCAAGAAATTAACCCCCACATCATCATCTACCACCTTAATGTAGACCTCTCATTCAAGCCTATTAGATATAAGACCAAGACCTTCAATGTAGAGAGATGCTAGATCATTGAGGAAAAGGTCAACAAACTTTTAGAGGCAGGCTATATTATAGAAATTCAATATCTTAGTTAACTGTGTAATGTAGTTTCTGTCTCTAAGAGTAAGGGTAAATGGAGATAGTGTAATGATTACACTAATTTGAATAAAGCTTTTCCTAAAAACCCCTACCTACTACCTTGGATAGATTTATTAGTTGATTCAATAGCAGGTTGTGATCTTTAGAGCATAATGGATACCTTTTAAGGGTATTATCAAATCTTTATGGCCCTTGAGGATAGGGATAAGACCTCTTTTGTGGTTCCTAATGGTTTATACTATTTTCTAATCATGCCCTTTGGTCCCAAGAATACAGGGGTAACATATCAAAGATTCGTAAACTTTATGTTCAAGAATGAGATTAGACGAAAAATGGAGTATTATGTCAATGATATGATTATCAAAATAGAAAAAGAAGAAAACCACTTAGCCAACCTCAACTATACTTTCTCAATATTAAAGGTATTTAGCATGAAATTCAATCCCAACAAATGCACATTTGGGGTAAGAGGACGAAAACTTTTGGACTACATAGTTAGTCAAAGAGGCATATGAGCAAACCTACAAAAAATATAGGTAATTTAGCATATCTCACTGCCTAGAATAGTCAGAGACATGTAGAGATTGGTTGAGAGGATCATAGCATTGGGTTGTTTCATCTCCTAACTAACATATAAAAGTTTGCCATTTTTCAAAGTTCTCAGGAATGCGAGAAAGTTTTAGTGGACAAAAGAGTATGACTAGGCCCTAGTTGACCTAAAGCAGTACTTATGAACTCTCCTGATGCTTGTGAAGCTTGTGGTCAGAGAGGTCTTATCCATTCACCTAGCAGTTTTATTAGTAGTAGTTAGTTCTGTTTTGATGTCTACACAACAAACACACATAGGCTGGTATATTACATTAGTAAAGCTCTGCAAGGCCCAAAACACAACTACTTTTAGATTGAAAAATTTGTTCTTTTTTTGGTCATAGCAGTTTGGAAGTTAAGGCTTTATTTCTATCCTAACGAACCAACCCTTTAAACTGGATATGTCGAGGAGACTAACCAAATGGGCTATTGAGTTAGGAGAGTTTAATGCCACTTTTCAGCTTTAAACAACTATAAAAGCACAAGTACTGGTAGATTGTATAGTTAAGCATGTTGATCACCCCATTGAGGTCAAAATAGATCCACTTGTTTAGTCTCTACATGTCGATAGATCAGCAACCTCTACAGGAGAGGGAATAGATATCTCTCTATGCTTTCCCTACACCAAGCAATATGAATTTGCTATCAATTTGATTACCCCATTACCAATAATGAAGCAAAATATAATGCTCTTTTTGTTGGTATAAGGATGGCCATTGATAGAAGAGTCTAATAGTTAGTAGCTATTATGGACTCCTAACTGGTTGCAGAATAGTTCGAAGGAAACTTTGAAGCAAGGGAAATATCATGAATAAATATCTCACTAAGGTCAAGAAATTACAATAGCGGATTAAGATATTCTCCTTCAATTAGGTCCCCAGATCAGTGAATAAGAGAATATGTGGCTTGTCTAAAATTTCCAATTTGATGAATGGTACTAAGGAGAGAACCATCACATTTTTTGTCTCATAGAAACCCACCATAAGTGGCCCTAACTAGAATCAAATTTGGGAGATCCATGGATTAGCTCTCACCTGGCAAGATAAAATTAAAGCTTATCTCAGGGAGGGTAGAGTGCCAAAGGGCAAAGTAGAGGCTTAAAGGCTAAGAGGTCAAGTAGTGAAGTTTGCCCTCAACAAGTATGATTAGTTGTGCAAGAGATCTCTTTTTGGACTCATACTGAGATGTTTAACATTAGAGCAGGCTTTTGATGTTTTGTAGAAAATCCATTCAGGTATCTGTAGTAACCACTTCGAGGGCAGGTACTGGCCCACAAGGTCATTAGGCACAAATATTTTTGGCCGTCCTTACTTAAAGATACAATCAACTTTGCTAGAAAGTGCCCATCCTACCAAGTGACTTCTAACATTCCCCATCAACCTACTTCAGCTTTCGTACCAGTCTAGATCATATGGCCAGTCGACTAGTAGGGGATAGATATTGTGAGCTCATTCCTAAAAGCCATAAGCTAGAAAAAGTATATGATAGTGGCAATCGACTATTTCACTAATGGGCCAAAGTAGAGGCAGTCCTGAAGATCATTGACACGGCGATTGGAAGTTTCTTGTGGAAAAACATTATCTGCTATTTTGGTCTGCCAAAGATATTGATATTAGATAATGGTATCCAATTTTAGAGTAAAAGGTTGAGAGATTAGTATGAAAGTTTAAGAATTCGATAGCATTTCACCTCGATTGGCAACCCTCAGGCGAACAGGAAAACTAAGGTCATAAATAGTATAATTTAGGACCATATCAAGACTTAACTCAAGGGATTTAAAGAAAACTGGGCGGATGACCTCCCAAGTGTTCTATGGGCATACAAAATTACTCAACTCAACAGATTATAATCAATAGATAGAATATAACATACTTGGAACACAAGCACTAACAAAAGTAAAATAGGAAACTCTTCTGCCTTATTGTTTCAAGATCAAATTATAGGCAGACAGAAACTAAAATGGTAAAACTAACCCAAAAGCATATGCATTCCAAGAGAAAGCTTCAATACATGCATTGCAGATTCAATTTATACCAGACAGATAGACATATTATGTAAGCATAATAGCTTGGTACATGACAGATGCCCATACGAAGCTATATGGCACACCATAGATGCCTAGCGAAAATCCCTAGCGCACTGTTGATACCCAGGGAAAAGTCCATAGCGTATTGTTGACACTAAGGGAGAAATCCCAAGCGTGCCCCACAAACCAAAAGATCGCCCAGATTGGCCCTTGGCCTACATAATCATAATATAGATAACAGAGTTAATTGTTTGTGTAGATGCCTAGGGAAAAATCCCTCTGACATCATCGATTTCAAAGATAACAGTATAAAATGCAACAAAAATGTCATCAAGGCAACACAAAAGCAATAAATAGAACATAGATAAGTTAGCATGGCCAGTAAACACTAAATAGATAAATAAATAAGTTGACACAGCAATACATAATGAAACAGAATGATACAGATATGAGACAATTAGATATCAGAGATGTAGATAACAAATAAAAGTTCTGGGCACCAAAACAAACATATAATAGAATCGATTTCATAGATAATCCCTCACAAGGGTGTTCTAATCAGATAATAGATAATATATCATATTTCAAACACATTTTAGAGTATGGTACATAAATAAAAAATCCACACAGGGGCTTATCACAAATAACAAATAGCGAGGAAAAGGTGCCAGATTGGCAGACCCTTACCTCTTGTAGTTTCAGCCAAAAATAACCAAAGCTCACAGTTTACTATTTGGCAGTATCCAGTTCGTCATCAACTAATCAAAGAAATATTCCATAGTTAAAATTCTCGCTCAACCCTAATAGTCTTCTAGAATTGCAATAATAAGCATCCTAATGTCATTAACTTTTCTATTAGCATGATGATATAGGTTAATAGTATCTTCACAAAATTCTCCAATTAGTCAACATTTCTAGATTAACTATAATGATCCATACCAATTCCAAAATAACATGGTATCTCATTTTTATTTACAAAGTCATGGTCATTACCCTAAATCACATAATATGGTTAATCCTTTGATAATAAATTCCTAATCATATGCCATATAATATTATAATATAATCCTAAATACTATTTTAAATCCAATTTTGGCATTTTGCATATGTCCAGGTCAACTTATTCCATATTCCTTGCATAGGGACCAACATACACATATATAAACATATTATCTCTTCCCAAATTCCTATTCTTTGCAAGGTACAATGCTAAATTAAGAAAGGTACAATCATATGCATATATATAACAAGGGTACAACTCAATCTAAAATCTAAAGTTGCCATCAGAGTTCAAAAACCACAAACCAATCATCGCATTGATGAGGTGAAACTGCTACTTCGCTACTGTTGTCGAAAAACTCAATGCCATCGTACAGAGATGCCTCTTGCTATGAGCTTTCCAATGCTCAGCTTGGTTTTTTGTTTATCTACTGAAGAAGGTCTCAAACATCATCCAGAAGGCTAAAAAATCACCTTTCTCTATAGTGAAGTTTTTGCTAGATTCCATCTTCGCCACCTCATGAAACTTTCATGTAATGCTATTTTTATCTTCTCAATGTTGAGGGCTTCCAAACTTGTTACACAAAATTAAGATCTAGCATAGCTTCACTATCGCCTGCCAAGACCACTAAGATAGGTTTCTTCAAGCTTTTGATTCTAGTGGTCATCGTTGGTTCAATAGTGCATGTGGTGTCAGGTGGTTGTCAGAGGTGTGGGGAAGTGATTGTTTGATTTGGTTTGGTGAAAGGAGATCACTGGTGCAAGGTCATTGGAGAGAAAAAGGTGGTCAGTCTCGGTGAAGAAGGAGAAGAAATGTGGAGAAAAAATGGAAAATGGAGGTGAAAATGTGTTTTGCCAAGTTTTATCAACTTAATTTTTTTTTTAATTTTTCAATTTAGCCTAAAAACTTCCAATTAGTCTCAATTAAGCCCTGTATTTTTTTGAGAACTACAATTTAACCCCATTGACCAAAGTTCTTCCATGCAAACCCCATTGTTTTTGAAAAGTGTTCAATTTAGTTTTCAAAAATTATAAATTTGACCCCAAAATTTTTAAAATTTTTGCAATCAATTCCTTTTCAATATATTCTTATTTTTAAAATAATTAAAAATAATTCCAAATAGTAAAAAAATAATTGAAATTGCATAAATAAACTAACCTTAAGAAATTATCATAAAAATATATGAAATATTGAGGTGTTACAGACCTCCTCCTCTAAAAGAATTTGGTCCCTAGATTCTGACCTGAAGATTGGAACAACTCGGGATATTGCTGGTGCATGAGATCCTCTTGCTCTCATGTTACCTCTTCAATATTTTAATTGCACCATAGTACTTTCGCTTGAGGAATCCTTTAATTCCTAAGTTCCCAGTACTTTTGATCAAAGACGTGAACTGGTTGTTCTTTGTATGTCATGTCGTCTTTTAGTTCCATGAGTTCATGAGTATGACGTGGGGTGGATCAAGGTAGTATTTCTATAGCTATGACACATGGAAGACATCATAATGTATCCTTGCTAGATTTTGGGGTAGCACCAGGCGTTAGGCTATTGGTCTAATTTTTTTGCATATCTCTTATGGCCTAACATATCTCAAACTTTGCTTTCCACATTTGTCTATTCTTCTACCCCCTTTTCATCATGATATTTTAAGAAATACTTGTTTGCCAACCTCAAACTCCAAATCCTTCATCTATCAGCATAACGTTTTTGCTAGTCTTGTGCAGCTTTCATCCTTTACTTAATAATATATACCTTTTCTATAGTCTCTTGAATCAGTTCAGACCTTATAGTTCTTGGAGTCTTATCAATGGTACCCTTATGCTCTACCAGATCCTAATATAGTCGGGACTAACACTTTCAGCCATACAATGCTTCGTATAGTGCCATTTAAATAATAGATAGATAGTTGTTATTGTAGGCAAATTTAATTAGGGTTAGATGATGAGTCCAACTTCTACCAAAGTCTAAAACACAAGCTTATAGCATATCCTCCAAAATCCAAATAACCCATTCTAACTATCCATCAGTTTGAGGGTGAGCAACCAAGCTAAACTGCAACTTTGTTCCCAACTATTTTCATAAATCCTTCCAAAGTCTTGATGTAAACTTTGGATCTTGATCGGAGACAGTATTTACTAGGATTGCATGTAATCTGATGATCTCCTTAATGTATAATTCTGCTAGTTTCTCAACCTTGTAGTTAGTTTCGATTGGTACAAAATATGTAAACTTTGTTAAATTGTCCACTATTTCCCAAATACTGTCACAACTACCTTTGGCCTTCAGTAGACTAGTCACAAAGTCCATGGTCACCTGTTTCCATTTTTAGTTTGGGATAGGAAGCAGTTGTAGCAAACTTGACAGTCGCTGGTGTTCCACCTTCAGCAATTGGTAGGTTAAGCATTTTTGCACAAAATTTGCTACGTCTTTCTTCATCCCATTCCACCAAAACTATTTCTTTAAATCCTAATACATTTTCATTCCTCTGGGATGTACTGTATGTCTTTCTTGGTGTACTTCTTCCAATAACCTTTCATTTAACTCCTCTGGTACATAAGTTCTCTTATGAAAAAATAATGTTCCCTAGCTATTCGTGGTGAACTTAGACTCTCCAAAACTTCTAATTATTTCTCTTTATCTCAACATCCATTCATCTTTGGCTTGGGCTTGTTGAATTTTCTCATATAGTTTAGGTTGCACTCTAACCCCTACAATCTAGATTTGTTATTTTACTCTTATCACAATAGTCACTTTCAACCTTTCCAATGCTTTTGCTCTTTGAAGATGAGCTATTCCTACTTTACGGCTTAGAGCATCTGCTATTACATTCATTTTTTCAAGATGATAAGTGATGGTAAAGTTATATTCTTCTAGAAATTTTTTTCATCTTCGTTGTCTCATATTCAAATCCTTTTGTGAACATAAATACTTGAGGCCTTTGTGATTTGTATATGCTTCAAATATAGCCCTATAAAGATAGTGTCTTCATTTTGACAATGTAAAAATAACTGCAGCTAGCTTTAGATCATGCATGGGATTGTTTTCCTCATGTGGTTTTAACTTCTTGGATGTGTAGGCAATAACTCATCCTTTTGGCATCAATATGCATCCTAATCCCTTATAAGAGACATCCGTATATACCACAAAATCTTTTAACCTATCAAGGATGGCAAAAATTAGAGCCATAGTCAGTAGTTCTTTAGTTCTTGAAAACTTCTTTCACATTTCTTGCCTTATATGAATGGCTCATCTTTCTTAGTTAACTTGGTTAACGAGCTAGCCAACTTGGAGAAGTTTTGAACAAATCTTCAGTAGTAACCAGTTAGTCTAAGAAATCTCTGAATCTCAGTAACACTTTTGGGTATTTTCCAATTGACAATCACTTCTACCTTGAAGGAATAAATTTTTATTCCATTTTGAGTGATTATGTGACCTAAAAAAGTTACTTTCTCTATCCAAAACTTGCACTTGTTGAATTTAGCATACATCTGATGCTCTTTCAGAGTTCTTAGAACTATATGTAAGTGCTTCATGTGCTTTTTTCTAGACTTAGAGAAAGCTAAGATATCATCAATAAAGATGACTACAAATTGGTCCAGGTAAGGTCTCAATATTCGGTGCATCAAATCCATGAATGCCATCGGGGCATTGGTTAAATTGAATGGCATCACTAAGAATTCATAGTGGCTATATCAAGAAATGAAAGCAGTTTTTGGAATATCTTCTTCTCTAATCTTCAACTGGTAATACACCTGCCTCAAATCCAGCTTCAAAAAGATTTTTGATCCCTACATAAGGTTAAATAGCTCTTTCACATAGGTAGCGAATATTTGTTCTTGATGGTAACCTTATTCAATTCTTAATAATTGATGCATATTCTTAAAGGCCTATCTTTTTCCTTAACAAATAGCACAGGAGCTCCCCAAAGAGATGTGCTAGGTCTGATAAACATTTTTTTCAATAGCTTTTGTAGTTGACTTTTCAGCTCCTTAAGAATAGCAAACTCCATCTGATATGGAGTCTTGGAGAATGGCGTGGCCCTCAGTAGAGTTTATATAACGAACTCTATATCATTGTCAGGGGGTAGCGAGTTTAACTTTTTAGGAAATACCTCTGGGTATTCTGCTACCATTTCTACTTCTTCAACCCGACTATATCCCAAAGCTTGTTAATGAAGTATTCTAAGAATCCATGCCTATCCTCATTTAGAATATGCTAGCTTCTATTGTTGATATGATCAGTATTGGGGATATTTTACTTACAAAAGGTTGTGAAGATATCAATGCCCTTTTCCAGAGTGTAATGCACTTAGTGAAATGATTCACCCATGCTTGATGGTTATACAACCAATCTATCCTAAGGATTACATTGTAACCTTGGATGGGCATTTATATTAGATTTATTGGATACATTTAGCTTCTGATCTTAATCAGGTAGTCCTAATACATGGTATCTGTGACTAACCCTACTCCTAAGGGTGTTCTTACTTCTACTTGATAAGCCATGGTTTCAGGATGCATATTTAGTTTTTCAGAGAAATCAACAGATATAAATGAATGGAAAGCATTGGGATCATATAATGCTTTACCAAGAGTTTTAGAGATAGTAATTGTACCTTTCACTATTTCATTGGGGTTCGGTGCATCCTTTTTGGTTTAGGCATAAGCATGGGCCTGAACCTTCTATTTTTCTTTTCCTGCAGGTGCTGGGCCCTTCTTTCGAGGGCAATCCTTCAGAAAATATTAGCTATTACCACATTGTAGGAATTTACCTTACTTTTGCCAGCAGTTCACTTCTTCATGGCTAGTGAACCTACAGAATCCACATAGTGCTAGTACTTTACCCTAAGCCTGATTTACTATCTCATCAGCCTAAGGAATTCTTAGACATGCCTTTAGCCTATGGCCTTGACTATTTTTTATTGTGCTACTTGGTCCACCAGGAGACGATCTTCTCTTCTTGCCTTTGTCTTTTATCTTCTGAATTTCCTGTAATTCCAATTCTAGTTGCAGTGCCTTGCTAACTGCTATGTTGAAATTTGGTAGATCAAAGATAACCAAACCCCATTTCAATTTAGGTTGTAACCCTTGTACAAACCACTAAATCTATCAATCCTCATCTTTTGAGATATATGATGCATATTGTATGAGTTAACTGAAAGTTGCCTCATATTGGCAAACAGTTTAGTTTCCCTGAATTAAGTTCATGAACTCACGCTTTTTTCACTATTTGACCACTAGTGGTATATACATATCAATGAATTTCCTAGTAAAATTATCCCATGTCCTAGGAGTTTCTGAAGCTGTCCATCGATAGTTGATTATTTTCTACCAGCTTCTTATAGATCTTACCAAGAGAAAAGTGGTGAGCCATACTTTTTGTTGGTTGGGGTAACGTAAAGTGTCAAATATGACTTCAAGATCTTCAATCTATTCTTAAGCTTTTTGGTCGTTTGGTTCTTCGAAAAGCTTTGAGGGCTAGAAATGAATAAATCATTCCAATGTTAGGTCCTCAACCATTGGTTGAGCTTGTGGACTAACCCCTGATTCTTTTTGATATATGAGATTTGTTGGCTGTTCTACTAATGTGGTTTGCGATACCTCTTTTCGTTGCTCAGCTTGAGATCGAACAGAAGCCTCTCGCATGGGAGCACAACTATCATTAAACCATAGTCCAGGAGGTCTTCCTCGCCAACCAAATATGGGGGAAGCAGGTTTAGGAGCACTATTATGAGATACTATTTCTATTCCAAGATTTCTGGAGTATGTCTCATGCCTGCGATTATAAGTTACAAATCAACACCTTAATTCTTAACAACTCTTCCATTACTTTCAAGTTTTAAGTAAAGAAAACAAATTAAGTTAAGAAAACTTTAAAAAGTTCATAACAAAAAAAGAGAAAATTTTGCCAACAATTTCCGCAAAAGTCATTCATATTCATAATAAGTTAGCAATAGCATAGTTACATATTCATATATATAAGTTCAAAAGTTGAAAAATGGCTATGCTAACTATATGCTTAGTTGTAAACAAAATGATAAAGCTTAAGAAGAAGAGGAAAAAAGAAAAGATGTTATCAGCCAAAGTCAAAAGGTTTGATAGTTAAAAGCTATTATAACTACTATCTTACTAACAAACAACCACATCCACGGAACCAAGACCTAGTTCTAGGTGTCTTTATCAATGATGTTAGATACTGCATCTGTCTCATCATCTCTCTGTCGATCAAAGTTGTTCCATATAAGGTCCAGGTCTACCTTATCCTCCTAATTGTTGATCTTTAGTGGTGTCACAACTGGGGGTTCTGGGATGAGATTAGCATTAGGAACCTCTTTGGGCTCTTCCTCCGATTCTTCTTTAGATTTTTCCTGTAATCGTCCCTCTGATTTTGCCTATGGTTCCACCTCAGGTGTTAGTACTTGCTCCCTAGAGGATCGCTCCTGCTGCTACAGTCATTGTCTATGATTAGAAGTTAGGGCCGAACGGATGCTTGAAGGTTTGGCTTTTACATTAAATCTTGAGCCGACACCAATGACTTGATCAATAACCCTGCCATAGTGCTATATCATTCTGCCTATCTTGTCTATGGCCAGGTGAGGAACATTAATCGACTTCCTATAATCAGATTGTAGTGCTCAAAATGTTGCTTCTATGTTAGCCCGTATAGTGTGAAACTCTTGAATCTATGTCTATGCTATATTGATCTAAAAGTTTTCTCATTCCAAGTCATCCACAACTCGATCAGTGAGATAGTCTCGAGCACCTAACATTCTCCTTAATGTGAGTGCTTCCTCTCGTGCTTGTCTAAGGTTTCATGCTGATTATAAAGCCTTTCTTCCAACGTTCTACATATCTGTGTTAGGTTTTTCTTTTGCTCTAAGGTCTTAATTCTATCTCCAGAAGCCTCCTTGCTTTGATCCCTAGTAAATGCCTTTCCTTTGTTTCGTTCTCCAACCATCCTGCAATATAGAATAGCAGAAATCTATATAATTAGTGTCGAGAAATCAAACTAATTCCTAAACTTTCTTAGCTTCATCTAATGCCTTCTAACATGCCCAAATTAGACAAAGTTTGTCTCCTAAATAACAAAGTTCATCCTAAATCCCAAAAACATTCCTTTGCCTAGGTCATCATAACTTAAGCTTTGATATTACCTCCACAGTACCCCACATTGGGATAGCATCTAAGCTGAGGCACCATACTGATTCACACTTAAATCTTAGAGTTACAGTTCAACAATAAGCCCATAAAATTTTTTTTCAAACATCTCAAAAGTAAATATTGATTCAACTTAAACAAGATTAAACAGAAAATCATGAAATTTATACCACAAGAGTTCCATGGAGCTTATTTTAAGTTTACAACTCATGATAGATAATGTCATCATCATCATTCAAACATTACAACCTTTGATACTAGTTTGACATATCACAACATCTCGAGGGTGAACATCACATGCACAAAGTCCCATATATAATTGCAATACTAGCTTTATTACAAAATATCTTTTAGCTTTAATTCAAGCCTAGAATCTATCATCACCCATCCCTATCTGAGAGATTAATGAAAGACCAAGGGAAAGGGGAGGTGTAAGTCCAAGGACTTAGTGAGGGATAACTAAGAATAATAGCAAGGATTTATCGAGGAGAAACTTAACTCAACAGATCATAATCAACAGATAGAATGTCACATATTTAGAATACATCCAGTAATAGAAGCAAAATAGGAAACTCTCCTATTTTATTGCTCCAAGATCAAATTACAGGTAAACAAAAGCCAGATAGGCAAAATAAACTTAAAGCATATGCATTCTAAGAGAAAGCTTCAAGACATGCATTTTTGATTCACCATATACTAGAAAGATAGAGAGATTACCTAAGCATAATAGCTTGGTATATGGCAGCTGTCCATATGTAACTGTATGGCATACTGCAAATACCTAAGGGAAATTTCTAGCACACCATTAATACTCAGGAAGAAATCCCTAGCATATCATTGATACCCAGGGAGAAGTCCCTAACATGCCCCCACAAACCAAACATATCGGCTGGATTAGCCCTTGGCTTACATAATCACCATATAAATAACATAGTTTACCATTTGTGCAGATGCCTAGGGGAAAATCCCTAGCACATCACTGGTTTCAAGGCTACTAGTATAAAATAGAATAGAAATGCCATCAAGGCAACATGAAAGCAGTAAATAGAACACAGATAAGCCAACATAGCCAGTAAATGTTTAATAGATAAACAAATAAGTTGATATAGAAACAGATAACAAAACAGAAAGAAACAAATACAAGACAGTCAGATATCAGAGACACTGATAACAGATAAAGGTTCTAGGCACCAAAACAAATAGAGAACAGAATCGATATTAAAGATAATCTCTCACAAGGGGTGTTCCAATTAGATAATAGATAATAGACCAAATTTCAAACACATTTTATAGTATGATATAAAAATATAAAACCTACACAAGGGATTATCACAAATAACAGATAATAAGAAAAAGGTGCCAGATGGCAGACCCTTACCTCATGTAGTTTTAGCTAAAAACATCTAAAGCTCGCAGTCTATTGTTTGGCACTACCTAATTCGTTATCACCTAATCAAAGAAATATTCCATAGTCAAAATTCTCACTCAACCTTAATGATCCTCTAGAATTTCAATAATAAGTATCCTAATGTCATTAACTTATCTACTGGCATGTGATATAGGTTAATAGCATATTCACAAAATTCTCTAATTAGTCAACATTTCTAGATTAACTATGACGGTCCATACTGGTTCGAAAATAACATGGTGTCTCATTCTTATTTACAAGGTCATGGTTATGGTCATTATCCTAAATCAGATAATATGGTTAATCCTTACATAATAAATTCCTAATCATATGCCACTCAATCTTATAATATAATCTTAAATACTATTTTAAATCCAATTTTGGCATTTTGCATAAGTCTGGGCCCATTTATTCCATATTCCTTGCATGGGGATCAACGTATGTATATATAAACATATTATCTCTTCCCAAATTCCTATTCTTAGAAAGGTACAATGCTAAATTAGGAAAGGTACAATCATATGCGTATATATAACAAGGGTACAACTTAATCCAAAATCTAAAGTTGCCACCAGAGTTTTGAAACCACAAACCGACAACACAGGTGCAATCATCACGTTGAGGAGGTGAAACTGCCCCTTCATTGTCACTGTCGAAAAACTCAATGCCACCGCCCAAGTATGCCTCTCACCATGAGCTTTCTAATGCTCAGCTTGGTTTTCTATTTATCTATTAGAAAAGTTCTCAAACATTGTCCAGAAGGCTCAAAAATCACCTTGATCCACCATGAAGTTTTCGCCGAATTCTACCTCTGCTGCGGTGTGGAACTCCTATGTAATGATGTTTTTAGCTTTTCCATACCGAGGGCTTCCAAATTTGTTGCCTAGAATCAAGCTCTAGCATAGCTCCACCGTCGCCTGCCAAGACTGCCAAGATAGGTTTCTTCAACCTTTTGATTTCGGTGGTCGTTGCTCGTTCAACGATGCATGTGGTGTCAGGTGGTTGTTGGAGGTGTGGAGAAGTGATTGATTGGTTTGGTTTGGTGATAGGCGGTCGTCGGTGCAAGATCATTGTAGAGAAAATGGTGGTCGGTCTTAGTGAAGGTGGAGAACAAATATGGAGTAAAGATTGGAAAATGGAGGTGAAAATGTGTTTTGCCAGGTTTTATCAACTTAATTTTTTTTTTAATTTTTCAGTTGAGCCTAAAGAATTCCAATCAGTCTCAATTAAGTCATTGCTTTATTTAACCTTGTTGACCAAAGTTCTTCTATGCAAACCTTTGTGTTTTCAAAAAGTGCTCAATCAAGTTTTCCAAAATTATAAATCTGACCTTAAAACTTTTAAAATTTTTGCAATCAAGTCCTTTTTAATATATTTTTATTTTTAAAATAATTAAAAATAATTCCAAATAGTAAATAAATAATTGAAATTGCATAAATAAACTAACATTAAGAAATTATCATAAAAATATGAAATATTAGGGTGTCACACATTACAACAAAGGCATCTGACTAAGAAGTTTTCAAGTCGGAGACGTCATTGTTAAGAAAGTCAAAGTTTCAAAACATATTTGAAAACCTGAACCAAAATGGAATTGCTCCTACTCAATTGTCAAAGTGGCAAAGACAACTCTTAGCAACTAGTGGATATGGATGAGAACGAGCTTCCTTGACCATGGAATGCATCAAACTTGAGAAAATTCTACATATAAAGAGACTCTAGTCTCAATCCAACTATTTTGCAATGCGGAAGATCCAGTCTTCTCAAAAAATGTGCTATTGTAATTTGGTTTCAAACCAATAAAATTGATTTATATTTGATCTATTCCTTACTTTTGAGTACAATCACGGCTTCTAGCCTGATCATCTCATAAACAGTGAAATCATTTAAAGTTGACCTAGTAGTTGATTATAAAGTTAGTTCCAAACCAACCAACCAACATATATATATATATATACATTGACCCAATGATTACCCAACAACTTGGTTTCAAACCAATGAAGTCGACTAAAGTTTGACCATGACTTCTTAGCTAATCATAGGGCCATTTGACGTCGACCTAGCACTTTAGCTTTTAATTTGGTTTCAAACCAACTAACAGATACATGTATATCGACTCAAAAATTCCACAATAACTTGGTTTCAAACCAATGAAGTCAATTTGTGAAGTTGTTCAAAGTTAACCTCGTAGTCGTCTGCAAAGTTGGTTTCAAACCACACAACTATTACATGCATATTAACCAAAAATCTCAAATCAACTGACTTAATAGATGAGATAAATTTATTTATTTACTTATTTAAAGTCAATTTTGTAGTCGACCATTATCTTGGTTTCAACCTAATCAATAAAGATATGTATATTGATTTCACTGTTTTATGAAAATCCAACTTTAGGCATATTGAATGAAAATATGCATCACTTCATGACCTCAAGGGTTGGCCAAACATTCACAATAATAAAAACAAAGCAATGATACACAACCAAAAACATTCAAATTGTATAAAACATGTTCATGATATTACAATCAGATTGTTTATCACGCCTCTTAAGGGGGACTAGCTTGAAGAAAACAAAAATTTATGAACAAAAAAATTGCAGCAGCTTCAGCTCAAGCCCACCCCCTCCCTCTCTATATCTTGATGAAAAATATCTGCCAACACCTCATTGATGGTTTGCTCAAATTCCTCAGTAGAGTCTATGGGCATGACCATTAGCGGGCCCTTAACTTCTTGGTCTACCTTAGAACGCAGACCTCTCATTAGTTAGGAAGGGCTAGCCTCCTTAGTCAAGAACATACAGTTGATAATTGAGAAGTAGGCAGCAACATTAACTTTTCCCTTTTTGAGGTCGAGGGGAAGTTACCTACAAACTTGAACTCTTTGCCACCTCTACTGCCTTAGGGTACACTGGGACCTTTATCTCAATAGCTAACGTAGTCTTATCATAGTCTTTGAGCTGTTTATTTTGAAGTACATTTTGATTTAGGCCTTGTCCTATGCTTGAAAGTAATAGCCCAAAAACTTTAGTTAATGTCCTTCTAGAAGGCCTTTAGTGTCATCGAGCATAAAGACGACACTAGCCTTCGCACAAGATGGACTCAACAAAAATTGCTACATTGTCTACTTGCAAATGCTAGGTAGTATCTTGAAAAACTCATCATGATCATATCAAAGAGCATTATTTTTTCCTAGTGCTTGAGTAGATAATGAGGCCACTTTTACCTTCGACCTTGCTTATGTTAACAGATTATCTAGGCAATTTCTTCCTACTATGATATCTGGTAGCTCTGTGTCCTTCTCTTCAACCTACTTCTCCAACTCCCGAATTCTCGATTCTAGGGACTCAACTTGAGTTTTAGAGATATCATATTGTTCTTTTTAGAGTACCTCATGATCGGCCAGGACGACTTCAGTCCTATGGTAATACCTATTGCTCAATCTATAAAAAAAAGAATTAGATCAAAAAAGATGCTTATTTATCTGAAGCTAAACGAAACTTGACCACAAACTTACCATGTTGGCGTGATAGGTAAATACCTTCAAGGCATTGGTCTCATCTAGCTCTAAAATCATTTTTTGGTCAGAGAGGAAATGACCAGAAGTTAAAACCTTCAAAAGGGTCACATCAGTTGACCTCTCAACTAAATCGATGCCATGTTGGTAACCCCCACATTAGGTCCAAGCTTAAGGTTGGTAAAATATGGCAGCAAGAAAAGCTCCTCATCGAGTAATGACCTAAAGCGCAATGTATCAATAGCTTTCCCCTTTCTCTTTTAGCAGTAGTCTTTGTAGGAGTGGAAGGCCTATCATTAGTAGTCTACTTTTGTTTTTGTTGAGGCATTGGGATGGAGGCCTTGACCTCAACTAGTCAAATAGGTGGAGGAGTAGGTGGTAGTACCCATTAAGTGGGAACACCTTGAGGGGCAGTCTCTCATCGAGCGATTATTTCTCAATGCTCCTATACTTTTTTATTTGAGAGCTATAGCCTGTTGATGTTTATGATTCATGATTTCTATTTGATTTGTAGAAATATACAATAGTAAATGTAATTTGTTGATCAACAACTACAAAAGAATAGCAAAAATAATGCAACAAAAATAAGTCTACCTAGTCAAGCATGAGTTAGGATATCTAGCTGAGCAAGCGACAGGCCTGCTAACACCAAGTTCCTCTTCTCTATATACCCGGACACCTCTATTTCTCTAAAATTGACCAAATCTTGAATAAAGGTATTATTCCAGGTTGGGCTCATATTCCCAGGCATGTTGACTCGACCCCTTAATGACCCTAGGGAATATTAAAGCTAACCCCACTGTAGGTGCGGATGAAAAATTATATTTTCTTCCAAATTTGGCCATGGGAAGAGAAAAGGGTCACAAATATCATTCGACAAAGATTGACGATCAAGTAGCAAAAACCCAACTCCATAGTGCTGCCCAATTTCTAGGACATAGAAAGGTGAAATAAGTTGCTAAAGTTTATGAAAGAAGGTGGTTGGTCCTATATTATCGTTAAAATGATGAAAATATGCCAAATGAAGAAATAATTGGGCAACAGTTGGGTAATGCACACTTGAAGACCATTAAGTAGGTCGACTATAAGCTAAGCAATTGGAAACCTAAGCCCACACTTTAGGACATCCTTAAACAGTATTATACAACCCATAAGACGTCTATGCATTCTATCACTGGGCTTGGGGATAGTCGATTCAAACTTCATTGGAATATGATACATATGCTTAATTAGCTCTAAATCATTATTAGTGACCACAAACATTATACCACTATAATGGTTGGTTATAAACAACCCACCCCAAAACATCAAAGGTCGACTTACCTCCCTAGATGATCCAGCATCCCCTTTGACATCAACCCTCATCTCACTTAAGCTGTCAAAGGAACTCCATCACCATTAGAAGATTGGCTAGTCCTGCTAGATGAATCATTTATCCTTTCGATTGACTCCCTAGACCATCGAGTTTCCTTAGAATCACCTAACCTACTACTACCATCTCCAAAAATTCTAAGCACATTTTCAAAGCTAAAAGTTTACAAAAAGAATGGCAAGAAACTAAACTATGTAAGAATGGAGGAGAACTTACAAAAAAAATAAGAGAACAAGGAATTCGAGATTATCATCGAATGCTATGAAATTTGCAGAGCTCAACCTCTCACTAACGCGGTAAATGTGGTAAATGAAAATTTTAATGTGCTATTTGTAGCCTCCAAACAAAGTGTAATTCAATTTGTTGAAATGATCGATTATTGGGCACTTATTTCATAACCACTGTTCATTTCATTTGTCTGCCTAATATAACTACCACATTTATTGCATTGAAACCCTAGTCAGGATTTGAAAAGTGAGGTTGACACAAACTCATCATGAGCTCGATTAAGACTTGGGAGTGGAAAGGGATTCATGATATAGTGATGTGAATTGAGCCCAATAGGCTCAATAGTAGTCAACTAGGCCTAAAGATGTATTGGGTCGGTTAGCCAGTGCAAATTTTCAATATGCCTGTGGTCGAATAAAGTGGGGTCAAGTAGTGCAAGTATGGTTGATAGATGCTCAGCCAGAGAGGCCTCTAACCCTTAGGAAGTCCATCATTGAACTAGAAGATGGCTGAGAGACTTATAGCTAAGGAAACATCTCGACCAAAGGAGGTCAGTTGGAGAAACATGAAGTATTTCTTCACCGCTGATCACTGTCAAACTAAATGCATCTCAACCACCACTCTACCACATTAAACACATTGACAGGCAGTGTACCTCTGTATTTAAGAAGCATGCCTCTACTGTACCACCATGCCTCTGCATTAAATGTAGAGACCTCCTCCATATCCTAAAAAGAGGGAGGACGTGCCACCTATAGAAGGGTTTCAGGCAGAGAAAAAGAAAGGCCTTATGGTCTTTAGTTAAAGATAAAAGCCCTCATTGTGTGGCCAAGGGCATCATAGATATTTTAACCTCTCATAAGAGATCATAAATACCCTATTGCAGCTCCTCATAGAGGTTTGTTCACTGTAACTTTGGCCCTCACTTTGCTGCTCTGAATTCTAGTTGATTATACTGACTTAAGTATCAAAATGCTTTAGCTGGGAGCCTCCTTGGCTAGCCTAATGTATGTTGATTGGTTGTAGGATTTGACTTGCTCCCATCCTAATACTCACTTTCAGTTTGTTTTCTGGTTGACTACAGTGGGCTAGTGCTTAATCTATTTACTTCTAGATCCAAGCACCATCAAGTATTAATGTTTTTTCACTTGTTATTTAACATACTACAATAAAATCAAGCATTAAAGACACTAAAACATGCCACTTAAATAATATTATAGTGGCAATTTTATATTTAATGATATTTTTTAAATGTGTAAATGTCATTAAATTACCTTTGTTTTGGCATTAATGAAATGCAACAAAAATTGCATCAAATGACATGTTAAAGTGTCATGGAAAATATTTTAAATAATATGTTAAAGTTTCATTAAAAATAATTTTAAATGACATGCTAATAGGTCATTAAAAATTGTGTGCAATGGCAGGTTAAAATGCTTCAAAAATTTCATTTAAATGACAAGATAATATGTCATAAAATACAATAAATAGCATGTTAAAATGTGAAAAAAAAATACTTTTAAATGACATGCTAATATATCACAAAAAATTCATATAGTGATGTTAAAATGATGCAAAAGATTCATTTAGATGACATACTAACATGCAATAAAATTAATTAAATAACATGCTAAATTAAATGGCAAAAAGATTCTTTTGAGTGGCATCTTAATCTGCCTGTTCAATAAGTGGAACGCATTAGCTGTCCGTTCTCAGGTTGGGCAGTAAGGGTCGGAGAAGGGCAATCACTCATTCTTAAAACCAGCGTCACGTCATATATGAGATTTCAACATGATCCAATTTTTTTGCATAAGACTCGAACCTGCAACATTTTATTTATAAAAATATGAGTTTATTGTCAACTTACCTGTCAAATGTTCGTCATAAATTTTCAAAAATATTATTATATTTTTATACTTTAATAGCATATTTTATCAATTGTTTAAAAATATGCTTGTAATTATTTTATTAAATAATATATTTAAAAAAGTATGAGAAATTAAATTTAGAGGGAAAATATTAAAAAAATAATAATGTATAGGTAAGGAGAAAAAATGGCCAAAAACTTACATTTTTATACTTCTTGAAAAATATGGTTAATTTAGTTGATACATTAAAATTATATTAAGTAGTTAAATTAATCAATTCATTATGATATAAATTTACAAATTTTACAGTTATTAATAACTATATATACACTTTATCTCTCTTTGTGATATATATTTTATGTCACACCATAATTAAATTATGAGTGATTTTTTTTTTTTTTTGAGAAAAAAACAGTGATGCTAGTTAAGTGCTTTTAACATATAGTTATGCTAGTAATTTTAATAAAATTATATTTTTATAATATTTATAAATCAATTACTACTAATTATTATATTGTAGTGGCATTTTTGTATTACTATCATTGTATTATAACGTGCAACTATACTATAAAACGGCATCAAATCAGTGCCATTAAATAATTTGCTATACTTTTTACAAATGAAATCATAAATAAATATGGATGGCATTTTTTAAGAAAATAGTAGTGGCACTACTTAATGCCCTGCAAATATATTTATGTTGGCATTTTCAATCAAAGTCACTATTTGTTTGTCACTTATTTATCAAACAACACTAATATATTATATTACAATGATATTTTTCAATAATTACCATTATATTACTCGTGTGGTAGTTTTTTAAGCGACACCATAACTAAAAATGAGTGATATTTCTTAAGAAAAATTAGCAGCACAAGTTAAATACCTTCAAATCATATTTTTATTGGCATTTTTAATCAAATATCACTATTTTAATATTTTATTATAGTGACATTTTTTTTACTATCACCATATTGCTTTTGTGTGTCATTATACTATAAATGCCACTAAATTAGTCATTGAATACCTTATGATATTTTTTTTTTCAAATGATGCTATAACTACATTTAGTGGCATTTTTCTAAAACAATTAGTGATACTAGTTAGATGTCTTTGAAATACATTTATCTTGGCATTTTCAATCAAATATCACTATTGTATATGTCATTTAATAATCAAATGCCACAAAATATTAAATTATAGTGGCATTATTTTATAATTATCACCATAATACTTTTCTGTGTCATATTATAAAATGTTACCAAGTTAGTAGCAATACATCACTGGGTCATAATTCTTTCTTTAGCAGATTAATCTTGGTAGGAACTCTTCCTCTATCATAGGTAGTATACATGTTGACTCAATCATGGTCCCTCATCCTTTATTGCCCAAGGTATCATTTTTTCACTTTCTTGCAAATTTGATCCATCTTAATGGGTTGTTGACATGGGAGCCATGGATAACATAGCATTAATTTTATCTTTCTTCCTCCTTATTGGTTTCATCACTTTATATGACATTGCCTAATGGTTGGCATGCTTGTGCTTGGTTCACTGGCATAGTTATCATTTTCCTTTCTCCCATATTGCACTGTATTCTTTATATACCTGAGTCACTACAATAAATATGATATTTAGTCGCATCAACATAGTGATGTTTTATAAGATAATGACACAAAAAATTAATATAGTAATAGTCGTAGAAGAATGTCACTATAGTATAATATTTGGTGGCATTTGGTTATAAATGACAAATAAATTTTTGATATTTAATTTAAAAAGTTAAGATACATTTATTCTAAAGACATTTAACTAGTGCCACTAATTTGTTTTTTCTAAAAAAATGCCACTAATATATATGTAGCTACGGTGTTATTTAAAAAAAAAATATCATAAAGTATTTAGTGATATTTTCTAGGATAATAACATATAAAGGTAATATAGTGTTAGTCTTAGAAAAATGCCATTATAATAAAATATTTTGTGGTACTTGATTATTGAATGATATATAAGATAGTGGCATTTGATTAAAAATGCCAACAAAAATGTATTTTGCAAGCATTTAGCTAGTGTCACTAATTTTTTTTAAAAAGTGCCACTCATTTATTTATGGTGTTATTTAAAAAAATATCATGAAATATTTTAGTGTCACTAATTTAATGACATTTTATGTGTAGTGACACACAAGAGTGATATAGTGATAATTAGTTAAAAAAATGCCACTATATTACAATATTTAGTAGCATTTGATTAGAAAATGACACTCATATTTATTTATGGTGTTGCAAAGAAAAAGATGTCAAGAAATATTTTAGTGGTAGAAATTTAATGGCATTCTATGTGTAGTGATGTAGAAGAGTAATATAGTGATAATTATTAAAAAGTGTCGCAATATTACAATATTTAATAGTATTTGATTAATAAATGACAAATAAAGATGATAACATTTGATTGAAAATGCTAACATAAATGTATTTCAAGTCATTCAACCAATGCCACTAATTTTTCTTAAAAATTTCTAATGTATTTAATTATGGTGTCATTCGGAAAAGATGCCACAAATTATTTAGTGACATTACATAAAAGTAATATAGTGAAAAAGATGTCACAATAGTTAATCAGTACATTAACAATATTTTATAGTATGGTGATCTATTAAAGCAATATAGTGATAGTAGTAATATATATATATATATATATATTATAATATAATTCTTAGTATAAATTGATTAATAAATATTGTAAAAAGGTAGTGCCATTTTATTGAAACAACCAACACAACTATATGTTAAAAGCATTTAACTAGTGTCAATACCTTTTTTTGAGAAAAAAAATGTCACTCATAATTTAATCATGATGCAATATAAAAAAATATTGCAAAGTAGATAAATAATATATAGGTATATCAATAACTACAAAATTTACAAATATATATATCTTCTCGTTAATATATTGATACACTATTGATTTATATTAATTTATTGACTAAATTAACCATATACTTAAAAAGTACAATAAATTTAAGTTTTTGTCGATTTTTTCTGTCCTTGCCTATATATTGTGTTTTGTCTCTCTTTATTTTTTGGATATTTTATATCTCTAAACTAATTAATTTCCCACACCTTTTTAAATGTGTTATTCCATAAAATAAATTTGAGCGCATGCATATATTTAAATAATTGAGTAAATGTACTTCCAAACTATACAAATAAATTAATATATTTAATTATAGTGAACATTGATGAATAGCTTGATGGTAAATTCATATTCTTACAAATAGATGGTTGTAGGTTCAAATTTTATAAAGATTAATTCAGCCGTGTTGGATAGTTGGAGTCTCACAATCAGTATATCTAAAAAAATCTTTTGTGATATTTCGTATGCCACGCATGCTACCATGTCATTTAAAGTATCTTTTAGTGACATTTTATTATATCATTTGCTATATTTTTTGCAGTATGTTAATATGTCAATTAAAAAAAAAAACCTTTCATGGCATTATAACATGTCATTTATTGCATTTTTTATGGTATGTTATACTATCATCTAAGAGATTTTTTGTTGCATTTTCATACATCGTTACATGCAATTTTTGTGGCATATTAACCTGTCATTTAATGTGCTTTTTGTGATATTATAACATGTCATTTAATTCACTTCTTGTTGCATTTTATTAATGCCACAAAAAGAATAAAATAGTGATATTCATACTTTTAGCTACATCCACCTAAATGACACTTCTAAAAAATTCCATTATGTAATACCCCAAAATTTTATGATTTATAGAATTTAAATTTTGTTATTTTCAATTTTGTGAAATTTAATTATTCCTTATATCATTATTTTATTTTATGAATTTTTGATTAATTATTTATTTTCAAAATTTTGGGTTAATTTATAATTTTAGAAACTTTATTTAATTATATTTGATAGTTTGTGGTTAATTGTTAATATTTGAAAACCTAATTGGACTAAAATTGAATTTATTACATGGAATCATTCTAGTCAACTAGGGTCAAGGCTTTATTCTACAAATTGAATGACCAAACAAGCTGAGAGGTTGAATTGCAAATTCAAAAACTTAGATTTAATAAAAAAAACACCTTTCTTCACTGTTCCCCTTCATTTCTTCTTCACCATCACTCGCTCACTCTCTCCTTCACCATCACCTTCCAACCTGGCGATCTCCTATTGGCGACCATCTTTTCCCTAACTTGAACTTACCAAAACACTCCCCATACCTATGGCCACACTTGCACACCACATGCATGGCTTAACACCCTCTCCGATGAGCCATCAAGAGAGAGACCGAAGAGAGCTCCACAGTGGAACAAGTGAGTTTGCTATTTTTCTGCGACCAACATTGACTTTAAAGGACTGATTTGGGCAGTACTCAGTAGGGAAAATACCATGGAGGCATTGCATGGCGGTGAAATGTGGTGGTGGAAGGGTGGTTTTGAGGTTTTGATTAGCGGTTGAAGGTCTTCCAGGCCTCGAAATTGAAAACTAAAAACACCATTAGGTTAAGAAGAAAGAAAAGAGGCGTACAGTGGTGGTTCTAACATTTTTTGGCGGTAGTGGTGCGGCTGTGGTGAAGACGCAATTTCACCTCCTTGACACGATGAACACATTTGTGTAATTAGTTTGTGGTTTTGGAATGCCGATTAGCCAACTCTTGGGTTAAGGCTTAAAATTGATTTATATGTATATGCATGTATATTGCACCATTCCTTCCATTAAACCATGTGTTATGTCTAGATTAAGAAATTTAGTATGATTGATCTATATATATATATGCAAGTGTATAATCTCCCATATATGGGCATTATATGGTTTTGAGTACTCGTCATGTCTTGTTATGTGCCAAACTTGGAATAAATAGGTTATTTAAGTGATAAACTATGAATTGAGGATTAAATAATGTAAGACCTAAGTGGCATTGGTCGAAGATTGATTTTGAAGAAATTAAGTTGTTGTTGTAGGTTTTAAAATGATATCATGTGAATAACTAGGTAATTAAGAACTTGATAACATAACTGATTTTGGAACTAATATATATATAAACCTCATGGATAGTACTTGTTGAGTCCTTATAGTCGTGATAATCAATGGGTTAGCGATTTTGGAATAGTAATGACGTAATTGTAGTCGGCTATTAGAGTTGAATATGGATTTTGATTGTGAATATATTATTTTGGTTGGGTGATGACGAAATGGGTCCTGCTGATCAATAGATTGTGGGCTCTGATTATTTTGCTGAAACTACAAGAGGTGAGGGTCTACCAACCAGTATTTGCTTGTTTAAGCTTAATTGATACTTGTTGTATCCCCATGAGGGTCTATCAATCTAGCACCTTTTCTATCTATCTGTATTTATGATATAACTCTGTGTGGGTTTTCTATTTTTGTACCGTACTCTATTTGCATGAAATCTATAATGTGTTTGAAAATTCAAATTATTATTTGGTATCTGAGCTGAGCACCTTTATGAGAGTTTTCGTCTGATATCGATTTTGTTTTATTATCTAATACCTAATTTGAACACCCATGTGAGGGTTATTCTTTGACATTGAATCTATTTTTGTTTATTTTGGTGCCTGAAACTCTCTTCATGTTGTTAGATTTTTGTCTCTTATACCCTAGACTTGTTGGTTCACCCCTTGAACTTGATGATTGTGAAAGTGAGATTGAGATGGTCTGATAGACCTAATTGTGTTAATAGTTCTCCTAATTGTTCATGTATCTTGTTATTAGAATAGGCCATGCTGGTCATTATTGAATATCATTCTTGTTATTGCTTGAAATTGAATTGTTATCTATTGGAATAATGTCTTGCCACCCATGGGAAAGCCTTTGGGAAGTTTCCACCCAGAGAGATGCCACATGAGGTTGGACTTTGGGCTAAGTCTGGAAAGACGGCTAAATGGAATGGACTGATGGTGATAGGTTTTTCAACTAGTATCCACATAAGATCATGACTTACAAGTAGCTGGAGATAGCTAACTGTGAGTGGTGGGATCTGGCATGCGGTTGATCATGCCATAAAAGCAAGTTGTTACACTCCATGCTATGTGCTTGAGCAAATGAAGAGATAAGGGAAAGTTCCTGTGTTCAAATTAAATGTTATTGATTGTTATCTTATATTGATCGAGGAGTAATAAGGAAGGATACCAATAGGTTTGCTAAATGTTTATATGTTTCATGTTCTTTCGAGTTGAAAACTGATTCTTGTTAGTAATGATTTGATCATTTGAATTGCTATCAAAAGAGCTTGTTATTGTTGTGGCAATTCAATAATTTCTCTCCAACTTCTATTATGTATTTCCCTCACTAAGTCCTTAAAACTCACCCTTCTTCTCCTTTATTTTGCCTAGATAGGTTGAAATGAAAGGCAGAGGATCATGTTTAGTTGAAGTTATTTTGTAATGAATTAGGTGTATGGTTGTACATATAGTTTCCACCTAATTGAGACTATTAATTAAGAGATGTTATGTAAATGTGGTATGAACCTAAGATACTCAGGATATATATATATATATATATATATTATGCTTTATAGAGTGATCTCTTGGGTTAGTGTGAGTTGTTTTACCTTTGATATGATTAAATTTTAGGTTTTCTACTTATCATTTGTTTTAGATTTCAAGATTGAATTGGTTGCTCCTCTGCTTAGGGTGATACCTCGAGTGGGGGTGCTACACATTATATGTAAAAAATATCACTATAATTCTATTTAAATGATATTTTTTAATACCTCTAATATACAATTTTCATGTAGTGAGTTTTTTCTTTCAATCTACTATCCATAATTAGTTCAACCTTCACTCTACATTGTTGTTTGATTTTTAGATGTCCTTCTTGCTTCTTGCAAGACTTGAGCTTGTGGTGGATGATTGGTACCACTAGGATGTGAGGTGGTCTACACATCATCTATTCATCTTTCAAAACTGCTTCTTCAACTACTACTCTTATGACACATAGTGCTTACTAAATCTATGGCATTACCGTTTTGGCTATTTTTTTTCTCTAGACTTAAGTTACTTACCTTGCGGCTATTGAGCTTTAATATTCACAAAGATTCCCTCGTGTGTGTTTTCCACCGTGCTAGGCAAAAATTAATTCTCTTTATTGTAAACACTAGCCAAGCTGCTTACTGTTATGAAATGATACATGTTAACACCTTGGAAACTTTACTTACTCAATCTTACATGGCCATCAAGATTTCTTAAGATTATAGATGATTTTAGTAGTTTACTTGGCTTTATCTTCTTACATACAGATCTCAGGCTTGTGATTTACTTTCAAATTTCTTTGCATTAATTGAAACAATTTTCTAAACTAAGATTAAAATTGTCTTTAGTGATAATAGCATTTAAGTTATACACCTTCCTTCTATGCCTCAAATAGAGCTATTCATCGAACCTCTTACATTGGAACGCCACAACAAATTAGTGTAATAGAATGTAAACACCAACATATCTCAAACGTTGCCTTAGCACTTATTTTTCAATCTTGCTTACTTAAAATTTTCTAAAGTTACACTATTTACATGTAATTTACATCATAAACAGATCACCTTCCCTCCCAGTGCCAATAAATCCCTATTTGAGATATTATACAACACTCTTCTTGTTTTTCGCATCATCAAAATTTTTGACCCTTTGTGCTATGCCAGTAGAATTTCTGCAAATAAGACTAAATTGAATCCATGAGCATGAAAATGCAATTTTAAAAAACAAACTAGTGACTAAAGGGTTTATGTTACTTGATAGTAACTCTCATCATATATTTGTCTCTTACCATGTCACATTTTATGAGCATATCTTTTCTTTTAAGAATTCATCAACCTCTCTTATTATTCAATTTGCCCACTTATTCCACCAACCTAGACATAGACTTACCTTAGGCAAATTCTCAATCCACTACTCCATCACCATCTATCCCATCAGTTCACCTGTTTAGAACCCATAAATGGCCTACTTATCTCAATGACTATTATTGCTACCTTGCTTTCTTAGTTGCCCCGACTCCTCCATAACTAGGTATTCTTTATGCTATTTTCTTATTCTTTTTTTATCTTCTGCCTATTTCTATTTTATTCTTGCTATTTCCATTACTATTAAGCTTAGGAACTTCAAACAAGCTATTAAATCCCATTGTTGGATTGAGGCAATACCAAGAGAACTCCACGTTATTGAAGCAAATGGTGCATGGGAACTTTTTTACCATCAACAAAACTTCTGTAGGTTTTTAAATAGGTATACCAAATTAAATTCCAAGCAAATGAAAATGGTGGAAATTTTTTACACAACATGATAATATGATACGAATCAACATTATATTATTGGGTTTGGGTTGGGTTAATATTAGGTCAACCCAAGAAGTAGCACAAAAATTATAGGTTGGTTCGAGTTAGGTTTTGAGCTATCCAATAACACAATAATATTGTTGGGTAACCCACCAACCCAATTTAAAATTTTAAAAAAGACAAAAGAAAAGAAAAAGAAAAAATACAGTTGCCAAAAAAGAAAAGAAAAAAGTCAAAAAAGAGAAAAGAATAAAAAAAATTAAAGAAAGCTATTTTGACTAGCTAGGGTTCACTATTCACTTTCATTGTGAATTCTCCCCTCACATCCCAACTCTTGCTACTGTGCAGCAAACTCAACTTTTTCCTTCAAAATCGCCAACAACATCAAATTTTTTTCTTCAAACTTGCTGGCACTAGCAGCCTAAGGGTTAATAAGTAGTTTAGATTACCTTTGTTTGTCTTCTTAAATTTAATAGAAGTTGTTTTTGGATTCTTCATTTCTTTTTAACATTTTCATTCTTTAACTTATACAGCCTATTACAAAAATAAGAATGACAATGAACAAGTACCAAACTCACTACTGTCACCCTTATGTAGACTATGCCGTTGTAGTCGGATTTAGGCTTGATCGAAATTGGAGCAATTGTTTTTCATGGATTTTATTACATTTTTTTGTTTATTAGAAGATTTATTGTAAATGTTGCAAAGCCTTGTAGCTAATTTGTGTTTCAATATTTGATTGTAAAATTTCATTAGGAAAAACATAGAGGTTTTTACTGAAATGCTAATAATTGTAGTTGAGCTCTTAATAAACCTGAAGCCTTTAATTTAAATTTCATCAATAGAGTAGATATTTTTGTCGTATTTTAAATTTTGTTTTGGTATGGCAGAAATTAAAATTAAGAGAGAGTGATGAGACAGTTGATATGAACAATGAAAATGAAGATGAAAATAACTTATTTCAATTATAATTTTAGAAATTTGATTCATTTTAGAGTTCAAAATTTGTCACTAGTGCTCAAAAAATTCAATTGGAGTTGTTTTTAGATTAAACAAGAATTGAAAGAAGTACAAAGCTTGATATACTTAGTTTTTGGAAAGCACATTCATTAAGATATCTTGAGCTTACTCAAATGGCAATGGTTATATTGACTGTACCCATTTCTAACGTTGCATCTGTGTTGGCTTTTAGCATTGGTGGAAGGATTCTTGATCAATATAGGATCACATTGAAGCCAAATGTTGTTGAAGCATTAGTTTGCTGTAGGGATTAGCTTTTTGGACAGAAGAGTAAGGTGTTTCTAATTACTAGTTTGATCATTGGAAAGTGTTTAACTATAAACTAATCACTTTTATTGTTAATTTGCTATAGCATCTACCAAAGTGAAATTGGATGAATTGATTGAAAATATAATGAAGGTTTGTCCAAATGAAAATGATGCCAAGTCAAGTATTGCAGTTGATAGCTCCAATGTTGCTAATCTTGATATAGAGGATTTTGATCTTTAATCTCTTGAACTTCTGTATGTGTTTCTGGTATTTTATGTGAAATTATCATAATAGAAGTATATATTAGGCATATTTATATATTAATACTTTGTGTACTTATTCTTTGCAGGAAACATCAATTGGAAGAAGACAACAACAGTGAAGAAACATTATTGAAATTAAAAGCTTGAATATGCTATGTTTTTAGATTTTTGATTAATCAGTTGATGTTATTTTTGAACAAGTTATCTCTAAACGGATTTGTAATGAAATAATGATTACAATTTACTACTTAATCTTTGACTACTTGGTGTTGTTGGGATGCTTGTCAATAATTGAATGGAAGGAATTGTATTTCTTTACTAGAATTTGATTTTATGGTTATTAAAACTAACTTGTACATCAACAAGTTGACACGAATCGACACGAAAACTTTCTGTAGGTTCGATCGGGTTGAGACTTAATAGATTGAGTATTTTTTAAATTGTGTTTGAGTCGAGCAAAATTTTGTAATGTTCTCACCTCAATCAAACACGAAATAGCCCCTCCACAAAACATGATTGCCACCATTAGCAAATAGCATCATCGAGCACTTCACAAAGCCAACCTCATCACAAAAGGATACACCCAAATGGGGGGTGTCGACTACTTTGTCACCTTTTCTACAATCATTAAAATGACCACAGTCTGGATGCTACTTGCCATCATTGCAGTTAAAAGATTGAATCTCAAATAAATTGGACGCTGATAATGCTATCCTTCATGGTGATTTGAACTATGATGTCTATACGTCCTTGCCACCAAGTTTTTCTACCGCACAGCCCTATCGGTCATGCAAGTTTAAAAAATTCTTATACGGCCTTAAGCAAGCTAGCCGGTAGTGGCATTTAAAGTTTACTCGTGCACTTTTCTTTCTTTGGGAATAGACAACTTCTATTTATTATCCCCTTTATTAAATCATGTGATGTTCATATTGTTATGCTACTCATTTTCGTTGATATCATGCTAGCCGATGATGATATAAGTGAAATTAACTCCATTTTTTGATTGAGCTCTTAAGAACAAAGAGCTTAGCGACTTGCTTTCCCTCTTGGGTTGGAAGTAGCTTGATCTTCTAAAGAGATTTCTCTTTGTCAACATAATATACCCTTAACATGTTGGAAGGACATTTGTTTTCTCGACAGTAAACATGCCAAAACTCCCATGAACTCTTCCGCTTAAACTATGCACCTAACAAAGTTCTCCATTAGCTAACGTTCCAGCTTGTCATCGTCTGATTGGATGTCTTCTATTTTGATTTCGACACAGCCTGACATATCTTACGCAATTTAGCAACTTAGCCAATTCATGGCTAATCCAATAACTTCTCATTTTAACACTGCCAACCACGTACCGCATTATGTTAAAACTTCAGTAGCTCATAACCTTTACTCGATAGTTTCCTCTCAAGGCATCAATACTTTTAGGAATTTTGACTAGGCTGATTGTTCGAACATCAATAACCCAGCATGGGTTATTCTATCTTTTTGGGGTTTTCTAATCAACTAAAAAGGAAAAGGACTACCGACCATGTCCAAGTCTTCCTCTAAATTGAGGACCGTGCTCTAGCTTCAGCTATAAGTGAAATCTAATGACTATATTTTTCCCTCAAGGACTTCCAGATTGCCCCTTTGTGTCGCGCTCTTTTATTTTGTGATAACAAGTCCACAGTTCATATTGTTGCCAACACAACCATTGCGAACAGATGAAATGCATATAAATTGAATGTTATATCATCTAATAAAAGGTTCAATCAACCTCATTTGCCTCACACCATGCTACCTCTTCTCTTAATCAGTTAGTTGTTTGTACTGGGCCTCTCATAGTACCACAATTGGATCCATCATTTTCAAGTTGGATTGGTTGATATTCACTCTCTGGCTTGCGTGGGGTTATTAAATATTCCTAACGAACATCATTTTTATGCTATGAACTTTGTTAAGAGTTTGTTTTTCTTCTTTCCACGCGGACACATTTTATTAGCTACATTTGTTTTGGTAGATTCTTTCTTGTAACCATTTTTAGGATTGAAGTGTGTATATATACTTATTGTGTATATTTTGTAAAGTTAATCAAAATCTTCTCTCAGTTCTTCTCAATACTTTTAGTGGTCATGGTTCATAGAAACAAACTGTCGTGAAGAGTAGAATGGAGGAGGTTAACATTCGAGTTCCATTGTAATGTCACGGAACGATCGCAGCTATTCCACATATTTTGTTATTTAAAATATTAAAAAATTTCAAAATACATTCTAAAAGATATTAAAACATTTAAAATATGTATTATTACTTGTATTAGATAATTAATATAATTTTGAGTATTATAAATTAATATAATAGACTATGTAAACTTTGTTACAACAATAACAAAAATATTTCATATATGTTTCAGTCAACTATTTTAAATCACAATAGAAGTAAACGTGATATGGGAAACTTACAAACATTACTAATACTAAGTGTCATACAATAATATGCAAATCTGCTACTATATATCATAGTGTATTGTTGACAAAAAAATATTGGGGCAAAACATTCTAACTAACTATACTGATTTGCGATTTCTCGGGATGTAATGGTTAAAGCTTTTCTATTCATTGTGTATAATTGCTATATTTTTTCCAATAAGATTTATAAATTCAAACAAAAATAAAATGTATTAATCAATTGTTTATATATTTTCCTTCTTCTCTACAAATTTATATATATAAGTTACATATAAGTAAAGATATAACTTAAAATATTTTAAGCTAATGTAATAACGATATTTAAATTACCTATAATAAATTTAAATAAATATCTACTTCTTAATAAATTTCATATGTTGAAACTAGAAATACACATATGATCTACATACTATTTTTTAAATGAAAAAAGAATATTAAAGCAATAAATTAATAATGAAAAACATTAAAAGAAAAAGAAAAAGAAGAGAAAAAATAAAAAGGAAAGAGAAAAAAGGAGTCTTCTTTTTCGCCGCTCAACCTGCCCCATCCCCACCACTTTTAAGTACCAAAACCAAAACCCAAACTCAGCATCCATAGCCACAACCCAAAGCTCCCGCAGCTAATATTCTCCATTTCAATTGTGGTCCATTCCAATAACTACGTGACAATTCGATTTATCAGCGCGCCAAGTCTCCGATTGTGAATTGCCAAAATTATAGAATGGCAGCGTCCATTTTGATTGCGGACCAGTTGTTCTGGCAGATAAATTGACATTCCGGCACACCATGGTTTTAGTTTGAAGCATGCAATATATGTATCATATGTATTCTATTTTATATTGTTGCGAATGTTGTGTGATTTGAGTAAAAAATATAGAAATAGAATAGATATAATTTTGTAATCACCATCACATAAATATATAAACTGAGAGTACGTAAAAGAATATACTAAACCGCATATATCATTGAGAAAGTTGAAGTTAAATTAATGGAGTCACGATACTTGTCATTGTCTTAAATCCATAATTGTCTCCCTACATGTGGGCACCAACAATTGATCATGATTCTAAAATAAAATTCTATTAGGTCTCAACTGTATCTCATTCCATATGCACAACCATGACTAGATTAAAAACCAATCAATAGTCATGTCGTAAAAACATCTTGTAGGAGTGTGAAAAATCTATCTCAAAACTCAATATAGAATTAACTTCTCAATGTGCCAAATGTAAAGGTAGTGAGATAGATGAAGATAATTTGACCATTATGAATGATTTAGTGGCCTAATAAAAATTGATAATAGAACCATTCAAGGGTCACAGGTTGATCATAGAATCCTTTTAAATAAGTGAAACGCATTATATGCCCGTTCTCAAATTGGACAGTAAGGATCGAAGAAGGGTACTAATTGCCAAAAAAGGGGGAGAAGCTCTTCATTCCTAATACTCCAGTATTTGAGGAAATTTTGAAGTCTTTTTTTTCCAACAATCCTCACAAGACTTAAAATTTCTGAAATCAAAATATTGATTAAATATGATGTAGGAAAAATTTGTAAGTTTGAAAGCAGGAAAAATGGGCAAGTTTGAGTTTAGAAAAAATAAATCTTTTGCGATATGATGCATATTTTAAAATGTTTCTTTATATTATAATGGATTTTAATTATTTAGTAAACTTTGATTTGTTCTGATGAGTTTTTTGCATGAATACATCGACAAGAAGGAACCAGAAGAGAGAGATTTGTCAATGGACTAAGCCAAAATAAACCAACACGAAGGAAAGCAATGGTGATTCTTTTGCTTGTCCAATTAGGTTCGCAACTAGGAAATTGTTCATTATATTTTGGAATAAGCCTTTGGCTTTCAGGTAAACAAAAAAAGGCACATTGATTGAGAGTTGCTGAAAAAGGTTACAAAACTATGGTAAGGCATAATTTTTCCATTTATTTATTTATTTTTTTAAAAATTCCCACTTAAAAGGGGCGGCTAATGGCCACGCCTCTTGTTGCTATTTTTTTTTAAGAAGATTAAGAAAAAAAGAAAATTATGAGGCGTGTTATTGTTTTTTTTTAAAAAAAATAAAAGCACGATAGAAATTAAAAGTTGCTAAACTTCATACTAAAGTGTAGTTTAAAATAATTCATGAAGTTGAGGAATGATGGTGTGGATATGAAGGAAAAAAGTTTTAAAAAAAAATTCTAGTTCCATTATATTAATCTTTATTAATGTATTAATACCCATACTTTTTTCTCTAGTTAAGTAGTGAGTGTTGCATATTATACGTATAAAAATTAAATATATCTAGCATTATTTTCAATTTTATGAAAATAGTTGAAATGCAAATTTGAATTTTGGAATTATAAATCAATAAAATTGATAGAGGATAATAATCATCTTCATCAGACATATAATAATCAAACTTATAGTCAGGATGATTAAGTACATTATGAATTTCACAATGTGTGAGTTTTTAACCTTGTGCAAAAGCAAGTTCTTCTACTAGTTGGAGCATGTGATACCTGCAACAACACACAAGCATTTTGTTGTTTTCTTTTCTTATTCTTGCAACTGTTCTTGTACAATTTTCTTCTCTATTCCTTCGCCTTTACAATGACTAATGCCATAGAATTCATGCACCAAGCCTTTGAAGATCATGTACTATTTTATTGGATTGTCAAACAAAAACGATAGTAGTCATCATTTCTTTCTCTTAATAACCAAGTGTATCCACGCTCAAAAGAGGGATCAACCCCAATTGAATTCAAATGTAGAAGACAAAAAATTCAAGACTTAGTGATGTGATTGTTAAGGTATGTATTTGTAAGTGAAATAGGTAAATAGAACTGTCGAGGTAAAAATACTATATGACGGTTTCACATGCCAAAATAATAACATGAGTTGAAGTTACAAGCATCCCTTTATGATTAAAGGTATGAAACTTCACGTGTCTCAATAATAATATTAGTTGAAATATGTGGAGAGTATAGTTATTATCGACACCTTGCACACTTCTTGTGACATTAGAAAATCATGTACTGGCATTTCATGTGTGACCAAGATTTTGACATTGCAAGCATCCCTTCATGGGCCTTAATAATTACATTTGTTGAAGTAAATGCAAAGGGTAGTCATTTAGAATCATGAGACATTATATAATCATGTATTAGCATTTCACATACCTAATTTTGGTCAAGATGTTAACATTACAAGCATTCCTTCACAAACCTGAATAATTACATCAGTTGAATTAAATGCATAGGGTAGTCATTGTCGACACTACACATTTCTTGTGACATTGTATAATCATATAACGACATTTTGCTTGCCTGATTCTGGCCAAGATTTTTTTGGCATTACAAACATCTTTTCACGAGCCTGAATAATTATATTATGTAGACGGTAGTTATTATCGACCCTACATACTTCTTACAACATTATATAATCATGTACTGACATTTCACATGCCAAATTTTGGCCAAGATTTTGACATTACAGGCATCTCTTCACCAGCCTGAATAATTATATCAGTTGAAGTGAATATAGAGGGTGGTCATTATTGACCCTGCACACTTTATGTGCCATATTTTCACAAAAATAAATTGTCTATAAATATATAGCTTTAAAAAATTTCATTAGTTCATAGAAATGGAGCTATTTATAGTACTGAAATTATATTATACTATGGGTGACATTTTTTTGTGCCATAGGCCATAGTTAGCTCTTAAACAATAATTATTGATCTGCATTAGATCTAAATCAAAGATACTCTACATCATACTTAGTGACAAAAAAGATGAATGGCGTCACCATGTACAACAACAAGATGGGCTTGTAATAGATAATCATGATCTTGGTATTCATTGTCCTTGATGGAAAGCCATCACCATTCCTTGAGGCATACCCAAGAGCAAATAGTAGTCAGAATCACGTATGTGAAGAAAATAATAGGATGCATGGTTATGCATATAAACCGTTTTAACTTAGAACAAATATCAAAAACTTATGCATCATTAGCAGTACTAAATGACGCAAGACGCTGATAGGCACTTAGTAAGGTCCTACTTCTTGATCAGATGTTAAGATGTTTGATGAGGAGATTAACTAAGTGGTCCCTTTTCTATTTCTATTATTGTAGCAACTTTTATTGGACATATGAACTTAATTGTAATTGTTTCAATTACATCCTTAAATTTAATTTAATTTAACACTAACTATGGTAAAAAGTTTGTTGGATAACATAAATGATCATATGGCACCATGATTTTTTAAAGTAATACAATTGTAGCAAACTTAAGTAATACAATTCTTTAAAAAAAAACATAAGTTAATCCCTGTTTTCATCTTTGTCATAGATATCCATCATTAGTTTTCATTGGTGACAACTACACTAATTTTGTTGAGATGACCATGGATAGTATTTTGGGCCATTTTAGACACATTTCTTCAGATCCCACAACATCATTCCTCAATATCATGAATGATTCTAAACTACACTTTACAATGTAGTTTTTAGTGTATGGAGTTTAGCTACTTTTAATTTCTATTGTGTTTTCGTTTTAATTTTTTTTAAATAGAAACAAGGGGCATGCTGTTTTTTCAGGGAAAAAAAAGAAAATTAGATATCCATGCCTCTTAAGTGGGAATTAAAAAAAAAGAAAAAAAATAAAAAAATGAGTCACATCTTCCCATAGTTTTACAACTTTTACGGCTTTTTCCCAACCAAGGTAATTTTACAATTTTCACATTCCCTAATATAACTTTTCATATTCTCTAACCCCACTTCTAAAATTCATTCTCCCAAAGCACATACTACAAAACATATAAAGCATAAACAAACATTACCTATAATATTATATCACCTAGTATCCTGTCCTTCCTAATACATTACTTCAATGGAATTGTGTTCTATTTCATCTTTTAAGTCATGGTTTTCCACCCTACTCCACCTCTCCTCCATCCCCTTACCTTAAAAATTTGCCACAACCAAAAAAAAATTCTAAAAGCAAGCAACGATGCAAAGTTTTTCTCTCAAAATCTATGGTGTGAAAGCAGTGCCCACAAATCCCTAATAGAGGCCTCTATTGGTGGTTTTGGCAATGGTAGTAAAAGATAGTATGGCTTGATATCAATAGTGATTGAGCAGTCGTCAAAAGTGGAGTGCACATACGATATTCTCGCGACTACTGAAGGAACGTATCATTTGCATCAATGGCCTTATCTCTGACAACACTACTCATGCGGCCATTACGCAACTCCTTTTCCTAGAATCAAAAAACCTTTCCAAGCCCATTCACATGTACCTTAATTCCCTCAATGGCGCTATTAGTGTTGTATTCTGTTTAAGTTTTGTTCTGTTGAGCTTTTTTTTTTCATATATAAATAAGTTTAAATTTATTTGTTGAAATAGTGTTATAGAGTGAATTTTTGAAATTTTGCATATGAAATACTAACATTGGAGGTGTAAAAATAAATTATGCAATCATGGTTCCTCCCCATTTGTATCTCTTTCCAAGGATGAATTATATGGAGAAAGTGTTTGATATTAAGGAATTGAAAGAACACAATAGGAAGTAGATATATTTATATTCAAGTTTGAATAGATTCTTAACCAGTTCCAGTTCCATGGAGAATAATTTTTTTGGTCCAAAATAGTATACACATTAATTTTGTATATTTTCAGCTTTGGTTGAGAGTGGCAAAGAAATGAAGAAGTGTCCCTTCCCCTACAAATGCATTCTTAGCTTAGTTTTTTATAGTCAATATATGCAGATTTCTTTTCCCCCTGTGCAACTAAATTTGAGGAGATATTTTTTTTTTATTTTCCTCTTTAGTGTAGTCAATTATAGGATTCATGTGGAGTTTGATAGGCAATACCAATGCAAAATTTTCATTTTCAAGTTTTTCTTTGAAGCATAATGAGGTATATTTTGAGATTAATGTTTCTATAGTATTTACCATTTAATATTTTATGTAGGTCTTGCAATCTATGATACAATATAGTATACTCAATCTCCAATCAATACTATATGTCTACGTCAACCTACATCAATGGCTTTTCTCCGCTCAGCTATTGGTGCAAAGGGTGAGAGGCAGTCCCTCCCAAATACTACAATTATGGTTCATTAGCCTTCTGGGGGGTATAACAAGCATGCTAAGGATTTATGTATTCACACTAAGTAGATTATTCATGCTTGGGATTCACTGAATGCACTATACGAGAACCACACTGGACAATCTCTTGAAATAATTTAGAAGAATATGGATTATGATTATTTCATAATGCCAGAAAAGGCAAAAGAGTTTAGGATTATTGATGGGGGTCACTAATGAACCATGTGACTGATGTTGTAGCAAATTAGGGCAAAGATAAAGGTTTGAGTTTGATATTTAGCATAAAATAAATAAACCCAGCACATTCTTTTGTTTACTATTGCAGTTACCTTTCCACTATTGTGAATAGGAATGTCCATTCGACAAACATCAAACCAGATCAAACTAAAAATTTGGTACATCAAACTAGCATACCAAATAACAAACCAAATTATTTGGTTTGGTTCAGTAAAAATTGAATTTGTTTCAGTTTAGTTCGATCGAAAACCAAACTACCGACTTTTCTAACTTTTAAGCAAAAGAGGGAGGGAGGGAGAGAGAGAGAGAGAGAGAGAGAGAGAGAGAGAGAGAGAGAGAGAGAGATTATGACCTTAATAAATAGTTTAATATCATAAACAAATTTGTAAGTTACTAAATAGTGATTATAAGATAACAAAAGAACAAATCTATGTTGGACTGGTGCCCTGCAAGCCAATGAGATTGGCTTTGTTGAAACTATATCCTTGTATATACAATCTTGATTGATGGTATTCTTTATATGGCTATCTTTATCTTATGCTTAGTTTTAATTTACTTGCATTTGGATGAAACCCTTAGATCACATAAAACTATGAGACTTGATCATGCACTAGGTGGTGATCATGGAATAAGTCTTATATGGTCGTGATCTTAAATATTTCAAGTCATAGGATCTTATGAGGTATGGAATCTAAGATCTAGATAGACTGGCACTAATGATGCATAAATTCAAAGGTTGGATATTGCTCTATTTCATGAGTAATCCCATATGAGATATTGATACATGTTAGTGGATGTTGTTAGAGAACAAGGCACTAAAGACCTATTCAGAGAATCCACCAGATAGCCACAGTGGCAAGTCAGTAGTGGCAAGCTCTCCTGTTTACGCTAGTGTATATTATTAGTCTTTTGATCTAAGGATCCATGGTAACCTTATGTTTGGCCCTTATGCTTTAACTTTTCCTTAGTCGCTCAGCGGGCCACTTGAGTAGGGATTGGGCATGAGTTGCTGGACATAGAGGTTTGTGAGATCCAAGATGAAATTTGACTCTTCGTCTTTGTGAAAGACAAGTGCATCTCCTATGTGTTCTATAATGATCGATTCCAAGAAATTCTTGCGCAAGGTGATGTGACAAGGCATTTCCAAAGATGAGGTCACAAACGGAATTGAACATTGAGAATAGAAGCATAATATCGGGGCTATTAGGAAACCAACAAATATCTCACACTAGACATTTTTCAAGAGATAAGAAACGGAAGGACTGTATTTGCATAGTACGCATAATACTAGAATGGTTCTTTAACAACATTCATTTCAGCCAATTAGTTGGGCTCCAGGCTTAAGATTGGACATTGACCATGGAGATTGGGTACTCTTCAATTAATGAGTTTAATTAAATTGAGTTGCTTAGTTTAATAGCGTTTAAATTAATATGAATATTTGACATTCCAAAAGTCATAAGGAGTTGTGAGCCTATGTCCAATGAATGGTAGAACCTAATAGGTCATACACAAAAGCTAATAACATGACCTATTGAAGGAAAGAGAATTTTCTAAGAGTTAGAAAATTCATGACCAGTTTTGGAGGATGCAAAATTGTAGTCATTTTGGCTTAATCAATTTAAATGTTAAATTGGTCAAATTAATTTAAGAGGTTAATTAAGATTAATTGATTAAGGTTTAATTAATTGATATCACATGACTATCAATTGATCAAGATTAATTTAAGGATGAAATTAATTTTGACTAGTTTAAATAGTTAAGAACTCTGACTTAAGAGTTAAGTCAAATTATTATTAATTAAATGAAAGCATTTAATTTAATTAAGTTGGAGAGTTAATTTTTTGAGAGAATAATTAAATGAAGGGTTCATTTAATAGGAATTGGAATTTAATCGCAATACGTTTCATAAGATGAAATATGTGCTTCAATCAATATTCTTATTCACTAATCATAAGTTAGTTACCACCTTGGCATGGACACTTGGCATCACCTCCATGAGGATGATGTGTGACCACATACCATCCCACTCCTATATATAGATATAGGAGAATGATGGCTGGCCAGGTGTGAAGGGTGTGCATGCTTAGTGTAATTTTTCTCCCAACAACATTTTGTAGTGGGAACCTAATTTGTTAGCCTCGCATTATTCTCTCTAACTCTCTCCACCTTCCACCTCCATATTCCCAGCCTTCCCTCTCATATTCTCTGCATATATTTCCAGCCATATTGTAGAGAATAGGGTATAGTTATGGTGTGTGGACTGTTTCATTAGAGTCAAGCCATTTGGGTTGCTCTTGTTCTTGCAGAGGCAGTTTCTGGCAGCTTATTGTGGTGAGTTCTGGGCAGCCCTTTTGTGTTCTGTTTTGGCTTATTTTTGGAGTGGATCACCCTATAGGTGTGTTGAAATTCCAGTAATAATTTCAGCCGAAAAAGAGGAGTCTTACTTGGGGAAATCTGGTGGTGAACCTACTGCACTAGTGAGGAGCTTCTTCAACGGTTGAAGAGAGTTTTTCTTGCTCTTCAAATTTTCTATTTTCATCCAAGTATTTCCCTTCTCTAAATCTGATTCCTATGCATGTCATGTCTTGATCCTTTGGGAAGTGTGTGGGCTAGTTACATTCATGTTTTTTTAAAAAAAATATATTTGGATCCTAGCGCCGTGCATACCTTCAAGTGGTATTGGAGCCATATTCATGCATGGATTTGGATTTTGCTTGGTTTGGGTGATTGGTTCTTGTGAAGAACTAGTCTTCATCACCATGTACTCGATTCATATGATGGGTTAGAGTGTATGAATGTTTTTGTTTGTGGCCCCTTGGTTGATGAATTAAATCATGCTATTATGTGCTTTAAATATTAAATCATATGATGGGTATGTTTTAATTCATTTTTGCTAATGTGAAATTTTGATTTGTCATTGGTAGATATTATATTGTGATATTGCATGTTGTGAATGGCCCTAAGTTGTTTTGGTCATTTTTGGGTCCAATAAGATTGGATATAATTGGAGACGTTTTGAAGAATATGATTCTTGCTTAAACTTGTTTTTCAAACATCTTTGGGCACTTGATATTTCAGTTTTAAAAGGTGTTTTAATCTGAAATTTTCACCTGTGTTGTGTGTTTTGATGTTTAGAAGTTGTTCTAAAATTTTTGGTACACAAAAGTTGAGCCAAAAATAGCTTAACTCAGCCACAACCTCAAAACAGGAGAGCTACTGGCACTTAGCAACCCACAGCAGGGTAGTAGCTGAGAGCTGTTGCCCAGCAGTGTGCAAGCTTTGGCCTGCAACCCCTAATTGGGTTTCAGACGGGTTTTGAGCTTTTTCTTTGGCATCTTTAGTGACCAAATTTGTTTTGAAACACACACATTGATTGCAAAAAGGTTGTGCAAAGCCTAAAAAATGTGTTGGAGACTTTTTGGTTGCTTTTAAAACTTGTTGAAGTTGATCTCTAATTGTCGCAAAATATGATGCATAAGTTTTACGCTTGTTTTTGCATGATCAATTATTTGTTACTATTATTAGCATTTAATTGTTGGAATTGAATGTCAATTCTTAATTTATTTATTGTTCATTTAAATATTGAATGAATGGAGATGATCATGAGCCTTTATCATTGATTTTATTTGTTTCAAGTTGTTGAAATGGGTTGTATTAAATAGGGTTTGCCTCTTATTTTATCTTGTAAAAGTTATGAAAGTAGAATCACTAAGAGTGAGGTTTTTTTTCTTTTGTAAAAGTTGCAAGGAGCAAAGAGGATCCAAGGAGGCTTGAAGACTCATGAATGTATGGAATACACTCATGTAATAGCTTGGTTTAATCAATCCACTTAAAATCAACTGAGTGATGCACTTATGGCTATATCAATATTCAATCATATGCTTGAAAAACCATGAACATATTTCAATATCAATATTCAATCATATGCTTATATTCTTCTTTTTTTTTTTTTTTTTTTGCCTTTGATGATTTTTGAAATCTCAAGAATGGCTAAAATTCCACTTAATGTTATTTTGAAAATTAATAAACCAATCGGGCCAAACTTCCACGATTAACTTAACCTCAAAAATCATTCTAGATTCTTAGAAGCGGATATATGTCCTATATCATTGTACTCTTAATCCCTTGAGATTTATGTAGATCTAGAGACATATGAAAAGTTCATGAATTGGGCTTAGGATCATCCTATCTCTTGGTATCATGATGGCATCTATAAACTTTAAAAGTCTTAAGGATACATGAATGGTACCTTGGTTAAAGTTTACAAAGAGTTGTAAAATAAATGACATATAAGAAGTTCATGTTGTAAAAGGAGATTTTTCAAGCTAGGATGAATTTGAAATCATGTGTCATCAACTATAGTCGAAAGATGACTAAGCTTGGAGAAGCTTTTTAACTTGGATGTAATAGTGGACAATAATCTGCATGAGGATTTGATTCTCATATCTTCATTGAGTTTTATTGATCAAAGTGTTGATCTAAAAGGATATTACCATGACAAAGGCAAACCTTTGACACTTGTTTCCTCCTCCAAGTCTATAGCCCAAAGGGTGCTAGCAAAGGAAGTAAGAGGAAGAAATGTTCTTTCTCTAAGGAAAAACAACCATAAAAGGCATCCGGATGAGTCAAAAAGATTATAGAGGAAATAGTTGATATTTTTTGGTTTCTATTTTAGTAGGATAGGCCATTGGAAGTTGTTTGCAAGGGTTACCTTGCAACCCTTAAGAAAGGTATATACTTTATTGAAGTGCATTTTAGAATAAATCCTTCCTCATAGATATACGATGTCGCATGTGGTTCTTTTCTTTGTAAGTTGTTACAAAAGAATAGAAAGAAGAATAATCCTAAGTGATGAGGATATGATCCACCGCCTTGGCGAAGGAGTAAAAGTTGCATCCAAAGCCAAAGGCATATTATAAGACTTAGGAAATACCTTCCTTGTATTGGACCTTTGTTATAATATACCACATATGTTTGAGAATATTATTTCAATTTTCATTTTAGATAGCGAAGGATTTGATCCTTCTATATCAAATAGGAGATTGAAGACATTAAAAAATGGGTTCTTTAGTTGCTTGTGGTACACTTAACGAAGGATTGTACATTTTTGGATTCTCAACCATCACTAATGCACTTTCAACTAAGTAAGAAAATCATATATCCAAAAAGATGCCATGTCTTAACTTGCAAGACTTAAGTATATCTCTAAAAATAGGATGAACGAGATGAAAGCTCTCAAAGCACTAAAAGTTAGTAGCATGGTGGACGTTCCTACTTGTGAATCTTATTTGAAGGGAAAAATGAGCAAAGCTTCTTTTGTGGTACAAATGGAGTGCTCCATAAATCCTTTAGATTTGATCTATACAAATATTTGTGGACCACTAAGAGTTAGTGGGAGAGAAGGCTATTCTTACTTCATTATCTTCACCAATGATTATAGTTGGTACGGACATGTGTATCATATGAAGGACAAGTCCAAGGCCTTTGAAAAGTTCAAAGTGTATAGGAATGAAGTAGAAAAGCACAAGGGACTGAGTATTAAAGCTTTTCAATTAGATCGAGGAGGAGAATACTTAAGTACTGCATTCTTAGATTATCTAAAGAAGAATGGGATTCTCTCTCAATGGACTCCACCCAGCACACCCTAACATAATGGAGTAGTCGAGAGGAGAAATCGTACCTTATTGGACATAGTACGTTCTATGATAAGCTTCTTTAATATGCCTATATCCTTTTAGGGATACACTTTATAGATGGTGGCATAGTTACTAAGTGTATTACCTTCAAAGTCAGTGCTAAAGACATCGCATGAGATATGGTATGGCAAAGCACCCTTTTACCAATATCTCAAAATTTGGGGATCTCCTGCATATGTGAGACAAACAGTGGGAAATAAGTTGGACAATAGATCCATCTTGTACAATTTTATGGGATACCTAAGAGAGTTTTTGGGTTAGTACTTTCAAGATCCCTCGAAACAAAAGATGTTTTATTTTAAGGAACGCCACTTTTTTGGAAAAGAAATTTCTATGAGATAGAAAAGGAGTTGTTGTTGAACTTGGTGAAGTTTAAGATGATCATTAAATCCCATAAGCAGTAGAAATAAATAAATATTAAAGAGCCTTACACATAAATATGGTCAAATCGAATAAAAAAATAACCTAAAAAGTTTGGATTTTTTCATGAGACAGGCCAATCGGATAGTGATGCGAAGACCTACAAGAAAATTATGTTAGACTTAAACTCAAGATATTGGATTGAAGCCATAAGATTCGATATGGACCCCATGTACTCCAACAAAGTATGAACTTTGGTAGATCCTCCAAAGTGAATAATTTTCATTGGTTGCAAGTAGATCTATAAATGAAAGTTAGAAGTCAATAGAGAGGTGATTACCTTTATGGCATGATTAGTGGCAAAAGGTTACCCTCAAAGACCTGGTATTAATTTTGAGGAAACCTTTGCACCGATCTTAATATCTAAGTCTATTTAGATTTTACTTGTCATAATTACATATTATGATTATGAGGCATGACAAATGGATGTGAAAACCATTTTCCTCAATGGAGACATTGAAAAAGAATCTATATGGAACAACCACAAGATTTTACATCCAAGGAGAGTGAGTCAAAGGTTTGTAGATTCAAAAGATCCATTTATAGACTCAAATAAGCATCCCAAACTTGGAACATAAGTTTTGATTACAAAGTCAAATCATTTAGATTTGTCAAAAAAGTGTATGAACCATGTGTGTGCAAAAGGCTAGTAGGAGTAGTATACAGTTTATTATGCTTTATGTCGATGACATTTTTCTCATTAAGAATGAGAGAGAAATGTTAAAGTGTACTAAAGCGATATTATCTACACAATTCTCCATAAAAGATTTAGGAGAAGCATCCTACATATTAAGAGTATGTATCTATAGAGATAGATCTAGGAAGACGTTGGGCCTATCCCAAACCTCATACATTGACAAGATACTAAAAGGTTTAGTATGGAAGAATCCAAAAGGGGATTTCTTCCTTTGGGATATAGTCTTCATCTCTCAAAGTCTATGGTCTCTTGGACTGATAGCGAGAGATATATAATGCCCCACATACCTTATGCATATACTATATGAAGTATATTATATGCCGTTCTAATGTATAAGACCAATGTGGCATGCTTGCTAAGCGTTACAAGTAAGTTCCAATCTAATGCCGATGAGAGTCATTGGATGGCTATAAAAATAATCCTTAAGTACCTGAGAAGGACTAAGGATTGGTTTTGGTATATGGAAATGGAGAATTGAAACTTGAGGGGTTTTAGAATTTAAGTTTTCAATTGAATGTAGTTATGAGCTGAAATTCACTTCTAGATTTACGTTTTGCCTTAATGGTGGCATGGTGAGTTGGAAGAGTTCTAACTAGACACTATGGCCTAGACAACCATTGAGGTGAAATAATTTATGATTTTGGAAACTGCAAACAAAGGTGTTTGGATGAAAAACTTCATCTAAGAGTTAGATGTAGTTCCTAGTGTACATAAACCTACAATTGTCTTTTGAAGACAATTTAGGACTTGAGCTAAGATCTCATCAAGTGATCCAAACATAATAAATGCGTTATCATTTGATATATGATATTGATTGATAGAAGTGACAACTGAGTGGATAAAGTTGTCTTATAAGAGAATATAGTAGAACTACAGACTAAACCCCTAAAAGCTAAAGGTCTTCGAAGGACATCTTATAAAGATGGGCCTCAAGGCCACGAGGTATTGGCTTTAGGGCAAGTGAGAGATTATTGGAATGGTGCCTTGCAAGAAAATGAGATTGGCCTTTTTGAAACTATTTTCCTGTATATACAATCTTGATTGAATGGTATTTTTTATATAGCCATCTTCATCTTATGCTTAGTTTTACTTTACTTGCATTTGAATGAAACCCGTAGATCACACAAGACTATGGGACTTGGTCATGCACTTGGTAGTGATCATGAAATAAGTCTTAGATGGTTGTGATCTTAAATCTTCTAAATCATAGGATCTATGAGATAGGGCATCTAAGAGCCGTATAGATTTGCACTAACGATGCATAAATTCAAAGGTTGGATGTTGCTCCATTCCATGAGCAATTTCATATGAGATATGGATGTCTGTTAGTGAGTGCTTGTTAGAGAACAAAAAACTAAAGACCCGTCCAAACAATCCACTAGATAGCCACAATGGTAAGTCGGTAGTGGTAAGCTGGTAGTGGTAAGCTCTCCTGCTTACGCTAGTGCTTATTGTTAGTCTTTTTACCTAAGGATCCATGGTAACCTTGTGTTTGGCTCTTATGCTTTGATTTTTCCTTTGTCACTTAGTGGGCCACTCAGGTAGAGATTGGGCATGAGCTGCTGGACATAAAGATTTTTGAGATCCAAAATAGAATCTGACTTCTCATCTTTGTAAAGAGAGAGTACATCTCCTATGTGTTTTATAATGATCAATTCCAAGAAATCCTTACGCAAGGTGATGTGATAATTTGGAAAGGTGTTTCCAAAGATGAGGCTACAAAGGAAATCAAACATTGAGAATAGAAGCATAGTATTGAGGCTATTAAGGAGTCGACAAATATCTTGCCCAGACCTCTTTAGGAAGATAGGAGATAGAAGGATTGTATTTACATGGTACACATAACGCTAGAATGGTTCTTCAAGAACATTCATTTTGGCCAATTAGTTCGGCTCCATAAGTTTGAGGTTGGAAATTGACCATGAAAATTGAGTACTTTTTAATTAATGAGATTAATTGAAGTGAGTTGTTTAATTTAAAGGAGTTTAAACTAATGTGAAATTTGATATTTCAAAAGTCACAAGCCCATGTCCAATGAATGGTAGAACCTAATGGGTCACACATAGAAGCCAACAACATAATCTATTGAAGAAAGGAGAGTTTTCTAAGAGTTCGAAAATTCACGACCAGTTTTGAATGAAGTAAAATTGTAGTCATGTTGGCTTGATCAATTTAAATAATATATTGGCCTAATTAATTTAAGAGTTAAATTAAGATCAATTGATTAAGGGCTAATTAATTGATATCACATGACTATCAATTGGTTAACATTAATTTAAGGGTTAAATTAATTTTGATTAGCTTAAATAGTTAAGCACTTTGACTTAAGAGTTAAGTCAAATTTTATTAATTAAATTAAAGCATTTAATTTAATTAAGTTGGAGAGTTAATTTTTGGTGAGAATAATTAAATGAAGGGTTCATTTAATAGGAATTGGAATTTAATCGTAATACGTTTCATAAGATGAAATATGTGCTTCAATTAATATTCTTATTCACTAATCATAAGTTAGTGACCACCTTGGCATGGACACTTGGCATCACCTCCATGAGGATGGTGTGTGACCACATACCATACCACTCCTATATATAGATATAGGAGAGTGATGGCTGGCCAGGTGTGAAGGGTGTGCATGCTTAGTGTGATTTTTCTCCCAACAACATTTGTAGTGGGAACCTAATTTGTTAGCCTCGCACTATTCTCTCTAACTCTCTCCACCTTCCACCTCCATATTCCCAGCCTTCCCTCTCATATTCTCTGCAGATATTTCCAGCCATATTGTAGAGAATAGTGCATAGTTATGGTGAGTGGACTGTTTCATTAGAGGCAAGCCATTTGGGTTGCTCTTGTTCTTGCAGAGGCAGTTTCTGGCAGCCTATTGTGGTGAGTTCTGGGTGGCCCTTTTGTGTTCTGTTTTCACTTATTTTTGGAGTGGATCACCCTATAGGTGTGTTGACATTCCAGTAATAATTTCAGCTGAAAAGGAGGAGTCTTACTTGGGGAAATCTGGTGGTGAACCTGCTGCGCCAGTGAGGAGCTTCTTCAACGGTTGAAGAGAGTTTTTCTCGATCTTCGAATTTTCTGTTTTCACCCAAGTATTTGTCTGCTCTAAATCTAATTTCTATGCATATCTTGATCCTTGGGAAAGTGTGTGGGCTAGTTACATTCATGTTTTTTTTAAAAATATTTGGATCCTAGCATCGCACGCACCTTCAATCTATACTTATATTTCAAATGCAAAAGGCCAAGAAAAATACAATCTCTAATTGGTGATTGGTGAAGATTGAATAATAGCAAAAAGAAAGTAGAAGCCCTTGCTTTGGAGGAAATTCCAAATTGGGAAGAAGAAGCCCTTGACCTTGAATGATAAGTCTAACTTTGAAAAAGTGCATGTGTTGTGTTTAGTTTGAAAAATAAAAAGAGCGTTGTTCGCTTTTGGGTTTGGATATTTGTCTAAGTAAATAAAATAAAAAAATATTAGTAATCTTGACACAATCAACGTGTGCGCTAATTTTCTTATAATGTGAAATAAATAAAAAATTCATTTATACAATAATTTTTTAATTATTCAATGTAGTTACTTGAAATTTTAGGATCAATCAAAATAAAAAGTTAAGATAGAGTAAAATAATTAAAGGAAGAAAGAAAGAAAATAAATAACTGGAAAGGACAAAATAGTTATAAAGAGAAAGAAGAAAAGAAAAATTACCTTGTCTATATTTTATAAAATTGGATTGTCTTTGCTAATTTATTTAAAAACATACTACTAAGGTGTTGGTTCTTTATATATAGTATAGGTAAATATTATATACACATATATTTTTTAAATTTTGGCAATTCTATTTGGTTTGGTAAACCAACACAAAAATAAAAATCGAATTGAATACCAATTTTTTTTAAAAAAAACAAACGAATACCAAACCGAAATTCAATTCAAACTAAATCTTTGGTTTCAATTCGGTTCGGTCCATTTACCAAACTGTGAACACTCTTAGTTGCGAAAAACTTCAGATTTTTTCACAGATCGAACTATGTCATACACTTGCATATATGCATGAACATGTTAATCTGCAAATGCAATAATGCATAGCCAATTTTAAAAGTACCAATATTTATGAATTTGTCTTGCTTTGGCATATGTATATAAAGTCATGTAATGTTGTTTTTTATTGTTTGAGTTTGGTTTTACTTTCAACTATCCTTTGATAAACCTTTATTTCTGCATTTGGTGTTTTAGTTTCTGATTAGGTGCTTTCAATTGTCATATCATTTATTAGGAACACCTTTTGCTTTCTAGGTAATATTCAACATAAGGCAGTATATCTCATTTCTTTATTCTTTCCTCTTACCTTCATTGTTACATTTTTGTTGTTATGAAAAACTTAATTCTTTTATATTGTTTGAACCATATCATATACTTACATGTATGCATGAAAGTTAATATACATATGCTTGAACATGCATATACATATATATATGTTGTTGCATTACTATCCAATTTCAAAAGGTTATGAATTTGTCTTTCCTAGATATTTCTATATGAGGTGAAGTAATGTTGGTCTATATTGTCTTGAGATTGCCTTTTCTTTCGACTTCCCTTTGATGAGACATTCTTTGGTTTTTGCATATGGTGTTTTAGTTTTTGGCTATTTTTATTTAATTTTCATATCATGCATTAGGAATACAGATTGTTTTCTAGGTAATAATCAACTTTAAACATTTTCTAATAAATAGCACCATATTATTCATTTTATGATCCTGTGGGGCTTTGCAAAATGCTTAGCACACTTTTCTAATAATGGAGACTTTAACTTTATTAGCCTACACCTTAAAATGTTCCTGATGCATGTGATAGAGTTATTCTAGAACAACTAGAGCCTTTTAATATCTTATTTTGTAGGAAAATTTTCAAATGAAGACATTTGGACATTCTAGTATAATCTAGGTCAATGACACCAGATTAACTTGATAAGTTTTGTAATTGGGATAATCTTATTACATATTACAGCATATAATTATTGATCGTGATATGAACCATGTTTTTATTTCTATCCTGATATCAAGGTCTGATTTTGTAGTACCCCCTCGGGATGGCCTCTAGTTGAAGCACCACTTAGTCCAAACTTAAATTGAACCCACAATATAGTAAGTAGGTCCATCAAAAAAAATTTCCAAAACTTATCAAAATACAGAGTAGCGGATTCCAACTTAAGCAAATCTCAAGTAAAGCACTATACACCAATTAACTTGTCAAAAGTAGCGATAGTTCAAACTTAACTAGCTTAACAAAACAATTTCTTAGATGCCTTCGTTCAATTCTTGGACATCTAATCAAAACATATATAGACCTCAAGGTATCAACATCAACACTGTCATATCTCAACATCTCTAAGTTCAAATACAACATTCTAATAACCCATTTATACATATGAACACCTTATTTTATTACAAAACATATGCTCTTTAGCCCATGCTAGAAAATCCATGTCTTTCACTTAATTCTATCTAAGAAAGGTAAGGATAAAATGGGGGGTAAGTCCAAAGGACTTAGTGAGGGATAATCATAGGTAAGCAGTAGGGATCTAATAAGGAAGAGTTAACTCAACAGATCTTTATGTAATAGTAAAAACAGAAACAAATAAGGGTACATGCAGTCAAGAATCAATTTACAATGGATCAGATTATAGATAGTTAGAAATAATCACAAGCACAACAAATTTAATGTTATTATAAGTTATAATTTGGGGGTCATGACTGTAAGCTCGAATGGCCCAGGATCATCTCAATCAATTCTATTTGGGAGGTATAGGGACATCTCAATCAATCATAGTTTGGAGGAAATACAGATAGCTCGTCGGTCTGGACAACAGCCTGATCTAGACCAAGAAACTAATCCATCCTTGTTGCTCCATTAGCAAGATACAAACAATCATAATATAATCAAAATCAAGTAAACCTAAGTAATATATGCAGTCCAATAGACCACAACATGACATGCAATCAAATTCTCCTTATTCCAATTAATTAGTCAGACATATTACCGAAGCATGATCGCTTGGTATACAAAAGGTGCCCAGAAAGACTGTATGGTGTACTGCAATGCCTAGGGAAAAATCCTTAGCACATTACTAATACCCAGGGGTAATCCCTGGCATATCGTGTATACCCATACAAACTGCATAGCATATCCTAGGTACCTAAGTATTCCACTAAGATTGGCACTCAACCCAGACATATCTCCATACACATAACAAAATTAATAACCATTTGTGCAAATACCTAAGGGAAAATCCCTAGTACACCATCGGTTTCAAGGTTAAATAGTACTTAATATAATAGAAATATCGTCAAGGCAACGTGAAAGCAGTAAACAAAATTCATATAAGCCAACTTGGCCAACAAATGCTCAACAGATAACAAATATGCTGACAGGGCAATAGATAATGAAACCATGATAATATAGATAACAAGACAATCAGATAATAGAACGGATAGATAACAGACGTTAGATAAATAAATAAATAAACAGAAAACAAATAATATATTCTAAGCACCAGAACAAATAGAAAATAGAATCAACATCAAAGGATAAGCCTCATAGGGGTGTTCAAATTAGATAACAAAAAATAAATCAGAATCAAATTAGATAACAAAAAATAAATCAGAATCAATATCAAATGAGAACCCTTACAAAGGTGTTCAAATCATAAAACAGATAACAAATCAGAATACAAACATAATTCAAATTTCTAACAATTAGATTACGCTATAGAAATAGAAAACCCACACAAGGGCTTATCACAAAAACGTATAGAAATAATCAAGGCTAAAATGGCAGACTTACACCTCCTGTAGTCTTAGAGAAAGCTATCACAATCTGTCATCTACGAGTCCACAAGACCCACTTCTACCTTACCTAACCAAAATAATATAATTACAGTCAAAATCCATATTTGACTCCTATCATCATTATCACATTTATTATTAATCCAATTTCACTAAATAATGACCAATATAATTGATTATTTCCAAACCAATCTCGATTTCATATCAAGTCTAATAACTAAGCAATAACTAGTTCTTAATCACATAATATTTCTCGTCATATCATCCCAAATTCACAATAGTGGTCCAATTACTACCACTTGGTTCTAAATCCATAAATCCACAAGTTAAGGTTCAAATCCTTTAATTAACTCAAAAAATTCCAAATTATCATATAACATAACGACATCGGGGCCACTAACTATAAGTATTCCTTGCATAAGGATATCAATTATAATCACATATATATCCATTATACTATGATCCTCATTGCATGAATAAGATTCACACTTGAAAAAGGAACACAATACATATATACATCAAGGTATAACTAATTAAAGCTTAATTCTTAACTCTCGATTATCCAAATTGCTTGTCGAGGCCTTGGAATCACGAATCGAGAGCACCACTATGATCACCGAAATGAGCTAGAGATACTGCGTAGGGGTCGTTAGAGTACTGCCAGAGCATTACCGTTGATTGTTGAATGCCGCCACTAAAAAATCTTGCAACCAGTACCCCAAAAGGCTTTCCAACCTCTTGATTCCAAATATCCAGTTAGATTTAAGCTTTGATGCCTAAAACTACCTCAAAATCCACCCCAAAGTTGCTGCCACCATCTCACACCACCGTCTGTTTCTCTCCATTTCTCATCACCACTACTGCACCACTTTCCCATGCAAGCCACCATCGAGAGCCTCTCTCTCAACTCTCCAAAACCTTGAATCAGAATTGAAGTTGGCCATCAAAAAAACAAAAACACACCAACCCGCTGTAAAGGTTTTGTCGAATTCTGCCTTCACTGCGGCATAGAACTCCCATGTAATGCTATTTTTAGCTTTTCAACATTAAGGGCTCCCAAACTTGCCACCTAGAATCAAGCTTCGATTATAGCTCCACCATCACTCTCCAAGATTGTTGAGATGGGTTTCTTCAAGCTTTTAATTCTGGTGATCTGCTACTGTAACATCTAGCGTGAGGTACCGAAAAAAAAAGTTGCAAGAGAAAAGGGTGGTCGCAGTGGAGGAGAAAAAAAAAGGAAGAAAAATAGAAATGGGGTGAAAACATGTTCTGCTAAGCTTTATCAAATTGATTTTTTTAATTTTCAGATTTACCTCAAATGTTTTCAAAAAACACCAATCAAATTCCCACAATTTTTGAAAAATACAGCTTAACCCCATTAGCTAAAGTTTTTTCATGCAAACCTCATTGTTTTCAAAAAATGTTCAATCACGTTTTCAAAAATTATAAATCTGACCCCAAAACTTTAAAAATTCTTGCCATTAGGTCATTTTCATCTATTTTTCAAACCCTAAAATCCGACCAATCAAAATCTTGATTTCTAAATTCTTATTTTCCTAAATACTAAATTTTAGAAGGGTTACAAATATCATTTATAGATATCTTGAGTTCTTCAAACTTGCCATTATCCTTGTGATAATTTGAAATTGAACAAGTTGGTTGCATGGCTCAAGATGATTAATGAGAAGAACAAGACAAAGATGTTGGCATGGAAACAAAAACTTGATAATACTTGTCTTCTAACATGTATGAGATGCCTTAGGAGCTACCTTGTTCACTTGACATTAATTGTATAACATGTTGGTCTTCTCTATTTAAATCCTTATTCACGCCATTGTATTCATTTGTCAATCACCAATATAGCAATCTTAAATATCACCAGTCTTATCCATTTCCCATTTCCCATTGCTATGCAGATTCTCAATTGCAAACCAAAATCTATTGATCTTGTCACAGGTTAAATGATTGTAAATTTTTCAACTCTTTGTTTGGTGTGTATACTTTTAAAAATTTCTCTTCAAGATAAAACACTATAAAATATCAAGGTGCTTAAGTATGCTAAACTTAGGGCACATGTTTCATCCTAAATTGAACAAACGTATAAATTGAGTTTGATTCCTATTTAGCACCTCTTCCGAAAGTTGTGGGTACAACTAAAATGCTAACATTAAATGGTGAGACAATGGGAGATATCTTATAGCACCAAAATAGTGACTAAGATGCCAATAATGATAAACTACATATTGTTCTTTCTTTTGACACTCATATAATTTTTCCATGGTGATTTGCCTATTGCTCTCACTGTGTATTGTTGTCATTATGTGTGTGTGTTTGTGTATGTGCATGTTGAATTTCTCTAGTTTTGCATTAGCCTGCATGAAGGACTTAATTTTTATAGGTTCCATAATTAGAAATATTTGGCAAAATTTAATGTGTAGCACCCTCTCTCAAGATGGCCTTAAACCAAGATGCCATCAATTTAATATTAATATTTTGCCCATTGCAAGCAATAGGCCCATCAAAAATTCTCTTCAAATCTTTCAAAAACTACACGATATTTTAACTAGACACACCCTTGGCAAAATATCCAAATATATAACATTAAACAAAATATATACAAACCTCAAGCTTACAACATCTCAAAACCAACTTAACATATATAGAATCCTATATATACAACCAAAAGTCTAGTACATTACAAAATGCATTCAAGCCTGAGGACCTCATTCACCATCTACAACTATTTGAAAAAAATCAAAATAATATAGGTAGGTAAGTCCTAAGGACTTAGTGAAGGTAAAGAAAATGCCAGGACTCAAGGAAAAGCTTTCAAGATACAACAATTCATAAACAAATTCGATAACAAGCAAGATATTTCAGATCGAGTCAACAATGTAACCTAGTATACAAGATAATAAATTTAATAGATTGTTGGTCATTCCAACCTTATTACTCCCAAATAAACATGTAAATGCTAATACTAGGCATTGGTATAGCATAAACAATATCTCCTTATAGCTCTATTGCTTGAGCACTCAGCTCAGCATGTAATAACTTGTCATGTATGGCATGGTCGACCACATGTCGGATCTCACCACCCATAGTTCAACACCTTTAGCTACCTATAAGTTAAGATCGCAAATGGGTACTAGCTGGAAGACCTGTCATCATCGGTCCATTCCACTCGATCATCTTTCCAGACCTAGCCCTGAGCCCAAATTCCCTTGTGGTGTCCCTCTGTGTGATATCCACCCATGGTGTCCCATGGGTTAATAACAGCCCATGGCATCCCATAGGTTAGTAAGATTTAATGCCAACAGATAAGAATTTAACTTTTAAACAATAACATGAATATAACAAGATACAAGTTTGAATAGCAATACACTTTGCACACTGGCCAACAAGGCCATTTTGTAATAATAATCCAAGCATCTTGCTAGAATTGGCACTCGGCCCATATAATCAATAATTAAGTATGCCGTCAAGGCCTAGTAATCAATATATAAGATAGATTTAAGAATGCCAACAAGGCCAATTAGTTGAAACATAGAACGAATTCAAGTATGCAGACAAAGCCTTGGATTGTACTAAATGACATTAGATGTAAGAATCAATCAACAAAACCCTCACAAGGGTTTACAAAATAAATATTAGGTAACACAAGGAATCCAAGATAATTAAGGATTTCACAACTGAAAATTCATATATTTCTTAGAAGAAAGGCATGTTGAACTTTCACAAGGTTTTGTAAAGCAAAGACCAAATTCGTAGACCCTCAGAGGGGTTCAACAAATATTGAATAGTTGTAATCAAGTCATATTAGAGCTGTGGAACCTCATCTCTTGTTATCTAAAAAATACAATCACAGCTTACTAATCTTAGTTTCCTGTTACTCGTCACCTAATCAAAAGATAGGTTTACTATTAAAATCCTCATTTTGACCTTATAATCACAATTACATGAATAACAATCTAAAATTGACAATCACTCAATTAATACAGTAATTAGGGTTCATTTGTCATAAACATCACTGAACGTGCTAATAACAGCGGTCTAGATTAAAGATTAATTTTGGGTCCTAAATTGTCCAATTGATCTTGGCACAACATACTAAATTGTTAACAATGGTCTAATTTCCTTTAAAATGCCAAATTAACTCAAATTTATCGAATGATAATACAAATTTGAGTTCACTATACTTATAATGGTATATGCATAACCCAAATCTTGGTTCTGTATCATCTTAATTAACCCAATTATTGCCATTTAGGTTCCAAATTCATAAAACAAGGGCTTCTCCACCTAAATAACCTAATTAATCAAGATCATTACCTGATATGACAAAAATTTAGGTCCATTAATTTATGTAATTATATAAATGTCTCAATTTTTCCTGATCAATTTGTGTATTCTTTGTTTGTATAATATATCATAAGGTTTGGAGAGCATATATATACACATGTATACAATTTAACTCAAGTTTTCATTCTTGCCCAATATTTTCTTATGGAAGCTCTGGAATCACAATCAACTTGTGTACATATAATCACCGCAACGAGATGGAAAAACTATTCTACCACTACTGTCTATCGTATGTCGTTCGTCGTTCGCTACTTGCCACCAAGAACAGTCAACAGAAAATCTCGACACCACCAAAAGATGCATTTCAGTGAGAGAAAGCAAACCCTTAAGTTAATTTTTCCAATTACCATCGAATTGCTGCTCAAGAAATAGAAGAACACCATAGTGTAGCCACTCATTATCGTGCCTATTTTTCCTCAATTTTTCCCACTCTGGTCCACCAAAACTCAATTAAAGACCACCATCATGATCTTTGAGCTAAGAGCTACAAAGCCCACTACTCACAACTAAGGTTTTGTTGCCAGTGACATCACAACCACCACCTCCACCATCAACTCAACTTCGGCCTTAATTTCTAGTCATTACACTGGGCAATTTTGAATGAAATTGGTATATTTAAGTTCCTTGTTTAGAGAGGAAGAATTTGATACTAAATATGTTGTATTGCATCATCAGAGATGAATTCATCGGAGAGATGAGGATGAGGGTGTTAGGTGAAGAAAATGAGAAATCTAGGGGTCGAATTGTGATATATATATATGTACATTTGAAAACTTAATTTTAGCCCCCCCAAACTTTTCTCTAGCCAGTAATTTAGTCCCTCAAAGTTTACCAACTCTTCAATTTGGCCCCTAGACTAAGTAAGTGCCTTATTTTCACCTAGTTGCCAAAAGAAATCCCATTTTGACCTACAAAACATCTAAAGATTACTCAATCACATTTCTACAAATTACAAATTTAACCCCAAAACTTTTAAAATTCTTACAATCAAGTCCTTTTTATTTATTTTTCAAGCCTTAAAATCCAACCAACCCATATCTTAATTTTTAAATCCTTATTTTCTCCAAACACCAAATATTTTTTAGGGGCTACATAATAGGTTGTATATTTGGTGATTTATTGTTTTACTTCTCATTGAAGGTAGAAGTATATTATGTAGACTTTTTGTGAGGTGGCAGCAATGATCTTTGCATCATATTTTCAAGAAATTGCAAAATGATTGCTAGGAATGCAAGATTAATGCTATGGAATGTGTGTTTTGCAGCAGACAAAAGTAGGTACTTACATAATCTTATATATTAGGGAAAGTCACATGAATCAACACAAACTACTTAGAAGGTCCATTTAGACAACTGATCTAAATAAAGAATTAGATACAACTGCTCAAAGACAAATGGCTACATTATAATGCAATTAGAAATTGTGATACCAAAGTTGTCCAAAAATAATCATATGTAAAATTTGACCTTCAAGGGGCAGATATAAAGATATGTTATGCATATAGTTAACTAAATATGCACTTTGATGGAGCAAAGTGAATAGGAATTGACTGAAAAGGCCTCTACTATCACTATACAAGAAACAGATGATGATATGCTTCTTGTGTCATCGTGATAGGATATGCATAGCTACCAGATATAACTGCAACGCCCAACTTAGGAAACTAAAGATTAAAAGATGCTAAGGGAAATAACCTTAATGTAACTAAACATATAAAGCGTTCGAAGGATATATTCCCAGTTCCCATCTAAAGGAGTTAAGTTATTATCTAATTGGATATCCTTTTATCAAAGGAAATAGGACTATTAAAAATTCCTAGAAATTTGAACTTTTCATTTTGTATCTTTCATCTAGTATTCCCCCTACAATTGTTGTCGAGTTATAGAAACAACCTATGATTTGTATAATTATATTGACACCCCGTGTTAGTTTTCTCTTTTTTTTTTTAGCCTAGAAGTAGCCAAAATTAGGGAAAGATTAACTTACCAGCTAAAAAAATAAAACAATGACCAAAATAAAGAAATTATGTGGACTGTTTTACCCATGTTATCAATTTTAAAATGTTAAAAAGTCCCGCCTATTTTTTCTCCCTAAAATTTCTTTTTCTTTTCATTTTATCTATGTATCTATGTGTGGACACATAAACATAAATATATGCATACAAACACATATATGCATATGATATTCTTATATTTGGGGTGGGTGTGGGAGTGAAGGTGTGGTTGCTGGGGTGGGAGTGGGGTTAGGAGTGGATGGGCTTGGACTTTAGAGGAAAAGACCTTTTGCTCATTCTCTTAGAAAGAGAATTCCCATTCCTCGGTCAAAACAAGTACTATTGACTTTGCAACATATGAAATAACTATGCTTATGCCTCCAATATTAATAACAGTGGAAAATATTATTGTTGTTGAAACTAAGGGTAAACTATCAACTCAAGCAAAAATAGCAACCGACTCTCACTAATTGCCCCCTTGTTCATCAATGGCTAGGGTGGTGGGGGTGTTAGAGAGTAATGATTGAAGAAGATGGAAAAGGAATAAGAAAAATAATTAAATTAAAAATAAAAGAAAAATAATTTAATGTATCCTTTCTCTATTTAGTTCTTTTACTTGATTCTTAATCATCATAGTTAAGTTATTCTTTATTAGTAGTAATTGTTGATTATCTAATTGCTAAAAATTAATTAGTAGGTAGTTAAGTAATTGTTTTGATTGTCTTATATTTAATTGGTCAAAAATTATCACTTGATTATTGATTATAAGTAGTAAATTTATTCATTATTTGATTATTTAAGGACAAAATGATTTACTAAACACTACATCAAAAGATATATAACTAATTAAGAAAATAAAGTTAAATTAAAAGGCAAGTTTGCAAAACAAAGAAATGAAAATACATATATAGAAAAAAAATAGTTAAAGTAATTTCATGTGGGCTATTTCAGCCTTTTGACTCAATGCATCTGCCACCACATTCGCCTTTCCTGAGTGGTAGTTAATAGAGAAGTTATAGTCCTCCAAAAACTCCATCCACCTTTGTTGTTGAATATCCAAGTCCTTTTGAGAGTGTAAATACTTAAGGCTCTTATGATCAATGTATACCTCAAATGTAGCTCCATCAAGATAATGCCTCCATTTGGTCAGGGCAAAAATTATTGTAGCCAACTCCAAATCATGAGTTGGGTAGTTCTCTTTGTGTGGTTTTAGTTTTCTAGATGTGTAGGTGATAACTCGCCCTTTCTGCATCACACACATTCAAGACCTTTTTTAAAAGCATCGGTATACACAATAAATCCTTCCAATCCTTCTGGAAAAGCTAAAATTGGAGTGGTGGTCAATCTGTTCTTCAATTCTTTAAAACTTCATTCGCATTCATCACTCTAGTTATACAGCTAATCCTTCTGGGTTGATTTAGTCAATGGGCCGTCTATTTTAGAAAAGTCTTGTACAAATCTTTGATAGTAGCCAAAAAATCCCAAAAAACTTGGACTTCCATTACAATTTCAAATCTTTTCCAATTAATTATTGCATCTATCTTAGAGGGATCAACCGCTATCCTATCTTAAGATATGATATGCCCAAAAAATTCCACTTATTCTATCCAGAACTCATACTTGCTAAATTTGACATACAATCAATGCTTCGTTAGAGTTTTAAGAACTACATGCAAGTGTTTGGCATGCTTTTCTCTGGATTTGGAAAATACTAAAATGTCATCGATAAAGATGACTACAAACTAGTCTAGATACAACCTGAAAATTTGATGCAGTTAGTCCATGAATGTTGCTGGCACATTAGTTAGTTCGAAGGGCATCACCACAAATTCAAAGTGATCATACCGAGAATTAAAAGTTGTCTCAAGAATATTTTCTTTCTTGATCTTCAATTGATAGTACCCATGTCTCAAATCTAGCTTCAAAAAGATTCTTGATCCTTATAATAGATAGAATAACTCCTCCACATGGGGTAAGGGATACTTATTCTTAATCATGACCTTGTTCAACTCTTGATAATCGATGCACATCCTTAGAGACCCATCCTTCTTTTTGACAAATAGCACAGGGACACCCCAAGGGGATGTGCTCAGTCTAATGAACCCCTTTTCTAGTAACTCTTGGAGTTGATTCTTCAGTTCTTTAAGTTTTGTGGGTGCCATTTGGTAAGGGATCTTAGAAAAAGGTGTAGTCCCAGAGAGAGTGTGAATTAAAAATTCTATCTCCTTGTCTGGGGGTAATGAGTTTAATTCTTTCAGAAATACTTTTGGATACTCAGCCACCATTTCCACCTTTTTAATCTTAACTGTATCTCGGGGTTTGTTGATAAGGTATGCCAAGAATCCTTGCCCACCTTTCCTCAAAATCTTCTTGGCCTCTATAGCAAATATAATAAGTACTAGGGAGGTATCATTTATGGGATGACGTGTAGGTATTAATGTTTTGTCCCTGAGAGTGAGGAACTTGGTATAACAATTTATCTGTGCTTGATGTTTATAGAGCCAATCTGTGCCAAGAATCAAATCATATCCTTGTATAGGTATTTGTATAAGATTAGCTAAACACACCCTATCCTTAGCCAAAATTAAGCAATCTTGATAGACTACATCTATCCTTAGCCCTATTCCTAAGGGTGTTTGAACTTCTATGTGATATGCCATAACTTTAGGTTGTATATTTAATTTTTTAGAGATTTTAGCAGATATGAAAGAATGCGAAGCTCTGAGATCATGCAAGGCATTTCCAATAATTTCAAAAATAGAATTGTACCTTCCACCACATTAGAGGGATCGGGCACTTCTTCTCCCGTTATGGCTTATGCCCATGCACAGACTTTTAGTTTTCCACTAGGTCCTGTAGCTGTCACCAAAAAATGTCAAGAACACCACCATTCTCCTCTTTTCTTCCTTCTAAATCCAATAGTGTGCTTAATTTTAAGTCTTGAGGCTAGAAAGGGCTCCAACCAAAGACCACAACCTCAAAACACCATTTCTGCCACCGTAACTATCATCCCCTTTTCAG